>OU696696.1:208485228-209078736 GCA_916050605.2 Platycheirus albimanus
AGCTGTCCGACCTCTCACAGAGTTGCTTAAAAACAAACTACTAAAAATATACATCTCATTAGCTGGTTCATACGCCTCTAATTCAGCATAGGAGAAGAATATGCTCCTTTCCGTAGAGAGCTTTCATTGTTATACTTGTGTGCGTAGCATACGATACAGTCCCGACGGAAAATGATTATTTTCCCATCAGGTCCTTTTGCCTTTCCTGAGTGCCTATCTCAGCTGGTTTCTGCTAGTAGCCTTTCTGGATATTTGGTATTAGCTTGCATTATCAGACAATCACCTCTCCGCATCACCTCTCCGCTTCTAGGGAGAGAAAGAGCATTAATAAATGGACAAACATAATAATTATTAATTATATCCTGAAAGAAAAGATAATAATTAGTAGTGATATAAAGAATTATATGTTGTTTAATTGAATAGCTATCAGATTGATGACTTATAACTCTTATGTATATACCTCTCTCTGTGTACCTTGATTATATTACTTCTCGTCAGCTGAATCCACTGGCAGTACGCAGATTTTCTGTACTGGTCTGCTAAGCTTTCCGACTTCAGTTTGGAGAACAACGGATCGAACTAGTCCATCCTTGCTCTTGATAAGCTCACATATTCGTCCCATGGACCATTGCGCTGGCGGAAAGTTTTCTGACTTGATTATAACTAGCTGACCTGTCCTTAAGCTTTCCTTCTCTCTTCTCCATTTCTTTCGTTGTTGCAACGTAACAAGATACTCCTCCTGCCACCTCTTCCAGAAATGATTAAACATGTTCTGCCTTTCATTCCACAGCTTGACACCTTGCGTCTTTGCTCCTTCAGCTATCGAAAACGGTGGCGGCAATACAATTGGTTCCCCAATTAGAAAATGACCTGGAGTTAAAGCTTGGATATCCATCGGATCGTCGCTGAGCGGATGAATAGGACGAGAATTTAGGATTCCCTCGATTCCTATTAACAGAGTCAGGAACTGCTCACCTTCTAGCACTCGTTGGCCTACTATTCTCTTCAAGTGAAATTTCATTGATTTCACAGCTGCTTCATATATCCCACCTTGATGTGGCGCTGCTGGTATCATAAAAATCCAGTCAGTGCCCCGCTGGCTCAATTTGTTGAACATCTCATTCTCGCTCCACTCCTTCCAAGCTCTCTTAATCTCCCTTGCTGCACCAACAAATGATGTACCATTGTCGCTGTACATTCGTTGACAATGTCCTCGCCGACTGACAAACCGATCATAACACGCCAGGAATGATACGGACGTCAGATCACCAACAAGATCGATGTGAACTGCCCGTGTTTTCAAACACACGAATATGGCAACCCATGTTTTTCTGGTAGCTATCTTTTCTCCTTGCCTGTTCAGGATCTTTATCGTAAATGGCCCAGCATAATCAACGCCGGTATGAAGAAACGCCTTTCCAGCTCGCACTCTGTCGGCTGGTAGATCCGACATTAGCTGTTGTTCTAGCTTATAGTTGTAACGTACACAAGTTACACATTTATGTATGTATCTTCTTAGCTCGCTGCGTAGCTTTGGTATCCAATAGCGCTGTCGTATAGCTTGCATCATTATCTGCACGGCACCGTGTTTCGTTTGCCGATGTATGCTGTCAATAATTAACCAAGCTAGTCTCGAATCATGCGGAATAATTACCGGATGTCTCGTTTGATAGTCACCTCAGCTCGCTCCAATCGCCCTCCAACTCGTAGCATACCTTCATCATCAAAGACTGGTTTGAGTGTGTCGAGTTTGCTATGCTCCGTCAGCTTATTCTCTTTGCGTAGAGATGTGATATCTCTGCCGTATGCTTTCGCTTGAGCTTGCTTTATACAAAATCGCATTGCCGATGCCCTTTCTTCTATTGTTAACATCATAGGTGACACTACACCTCTTTTCGGCCTTGTCACCCTTTCCCCTGCCTTACGCAGTCTTATTCTCGATAGTAATTGATTCATATAATGAAATATGTATCCCAATATGGGTGGTAGCTTTTTCCAGACTGCCTGCGTAGTCCTCAACTGGTATGAGTGCTTGTTTCCCTGGTATCCATATGCCTAGATCTTTCATCGTCGTCATAGCAATGCAAACATGCATTTCATCAGCTGCCATGGGTGGAATTTCTTTTGTTTTGATATCAGCTGGCCATGCTATTTCCGGATAACACAACCAATCAGGCCCATGCATCCATACTTTGCTCTTCACCAAATCAGCTGGCATCACTCCCCGACTTAACAAGTCAGCAGGATTCTCCTTTGTCCCGACGTGCCTCCACCGTGTAATGTCAGTGTTGGTCTGTATGGACGACACACGATTTGCCACATACACCTTTAAATCCCGCGGAACCTTCTGCAACCAGTGCAGCACTACCATGGAATCGGTCCACATGATATAGTCTAGCTCTCCCCATTCCATTGCCTTGCGTAGCTCTACCATCAACTGTCCCAATAGCTCTGCTGCTGCTAATTCTAAACGCGGTATCGTGACTGCTTTAAGCGGAGCCACCCTTGTCTTTGCCACTACGAGTTTACTGGTTACCCTTGCCGTCAGCTGTCTCTGCTCGTAAGTATATAGCTGCCCCATAGGCAGTCATTGAAGCATCTGAAAACCCATGGAGTTGTCCTCTCGCACCCTCTGCCATACCAAGCCATCTATCTATCCGGAACTGCTCCAAATGTATGACCTCTTTCCAGTACGCCATCCATCGTTCCTTTAATTTGAGCGGCACTTCCACATCCCAATCCAGACTCAGTCGCCATATATCCTGTATCAGAACCTTGCCCAAAATGATGACCGGTGCAATGTATCCATTCGGATCATACAGCTGTGCCACACAGCTTAGTATCTTGCGCTTTGTTACTTCGCCAGTTACTGCGGGCGTCTTAACCACAAAAGTAAATTGATCTTCTGCAACCAACCATTGCAGGCCTAGCACAGAGGCTTGCTCCTTGTTGTCAAACGTTACAACCTCATCGTCATTAGCTTGAAGCTTGTTCGATAGCCATTGGCTATTAGATTTCCACTTCCTTAGTTCAAACCCCGCTGTATGCAAAACCTTATCCAAACGACTAGCTAAAGTGAGAGCTTCTTGCTCACTATCGCAGCCTGTTACGCAGTCGTCCATGTAGAAATCATTCCTGATTATCCTTTCCACATCTGGAAACAGCTTGCCTGCATCCTGTCCACATTGTATGAGAGCTCGTACTGCATTATATGCTGATGATGTCATCCCATAGGTGACGACGGTCAGCCAGTATTCGTGCAGGGTTGCATTCGAGATTCTCTCCAGAATATTCTTTGCAGATCCCATTGCTGTTGAGCTATCTTTACCTGCCGAAACATCATTTTGATGTCGGCGCTGAATCCAATCCGATGTCGTCGGAACCGCATGACGGTTTCAAACAAATCTCTTTGTAGCTTCTCGCCTAGCTGTTGTATTTCATTGAGTGAAATCCCCTTATCCGTTCGACAACTACAGTCGAAAACCACCCTGAACTTTTTTGTGACACAGTGGTGTGGTATATAGTATACCAATTTCCCAGCTGGTGCTTGATAGCTTGCTCTGGTCATATGACCTAAGCTCTCATATTCTCGCATAAAAGCGACATACTTCTCTTTCAATGCTGGATCCCTTTTAAGCTTTCGTTCTAGGTACATAAACCTCCTTAATGCAATAGCTCTTGAATCACCTATATGCTGTACGTCGGGCTTAATGGGAATGGTCACGATAAAGCGCCCATCCGCATCTCGCCTAGCTGTCTCCTTAAAAATATCCTCTACGGCTTGCTCTTCGGGCGTCCTAGTTGTAGAGGAACCTATGCGGTCCATTTCCCACAGCTGCTTTACCAGATCATCCGTATTGTGCAATTCTGAGCACCTCGCTACAATCTCGCTTTCCGCTGTCTCTTGTCCCTTGTGAATCGGGTGAACACCGAACACCACCATACCGAAGTTCGTTTCTAATGTGACCAAACTTCTTATGTTGCGCGGCACCGAACTCACCATAACCTTTGCAAAGAAACCAACCCCCAATAAAATTTCAAATGGGCCTCGTTCCAATAAGCTGGATCGGCGAACGATACTTGGTTATATCTCCTGACCGGCTGCACATCAATTTGCGGAGTAGGCAAACTCCACTCTATCCCCTTTGGCAAAACCCAAAATGTCTCTTCTATGCCTGTATCTGCTTCGAACCATGGTAGCACCATAGCCTTGAATTGTCGATGTAGCTGAATTGGATTACCATCAATCCCAATAACTTTCCGCGCTAGGGTACTTGTAATCAGGCTTAGCGCTTGCACCACGCTATGTGCTATTAAATTTGGCTGTGCTCCCGAGTCCAATAGAGCCCTGATCGGCCCTGATTGTCTCCCTTGCACCTGAAGTCTAACTGAGACCGTTGGCATGAGTGTAGCAGATATATCACTCGCTGAATCAGATGTGGAATTAAACACATTTAAATACGTATTGATTAAATTTTTATTGTTTTTCATAACCCTTTTTCCATTATGCTTGCCCCCCTTTACTCGGTTACACAGGTTAGCCGAGTATGCTTTCTCTTCTATCTCCCTCCTCCGTTTAGCTGGCACCTCGAGCTCCTGTCAGTCCTCCTTGCGCTTTCGATTGGCCTCCTTGGTATCTTTTTCTTCGACTGCTGCACCTCCCTTGCTGGATGTCGAACACAGGAGGCTATTATGCATTAGTCGGCCCGGGCATCTTGGGCACGGTGACTGAAAAC
The DNA here is from genome assembly GCA_916050605.2 of Platycheirus albimanus. Lineage (NCBI taxonomy): Eukaryota > Metazoa > Arthropoda > Insecta > Diptera > Syrphidae > Platycheirus > Platycheirus albimanus. The sequence continues at coordinate 208,489,965 of OU696696.1, forward strand.
ATTCTTCTTTCATATGCCCTTGCTTGAGGCAGTTTTCACATAACCGCCGTACTCGAACAAAGTTCAACCTGCCTCTTATTCCCAGCTGCATAAATCTTTGGCACCGGAATAGCTGGTGGTCCTCTCCGCACATTTCACATCGGCGACCGGCATTGGCCTTCGGCGCTGTCTTCACCATTACAGCCACTGCTCTGGATGCTTGATTATTATTTGCTGTCTGCGGTCTAGCTCTTGCTCCAATTCCTTGCGTTAATCGCATCCCTTGCTCTGCTCTAGCTTGCCCTCCTCCTCGGCCAAACAGCCTTGGCTGCTGGCCTGTAGTTGGCCTTTCGTTGGCGGCAGCATGCCTATCCAAAAATGCCAACATCTCTGTTGTCGTTGGGGTCTCAGATGTCCTCTGCAGCTCCCACTGCCTAGCTGTCTCAGAATCGAGTCTCTCATGTAACATGAAGACGATTATTGCGTCCCAATGCTCGACAGCTATCCCTTGCGCGCGTAGCTGTCTCAGTGTCTCATGCATCACATTGGACATGAGCTGTATCTCGTCAGCTGTCGGGTTAGCTTGCAACGTTGGTAGCTTGACAAAATTCCTCAATAGCTCATGGGACGTCTGATACCGACGATTGTAGAGCTGGTTTAGTCTCGCCCATGCCTCTTGGTAATTACTCGCCGTCAGCTGCCATTCACCCATCGTCCTGGCTGCCTTGCCAGTTAGCGAATTGTTGAGGTGCTGGAACTTAAATGCCGGCGATATCCTGTCATTTTCGTGGATAGCTGCCACAAACCTGTCATGGAATCCCTGCCATTTCACGAGAGACCCATCAAACTCCCCCCAGGTGTTTCTTATATCCTGGGGATGGGCTGTCACCATCACCTGCACCTCTGCTTGCGGATTAGCTTGCGGCATGACTTGCTGAACCTCTGCTGGCTGCTCTAAATGTCGCAAACGACGACGAAGCGCTCCTTTTACATTATAGTATAACTCTTCAGCTCTCTCCAGTTGCTCCTCTGCCTGAGCTAGCTTTGTGGCTTTGGTTGCCAGAGCTCTGGTGTGGGTAGCAGACAACTGCGCCCAAACCTCCTCCAACCTCTCGAGCCTGATGGCTATCTCCTCTCTGTCAGCTGTCGTGAACCCTTCTGATTGAATGAACTCGTTCAATCTTCCAAGCGCGTTCAAGCTTGCAGTATACTGTTTCTGCTCGGACATATTGCTGCAATAAAAAATGTCAAATTAGATAAAGCTTTGTGGTGGCCTAACTCCTATCTTTCATGAATAGCTATTCTTCTGACAAGTGAACGTGTGTGCTATATATACCTGTCTTTACCAACCATTCAATTAGCTTGTATAGCTAGTCATAGCTGTCACTCCTTACGTTAGCTTCACAATCATCTCATGTTGCTATCGCCTTTTAGTTTTGATTGTAGCTATCGTATTTTATTGTGATTTAGCTATCGCATCTGAATTGGATTTAGCTATCGCATTTGAGTTTTAATTTAGCTATCGCATTTGATTTTTAATTTAGCTATCGCATTTGAATTTTAATTTAATGTAGCTATCGGTTTCTTATCTTTACATTTTTAATGTAGCTGTCGGTTTTTATTAGCTATAGCTTTCCGAAATTATTACCTGCCTACCTACTTGCTCGTCGCGCAGTCCAAATATTCCTCCAGAATTTTTACCAGCAAAACACCCTACCTCAACAAACAAAATAAAGCAAAAATATTTCCCCGTCCGGGAATCCTGCGACCTACTGTACCTGGGTACATAAAATGAGAAATATTTTTTGCGTCTGGGAATATAGCGACTCACTGTACTTGACTATATGTGCGAGCGACTGTGTGGAGACGAAAACCACCACCTCTGCTGTATGCTATGAAAATAAATATATACCACATTTCACCGAATAAACATTTTTTCTGCATTTTGCACTATTTCGCAGCAAAAATTAAACTCTCAAAGAAATCCAGACTGCAGACGAGCTATATCTACATGAAATTAAGATAAAAACTAAACACACTAACACGCTATCGCTCACTTGCCATTAGCTGACATGATTTTCGCTTGGAATATCTTTTCCAACTTTAGCTTGCACACTTTTTAGCTTTCTCAATTTAAGAATATGTTTTTACTCACTTTTTAATATTAATTTATATTGTTTTGATAATTTTATTATTGTTTGTTTTTGTTTTTAATCTACAGAATTGTTTTATGTACTCAGAAAAGAAAAAAAAAGACTTCTTCACACAAAAATTCTCTCAGACTGAATGAGCTCTCCATACATCAACATCAACCACTTTTCATGTCTTTCTCCTTTCTCGTTGCACCTTTGGTTGTGTACGTTGTTGCTTGTGGTAGCTCGTAGGTATACCATATTATCGCGCAGCTCATGAGCTAACTCGTCTTGCGTTGGCTCGCCGTGAATGTATTTGTGAAACCAGTTTTTATATTGTGTGTGATGTGCAATGGTTTATTTCGCTCTCGCTGTGGCTGCTCGCCTACCTATACCTAGATAAATGCAAATAGGGGAAACAATATATAAATGTATACTTTCGCAGATGTTCGCTTGCTGAATCATCCTCTCGCTTTGCCTTTCGTGTCTGCTTTTTTGTCGCCTATGTAGATGAAACATACATGGCTTGCTCGTTCAGGCATATATTTTTACCGTTTTAGATATAGTTTTTTACATGCCGTTCGCTATTCTTTTACGTGTTTGAATTTGCACGTTGAGTTAATTTCGCACATTTAATTAATTTAGATCGCAATAAGAACAATGGAAATGTGCAATGTTTATCCTTTACCTTTAGCTCACAATTAGAAAATTCACGCACAACACATTCTTAGCTATCACCTTAATTAATTTACACATTTCTCAATTTCTTGATTAGCTCTTTGCTCGCGTACCGACCATAGGAAAACCAGAAACATATCCGGACTCGACACGGACCATAATGTATAGGACGGAACCTATAACTTCTACAAGAACCTAAAACTAAATTCCGATCGAAATGAAACGCGTAATCTTTTATCGTTGGGAAAAAGATTAGACTCAAAAAACCCAACGTTTATTAAATATTAAAAATATCTTTAGCTTGCCGATAGCTGTCCGACCTCTCACAGAGTTGCTTAAAAACAAACTACTAAAAATATACATCTCATTAGCTGGTTCATACGCCTCTATATTCAGCATAGGAGAAGAATATGCTCCTTTCCGTAGAGAGCTTTCATTGTTATACTTGTGTGCGTAGCATACGATACACACATACACATACACATACACATACACATACACATACACATACACATACACATACACATACACATACACATACACATACACTATACACATACACATACACATACACATACACATACACATACACATACACATACACATACACATACACATACACATACACATACACATACACATACACATACACATACACATACACATACACATACACATACACATACACATACACATACACATACACATACACATACACTACACATACACATACACATACACAATACACATACACAATACATACACAATACACATACACAATACACATACACATACACATACACATACACATACACATACACATACACAATACACATACCACATACACATACACATACACAGACACATACACATAACACATACACATACACACCATACACATACAACATACACATACACATACACATACACATACACATACACATAACACATACACATACACATACACATACACATACACATACACACACATACACATACACATACACATACACATACACATACACATACACATACACATACACATAACAAACACATACACATACACATACACATACACATACACATACACATACACATACACATACACATACACATACACATACACATACACATACACATACACATACACATACACAATACCATAAACATACACATACACATACACATACACATACACATACACATACACATACACATACACATACACATACACATACACATACACATACACATACACATACACATACACATACACATACACATACACATACACATACACATACACATACACATACATACACATACACATACACATACACATACACATACACATACACATACACATACACATACACATACACATACACATACACATACACCATACACACATACACATACACCATACACATACACATACACCATACATACACATACACATACACATACACATACACATACACATACACATACACATACACATACCACATACACATACACATACACATACACATACACATACACATACACATACAAACACATACCACATACACATACACATACACATACACATACACATACACATACACATACACATACACATACACATACACATACACATACACATACACATACACATACACATACACATACACATACACATACACATACACATACACATACACATACACATACACATACACATACACATACACATACACATACACATACACATACACATACACATACACATACACATACACATACACATACACATACACATACACATACACATACACATACACATACACATACACATACACATACACATACACATACACATACACATACACATACACATACACATACACATACACATACACATACACAACACATACACATACACATACACCATACACATACACATAACACATACACATACACAATACACATACACATACACACATACACATACACATACACATACAATACACAACATACACATACACATACACATACACCATCACATACACATACACATACACCATACACATACACATACACATACACATACACATAACACATACACATACACATACACATACACATACACCTACACATACACATACACATACACATACACATACACATACACATACACATACACATACACATACACATACACATACACATACACATACACAACACATACACATACACATACACATACACATACACATACACATACACATACACATACACATACACCCATACACATACACATACACATACACATACACATACACATACACATACACATACACATACACATAACACATACACATACACATACACATACACATACACATACACATACACATACACATACACATCCACATACACAATACACATACACATACACATACACATACACATACACATACACATACACATACACATACACCATACACATACACATACACATACACATACACATACAACATACACATACACATACACATACACATACACATACACATACACATACACATACACATACACATAACACATACCATACACATACACATACACACCACATACACATACACATAACACATACACATACACATACACATACACATACACATACACATACACATACACCATACACATACACATACACATACACATACACATACACATACACATACACATACACATACACATACACATACACATACACATACACATACACATACACATACACATACACATACACATACACATACACATACACATAACATACACATACACATACACATACACATACACATACACATACACATACACATACACATACACATACACATACACATACACATACACATACCATACACATACACATACACATACACATACACATACACATACACATACACATACACATACACATACACATACACATACACATACACATACACATACACATACACATACACATACACATACACATACACATACTACATACACATACACAATACACATACACATACACATACACATACACATACACATACCTACACATACACATACACATACACATACACATACACATACACATAACACATACACATACACATACACATACACATACACATACACATACACCTACACATACACATACACATACACATACACATACACATACACATACACATACACATACACATACACAACACATACACATACACATACACATACACATACACATACACATACACATACACATACACATACACATACACATACACATACACATACACATACACATACACATACACATACACATACACATACACATACACATACACATACACATACACATACACATACACATACACATACACAACACATACACATACACATACACATACACATACACATACACATACACATACACATACACATACACATACACATACACATACACATACACATACAACATACACATACACATACACATACACATACACATACACATACACATACACATACACATACACATACACATACACATACACATACACATACACATACACATACACAATACACATGTAAAAAATGATTATTTTCAGCAAATTAATTATTTTATATATTTAAATTGGTGACAAGAACTACATACTAAGCTTAAAAACAAGTAATCAATTGAAATATGTTTTCAAAAATAGATTTTTATAAATCTTGAATACAGTTTTTTATTTTAGAAGTGTAATTTTTCTCGAATCGGGGTATTTTTTTGCCTGTAATGTGTCACAACTAATAATAAATACTATTTTTGTTCCTCGTTTGTGGTATGTAACTTATTGTATTCTTCCATTAAAGCAACAACACGCTTAGCAATGTCATTGACAGCTTTCATGGAATGAACAGTGTTCCTGCAGGATGTAAAGGAATCATCTGCTTCCCACTTTTCGACGTCAATGTCAAGAAAATCACTTGGAACTCCCATATTTTGAAAGAATCTTAGAGTATTGCACGACATAAAATCTTCTAAATTCTTTGAAGAAATAACTTCGAAATCAATAGTATTTTTTAGGAGGAAACTCATTTCCTTGATTTCCCAGGGCATTTTCCATTTTGCGTTTAGTTGCCGTGATAACATTTTCATCATAAAAAAAAGCGACAAGTTCAGTAGGATATAGGTCGGTATAAACGTGGGAACTTTTTTATCAGTACCTACTGGTGTTTTGGAGAGTACCTACTGGTTTTTTTGTAGATAAGGGGAAAAAGGTTTGTGAAAGACGTGCTGTGATTGGCTGCTGTGTGTGTGATAGTGTTTGTTGAAGAAGATAAGAAAAATTCGTGATTGCTGGCGCGTGGCGCGTATTGGCGGTGTTGATTGTTTGCGGTGGGCGGTATGTTTGATGTGGTCGGGGCGGTATGGTTTGTTGTGGTTTATGTGGTTTGTTGTTGTTGTGTGGTGAGGTAAAGCTTATCAGTATTTGTGGTTTGGAGTAAAATATGAGTAATGAGTAAAAAGTTCGGAAAAAAGAAAAAAAGTTAAAAAAAAACAGAAGAGCCCCTTTTCTCCTGTCGCCAACTCTGAGTGAAAAAACAAAAAAAGAGCCCAAATCATATGACAACGAAGAAATACAAAAAAATCGAATACAAAAGAAATTTAAAATTTTTTTTTTTATTTTATAAAAAAATTTTAACAAATAATGGTAGAGCGGGGATATCCGCTCCATAACCATCTTCAATTGCCTTAACGTATAAGGACTTAATAAGTAATGCTGCTGTCAGCATTTTTGCGGGGGTCACCCCCGTCTGCTTCATCTGAGTAATCTCCTCCAGGAGAGCTCCTTGCAGTAGCTGGAAGTCCCAGCAAATAGTGTTATATTCTTCTAGGAAAATTTGTAGTTCGTTTAGAATGGTGAAAGTATTTTCCATTATGATGATGAATAATTGATGTTTGTGTATGTTGTTGCTTATGAGTCCTGGTAGTTTTGATAATTTAGAATAACAGGGGTATAGTATTTATACAAAACAATATTTTTAATACTATGATATTTTCATAAGTTAAAAATATCAACAAGAAAAACAGGAAAAAATAGTCGTGTATAGAACGCCCACATCAGGTACAAAGATAAAAAATGAAAATGTGTTTGGAGTTGATAATTCTCTAATATTTGATAGAAAGGAGAAATTCCTTTCGCATGAATGGTCAAAAAAACCTATTAGGACAAACTGTTTTATTAGATAGTAAAATTTTAAGGGTCTCAAAAAGAAAAATTTTTCTTGAAATCCGTGACGCACTAAAAAGGAATGTTTAAGATAAGAAATAATTTTAAGAAAAACATGAATAAGACAAGGTGTTTTGATTAGATAGTAAAATTTTAAGGGGTCTCAAAAAGAAAAATGTTGCTTGAAATCCGTGAAGCATTAAAAAGGAATGTTTAAGATAAAAAAGAAATAATAGTGGTTAATAGAACGCCCGCATAAGGTACAAAGGAAGGAAATTCCTTACGTATGAATGGTCAGAAAAACAGGAATAAGACAAGAAGTTTTGATAAGATAGTAAATTTTGAGGGTCTCAGAAAAAAAGAAAAATGTTTCTTGAAATCCGTGACTCATTAAAAAGGAATGTATAAGATAAAAAATAATTTAAAAAAAACATGAGGATAAGGTGTTTTGATTAAATAGTAAAATTTTAAGGACCCCCCAAAAAAAAAGAAAAACATTTCTTGGAATTGATGACGCATTAAAAAGGAATGTTTAAGTAAAAAAGTAGTACCCCGTGGCGTAGTGGTTAGTGTGTCGGACTGCTACGCCGAAGGTTCAGGGTTCGATCCCTGACGTTGCCACCTTAAGTATTTTTTCCGGGGTACTGCCTCTTGCGAGGAAGTGACAAATCCTCCAAGAGTAATTAATGTCGTGGAAAGTGCTTCTCTGTTAGCCGTTCGGATTCGGCGGTAAATTGTAGGTCCCTTCCATTCCTGCAGAATATCAACGCACACACAGGAGTGGTTGAGAGTGTAAGTCACAGGCCCCGGCCCCGCTTGGAGCTGTTGTGCCAACAATTTATTTTTTATTTTTTTTTAAGTTAAAAAATGATTTTAAGAAAAACATGGGGGTGGGGGTAAGGCGTGTAGGCGTTTTTGAATAGTTAGGGGAATATGATTGTATTTTATGACAATGTGTTCTGATTAAATAGAGAGTTTTGTTTATGATAATGAATCTATTATTAACTTTTTTCGAGCTCTGTCTCTGATTCAGGAGTATATAAGCTGGATGTTTTTAATTGAAAAATACAGTTCAGCTTACAACCTGACGTTTATATTCAAATTTTCCTCAAAAAGATATTTCAAACATATTTTTAAAAATGTCGTCTTTATTAAATAAAATTAAATCGGCTGTGAAGATTGTTCCAGAGAGTCGGAAACCTCTGAACAGTCTTAAGAAACTCACACCGGAAATACAACATCGTGAAGGCACATAGGTGCAATACAAAGTTTGGCGAACAAATCCGTGTCGAGCTAAAGGACTGTGTAGTGTTTCTACCGAAACGGTGCAATAACCAATTAGATGACGGGGACATCAAGAAGTTGGCAAATTGTGCGTTGGAAGTTGTCGAACCTTACGATCAATCGTTTAAGTTGGACTTTCACGAAAAACAAAAAGAAGAAGAAGGAGAAGAAGAAAAACAACATCAACAGCAGCAACAACAACAACAACAACAACAGCAGCAGTATCATTCACCTGAGGTAAATTATCAACCTAGTTTATATGGAGATATACCATTTTCTCAAAAACAATTGTTTTACACAAAATCTACTAAAAATGTTTAATGATATAAGTATGTACTATTTTCGCAAAAACATTTGTTTTATATACAAAATGATGAATAAATAAAAAAAAATGCACTTGAAATTAATGTGTATTGTTTTTATTTCATCGCTGTAAAATTAATGGGGCTCTTTTTTTGTTTTTATACCCTATTCCATAGAATGGGTATATTGTATATGGTGTGGAGTTTGTAATATAGAGAAATAATACCGTTAGTTATAGAAAAGTATATATATTCTGACTTAGAATCAAAAGCCTAGTCGATTTAGCCATGTCCGTCCGTCCGTCCGTCCGTCCGTATGTATACTCTCTAGAGGTCGCAATTTTTGAGCTAGAAAGCTGAAATTTGGTATATATAACCTTTGGTTCAAGAGTAACGCTAAGTTCTTGAACCGGTAAAATCCGGGCACAAACACGCCCACAATCACCATTTTTCATGAACAACCTCAATTTGGTAAAATTAAATTATGTTTTTTGTACAGTTACGATAAAAGCATAACGCTAGAATTTTGTTTACATAAGCTTTAGGTAAACCTTTTTCCAATCAAATAAAAATATTTCAGTTTGCGCGTGGCTGACGCCCATTTTTCATACAAAACCATCAATATTGTTTTTATAAAATAACAATTGTTATATTAAAGCGAAAAACATTAAATTTTGTGGGTATTACTGGCACAAAAACACCTTGTGTATGAAATCAAAAAAATTGATTTTGGGCGTGGCTGACGCCCACTTTTCATAAGAAACTATAAAAAAAATGTAAATGTAATGTAATGAATCCGCAAGTCAAAGTTTTGCGTCTCTTAAGTGAAACTAAACAGTTTGTGTATGAAAAGAAATGTTTGAATTTTGGGCGTGGCTTACGCCCACTTTTCATGAAAGAACGAAAAACGTAGTCTCAAAAATGGTACCTCCAATATTCAATTTAAAACTTTTCTTTCCGTTCGTTATTTGGAAAATATATCTCTACATTTTATTGTGTAAATTTTTTCAATACGCCCACTTTTAAAGGCGTGATTTTGATAAAATACCTTTGTTCAGGTAAGATCGTTTAAAAACTACTCGATTCAGCTGTAGTTTTACACATATGCCTAAATACTGACTAATGATCAAAGCTCAGTTAGTGCTTCAAATTTTTAAGACACGCCCACTTTAAAGGGGCGTTTCCGTCAAAAGTCGTATAGTGCATTAATTTTTTAACGTTTCTTAACAACTATCGGTCGCAGTTTTGAAGTAAAAAGGATGAACACTTAGATTTATATTCCTTGGTTACGTAGCAGAGTGTGGTCCAAGAATTGTTAAAAACACCCATAATCGCTATTTCCATTCCAAATCTAATTTAAAAAAATTTAAGTTTTGTCTTGTTTTGTTCAAATCGATCTACGAGAATAAAATTGAATGTCACTGAGCTCATAACAATTGCCGTGACAATAAAACGTTTTAACTTTGGGCGTGGCGCACGCCTTTTTTTATTGCGCCAGCATTAATTGAACATCACACCGCACAAAATTAATGTTATTGAATTTTTTTCTGTCTGCTTAAGAAGAATTTTGTTTCTGAAACATCGGCTGTTTGCGGGAGGCAGACGCATACACACACAAAAATATGGGGAATAGGGTATCCAACAGTACGTTGCAAACGTAATGTAGCTCTCGCTTATGTTTTCTTTTGCTTTTGCTTTTTTTTTAGAATGTGGAATGAATAGATTTGATTTTTCACTTGTTTCGTTTTTCACTTGGAACATTTTCAGAGAATTCATATTGTGAGGGAGACTAAAGTTAAACGGTACGATCTAAAAGGTCGTAAAGTTGATTTCAAAATAAAGCCTATACCTGAGAACGAAGAACCACCGTCATGGATCAGGGAAGGCATACACGACATGTTAAAGTACTCTCTCTATGGACTTAACTCTACAGATAAAGTAGGGATTACTTTTTGTGGTAAGAGTTTTAATGCCAATCGAGGAAATGGATGGATAAATTTCCGAAACTGTTCTGATTTAAAATTCAGTGATGTATGGGCAAAATTTTAAAAAAGCAATTCTGAAGGCCTAAGCACAGATCATTTTGGCATGATAATAACTTCTGTTAAGCTACCATAAAACATAGAATCCCTTCTCATATGTTCAATTCATTCGAAGAAGAATGTACTAAACGTAAAAATATTATTGCAATAGAAAACAGGGATAATTTATGCCTACCTCGAGCCTTGATTGTGGCCAAAGCATACGTTGACAAGGAAACTGATTTCCGAAAAGTATGCAAAGATGTTGGCAAGGTTCAAACTCAAAGAACTGCAGGACTTATTGCTGGTGTACAAATCATCATACCATCCGAAGGTTGTGGAATCTCTGAATTAAGAGCGTTCCAAAGTTATTTAAAAGACTATAAGATAACTGCCTATGAACATGGAACAAATGGAAGAAAAGTGATTTTTGAAGGAATTTCTGCTGGAGTCGACAACAATGACGATATAAAGAAAAAAATAAATTTGTTGTATTGTAACAATCATTACAACGTTATAACGTCATTAACTGCTGCATTTTGCTGTACATATTATTGTGAAATATGCCACATTCCATATAACACAAAACGTAATCATAGATGTGGACGATCCTGCCCTCAATGTCAGCAAACTCCATCCTGCCCCAAAAGTGCAACAGAAATTTTGTGTAATGATTGTAATCGTGCCTTTAGAGGAAAACACTGTTTTGACAATCACAAAGCAAGCGGATCATCAGGAAAAAATACGATTTGTGAAAAGATGAAAAGATGTGTTTTATGTTTGAAAACAGTTGGCGCAGATCGAAACCATATTTGTGGCGAGTACTTTTGCAAAATGTGTAGAAAGCATGTACCTGAGAATCATCTGTGCTTCATTCTTCCTGATAAGAGAACACCAAAATGCGATGAATGTTTATACATATTTTATGATCTTCTAGAGGGTCGGCAAGAAAAAGTGATTGGAGAAAAAATATTTGAAGATAGCCGAGCAACAACAATCTCACCTGTAAAAATACACGAACCAAATTTGTGTGTATATCAACAAAAATGCGATCAATGTTTACATCTTCCAAATTTGTATTTCTGTCAAAAATGTAAAATGTCACTGAATGTCATCAGGGAGGAACAAGAAGGAGATGTTGTACCTAAATTGTTCAAACAAGTATTGGATGTCCGAAAAAAGTTTAAAAAAGTTATTGTGTTAGCTCACAATGGACAAGCTTACGACCATCAATTCATTTTGATCTACATATTGGAAAAAACAAGTCTTTGTCCTGAATTGATTATGCGTGGAACAAAAATCATATTGTTGCAATTAGGAAATGTCCATTTCCTAGACTCCTTGAATTACTTTCCCATGGCTCTGTCGAAACTTCCTAAAGCATTCGAATTATCGCCTGCTTTAAAAAAAGGCAATTTCCCCCATTTCTTCAATACCAAAGAAAATGCAGAATATATTGGAAAATTACCGGCTATCGAATATTATAGCCCTGATACAATGAAAGTTGAAGATCGTGATGGCTTCTTAAAATGGTATGCGGAACACCAAAACGATCATTTTGATATGCAACGTGAACTTGAAGAATATTGCATTAGTGATGTGAAAATTTTGACTGAAGCTTGTCTGAAATTCAGAAAATTGTTTCTCGATCAGAGTAATGTTGAACCATTTTCGGAAGCAGTAACCATCGCATCTGCATGTTACCTTGTATTCAGACGCAATTTTCTTCTACCAAACACCATAGGATTGATACCAAAAAATGGACACAGATGTTTAGATAATCAATCAGAAGAAGCAATAAAGTGGTTGATTTGGGAGGAAAAGCAACGAAGAATCGCAATAAAACATGCGTACAAAGGAAAAGAAGGAACTGTTAATGGAGTGAAGGTGGATGGTTTTTGTGAAGAAAAAAGACTTATTTTTGAGTATCATGGATGTTACTATCATGGTCATCCTCTTTGTTTGAAACACAAACGTGATGAACCATTATACGAGGACTCAAACGACACTCTAAATCAACGATATGAGAGAACACAATCAAAAACTGAACGTTTAAGAAAATTCAATTACGAAGTTATTGAAATGTGGTCTTGTGAGTTTCAAAGACATCTGCAGACTTTAAATAAGACAGATTTAAGATATCTAAATACACATTCACTGATTCAACATTCTCCATTAGACCCGCGAGATGCTTTCTTTGGTGGACGAACTGGAAATACCTTTAATTATTATAAATGTAAAGAAGGAGAAAAAATTCAATACATCGATGTATGTTCACTTTACCCGTGGGTATGTAAAAATGGAAAGTTTCCAATCGGGCATCCAAAAGTTCACATCACCCCCACCATGAATTTGAATGGTATAAATGGTCTTGTCAAATGCAAAATTCTACCACCAGAACATCTTCTTCACCCTGTCTTGCCTGTGAAACAAAATAATAAACTTATGTTTTCTCTATGTAGAAGTTGTAGCAATGACAAAAATCAACACGAATTTTGCAATCATTCTGATGAAGAGAGAACCCTTCTCGGGACTTGGGTAATTGATGAAGTTCTTAAAGCAATTGAAAAAGGTTACAAATTACTTTATGTTTTTGAAATATGGGAATATGATGTAATGCAATATAATCCAGATACAAATTCTGAAGGGCTTTTCACTTCAATGATGAATAAATTCTTAAAAATAAAACAAAAAGCATCAGGATGGCCAAGCACATGTTCATCTCCACAGGAAAAAGAGAAATATATTGCTGATTTCCTACATAAAGAAAACATAGAATTGAATGAAACAGAAATTTGTAACAATGCAGGAAAAAGATCATTAGCTAAACTGATTTTGAATTCTTTTTGGGGAAAATTTGGACAACGTGAAAATCTGCAGAAAACTTGTATATTGAATAAAGCTTCAGATTTGTTTCAATTGTTAACACACCCCTCCGTAGAAGTGTCACATATACTTCCAATTAATGAGGAAAACATTGTGATTAATTATGAAATGAAAGAAGAAGCAGCTGACTGCCTATCAACAGTTAATGTTTGTATTGCCGCATATACCACAACCCTGGCTCGTCTAAAGCCTTCTGATTACCTAGAAAAATAAGAAGAAAGAGTTCTCTACTATGATACCGATTCGGTTATCTATGTTAGTCGCCAAGGAGAATTTGAACCCCATACTGGAGAATTTATTGGTGATATGACAGACGAACTTGAAAGCTACGGTCTAGGTAGCTATATAACAGAATTTACAAGTGGTGGTCCTAAAAACTATGCCTATAAAGTTTTTAGCACAAAGGACAATGCTGAACATATTGTGTGTAAAGTTAAAGGCATTTTTCTCAATTACGAAGCATCACAATATCTAAATTTCGATTCTATCAAAGAAGCTGTATTAAAATCTTCGGAATGTGACGATTACGACGAAAGAATAATCATAAGATCTAATAATATTCGTCGAACAAAAGAACATCAAGTAGTTACTATACCAGAAGTTAAATCATATAAGCCTAAAGCAGAAAAACGCCGTTTTCTAGAAGATCACAGTTCCTTACCGTACGGGTTTAAAAGACATTGTTCTCATTCTTCTCATTAAATTAAAAAAACAGAGGATTTTGTAAAAGTATGTAATTTTGTTTTATTTTGCTGAGATTTTTTTTACAATTTATTTTTTGTAGCTTCTTCACTTATAAATCTACTCAAGAAATATACATTTTGAAGCGCACAGCATTTTCCATTGTGTTCACATTTTAACGCAATATCAGTGTACATTCTTTTTAATTCTTTTAAATTGGGGCAGTTGTATTTATCTTCAATATTTATGACTTCTACGTTTTCATTATTTAGTAGTTCTTTTAACCATTGTGTTTTTACTTGCGATTATAGGTACTATAAGGCAAGTTATGGATTCGTGCAGAAAAAAAAAATTGAGATAACAATCACACATGACATTACGATGATGGAGAAGTCGAAAAAAGTGGGTCTGGCAATTCCGTCCGTCTGTCTGTCTGTATGTCTGTTCGCGCCTCTGGAGGCTGAACGGGTGGGCCGATTTGCTTCAAATTTGGTATTTAGGATTTATTTAGCCGTCCCTCGGAACATATTTTTTATTTTTGCTCTAGGTCCAAAAATAACGGCACCTGCCATACAATCTTGAAGACAAAAATTGATTTTCTCAAAAACGGCTCTAACGATTTTGATAAAACTTTCAAAATGCTATTTTTGCAAGAAAATCTATCTTTTGGTTCAAATTTTTTTTTCAAAATTTGTCTAATAACGGTACCTCTCATAGAACCAATATTTTCAAATCAAATTTTCTCGTAAACTATACATTCGATTTCAATAAAATTTTGGCCACAGAAAGTCATTCATAATTTTATTAATATGGCACTTCAAAATTTTCAAAAACTTTTTTTTTTTGATTTTTTATAGTTTTTTCAAAAAAATTTTTGGTTTTCGAAATATGTTGGAAACGGGTACATTGATTTTTTTTAAAATTATTTTTCAAATGTAAGCTACAGATTGCCATATATTTGCATACTCAAATAAATTTCAAAATATTTTTGAAAAAGTTTTTCAAAAATAACCATTTTGAAAAAAAAAACTGGTCCAACGATTTTCAATATTTTTTTTTTCTAAATTGCCGTATAGCTTTGAAATTTTATTGCATACTTAGTTTTTCCGAGAAAACTCTTAAACTTTTCGAAATTATTTAATTTTTTTTAATATCCATATATGCAGCCACTACGCAATTGCTTATAATAAGAGCAAGTTCGTGCGACCCAGTCGTGCATTTTATTATTTTTGCTCTAGGTCCAAAAGTAACGGCACCTGCCGTACAATCTTGAAGACAAAAATTGATTTTCTGAAAAACGGCTCTAACGATTTTGATAAAACTTTCAGAATGCTATTTTTGCAAGACAATCTATCTTTTGGTTTGAATTTTTTTTTCAAAATTTGTCTAATAACGGTACCTCTCATAGAACCAGTATTTTCAAATCAAATTTTCTCGTAAACTATACATTCGATTTCAATAAAATTTTGGCCACAGGAAGTCATTCATAATTTTATTAATATGGCATTTAAAAATTTTCAAAAACTTTTTTTGTTTGATTTTTTATAATTTTTCAAAAAAATTTTTGGTTTTCGAAATATGTTGGAAACGGGTATATTGATTTTTTTTAAAATTATTTTTCAAATGTAAGCTACAGATTGCCATATATTTGCATACTCAAATAAATTTCAAAATATTTTTTGAAATAGTTTTTCAAAAATAACCTTTTAAAAAAAAAACTGGTCCAACGATTTTCAATATTTTTTTTTCCTAGATTGACGTATAGCTTTGAAATTTTATTGCATACTTAGTTTTTCCGAGAAAACTCTTAAACTAATTTAAAAAATAAAAGAATTTTCGAATTATTTAATTTTTTTTTGATATCCATATATGCAGCCACTACGCAATTGCTTATCATAAGAGCAAGTTCGTGCGACCCAGTCGTGCATTTTATTTCTATACCCTTAACGTAGACAACAGCATTTTGAATTTTTTCTCGAAGAAATGTCTTCACATGATGAAAATTTGTGAACCCGCCATCCCAGGTTAAACCGTGATGATTTTGATATAACCATTGAGCTTGTCTTCTAAGTGAGGTTGGAAGTTCATTGGACATAAACGGTGAGGTAACAATAAAATGATGATGATATCCTTCACTAAGCACAGCTATTTCTTTTAAAATAAACTTATTATTTATTCCTCTAAATCCTTGAAAGTCTACAATATAGTTCATTTTTAGTGGTGATGTGATGACTGATGACAACCAAATCAATATATCAACTGAGTATTTATGTACTTGTGAGGTGATATTTAAATAGATTGACATTTTTATTTTAGGTGAGTTTGCGAACTTCTCCAGTTATTGGACTGTATTCAATTATACGATCATGAAGTATTAAGCAATATACAGTTGTTGAACTTTGGATTGCAGTTGATGCCTCGAGTTCAATTTTTACATCTACAGGTCCGGTTTTGATTGAATCGTTTTGACGAGAACAATCAATAACAATGATTGGTGCTGAATCCTTAAATTCAAAGCGTGATAAGAGGGGCTGCGAATATTTCTTATAATATGATTGTTGAAATTTGCTGTACATAGCATAGAGAACGGCATATTGATCTTGTTTAAATTTAAGATTTAGATCTTCACGAGGGTATGTCTCGGAATTCAAGTGAACCTTGATATTGCTTAATTCACAATGATCAAATTTGCTAGCATCACCATTTCGTTTATTTTTTCGATCTGTTTGTAAGCCTATAATATTATATCTAGGCTTCTCGAGTTGACTTGAAGTTTTCACGGTCCAAATATGATCAGTTCCAGTTGGTAGAGTAGGATATTCATACAATTCCCAGTTTCGGAAATGAATTTGAACTGGTTTTGATTGTATTTCTTTAAGTAGTGTAAGCTTTTCCGAATCAGCCAGAGTAATGTGTGGAACTCTCCAATTTATTTTAAAAATTGAAAATGTCAAATCTTCATTTTCATCACAGAAAAGAGCATTTTCATTAGATCGTGCACGAATTAGAATCAATTCATGTTTGGCATTTATAATGACTTTTTTATAATCTTCAGCAAATTCTTATAGATTTTTTAACGGAATACAAAAGTTAAAAGATCCCGATGTAGTAGATATGGCGTCTTTCCCAGTCCAGGATAAACTTCTACTTTCATTCTCATTCAATGATATATAATTTTTTAATGATGTTGTTATACCAAAATTTTTTTTGAACTCAATATCCACTCCGTTAAGTTCATAATGGATTTCTTCGAAAAGAAATGCCATCGCGTTATTACATAGTTTTGTTTTAGTAGATGGTTTGTTATCTCCCAGTGTTATTCCTCCTTCAATGTATATGAAACTTTCACAGGGTAAAACGCACAGGTCTTGATGTTGTATGGGGATACGTATTTCATCACTTGTATTAAAGGAATTAAGAAACGGTGAGTAACTATGATATTCAAATTTGGTTATGCTATTATCGTAGACAGCATCTTGTGTGATATTTAATATTTCACTCATGGTTTTTGTTTTAAGGTAAAACCTAAAGACAATAGAAAGTTTCTATTTTCGTTGGAGAGCTTTAATCTTATCGGCTTAGTTGTCCCAGTAGAACTAATTGTATGTTCACCTTTGCTGTTAAATATATTACTATTATATATCTGCATTATGAAAGTGCTGGGATTAAATGCAAACGTACAGTTATTGTTTCTCCTCTTAAATTTATCAAATCTCCGTCTTGGCCCACTAGCTTTAACGTTATCGAAGCTACTCGTTTGACATTCACTGGTAAATAGATAACATTTCTTGGAACTTCTATGATTTTATACCCCGGACCTGCTCCTGGTGAAAATTCGTGTATTGTATGTACAGGCTTGTTATTTAAATATGAACCAGTAATAATATTACACTCAATTCGAATTACATTTACCTTGTTTATATTAACAGGTAAATCTGAAAAGTGTGATTTATTAGCTTTTAGTTTACGTTTACTGAACTCCAGTAATTTTCCAACAGTTCGGTCTCTTTCGAAATCTATGATCTGATCACTCCAAACTTTACTTTTCAATGTTTTATTATTAGCTTCTATTTTCACAATAGGAGTGGAATTAAGCATTAACAATTTCTCAGAAATATATGATGCAATGTCATCGATTTCGTATGACCCCACCGGAATCTCAATTTCGTGTTCCCCTATATGAAACAAATTGTTTCGCTCATCAATATTGGGTATAGAATTGTATGTTTGGAAATCAATCAATCTATAAACATAATCACGATCTAGATTTAAAGGAGGAAAATACTCTGATGTTAGATGAGAAGAATTCCCACTAAGTGTAAGTGTCAACGTCATGACGATACAAAAGATAATGAAAGTGTTCTTGTATAAGGACTTTTATTTATTCAAAATAACAATCATATAAGAATCTTAAACATAAATGACCACAATTCACGGAATCGTAATCCTGATATTTGTGATAATTATAATTAATGTTATCACCTAGATAATTAATTAATTCAATTGGAGGTTGAAGATTTCCAAAACTATCAAAATATTCAATTTTGGTGCCTTTTTTATAATGCGCTACCCAGTGTGTTCCTGGGCCATTTGAGGAATCAAGATTGATTATTCCACATTCGTTTCTCAAGGGTTTACCTTTAGGTAAATTATCTCTCATAAATACTCCTCGAAAATGTGGTCTTAAATCCTTTGCAAAGTTTCTCAAATCCATTTCATTCAGTGCACGTTTGGGTAGCGTTCTTAAAAGTTTTTTTGTCTGAGAATGTAAATATAGACCAAGTCCTTTTCTATATGGTTTTAGATGTAATCCATTGCCGATTGGAATCGATTCCATTTTTTGATTATGACGTTTTTTCTCCTCCAGACGTTGTTTGTCATTGACAGCCTTGGCTATTCTTGCGGCTCCTCCAGATAAAGCTCCAAGTGCTGATAGTCCGGCAAAAAGAGGAACCAGAAACGGAATTACTCCTCCAATTTTGGGCACCGAAATAACTCTGGGTGTCTTTATGCTATTGTCATGATGATACAAAAGATAATGAAAGTGTTCTTGTATAAGGACTTTTATTTATTCAAAATAACAATCATATAAGAATCTTAAACATAAATGACCACAATTCACCGAATCGTAATCCTGATATTTGTGATAATTATAATTAATGTTATCACCTAGATAATTAATTAATTCAATTGGAGGTTGAAGATTTCCAAAACTATCAAAATATTCAATTTTGGTGCCTTTTTTATAATACGCTACCCAGTGTATTCCTGGGCCATTTGAGGAATCAAGATTGATTATTCCACATTCGTTTCTCAAGGGTTTACCTTTAGGTAAATTATCTCTCATAAATACTCCTCGAAAATGTGGTCTTAAATCCTTTGCAAAGTTTATCAAATCCATTTCATTCAGTGCACGTTTGGGTAGCGTTCTTAAAAGTTTTTTTGTCTGAGAATGTAAATATAGACCAAGTCCTTTTCTATATGGTTTTAGATGTAATCCATTGCCGATTGGAATCTATTCCATTTTGATAATGACGTTTTTTCTCGTCCAGACTTTGTTTGGCAATACTAATGTCATTGACAGCCTTGGCTATTCCTGCGGCTCCTCCAGATAAAGCTCCAAGTGCTGATAGTCCGGCAAAAAGAGGAACCAGAAACGGAATTACTCCTCCAATTTTGGGCACCGAAATAAATCTGGGTGTCTTTATGCTATTGTTGTTGTTGTTGTTATTCTTGAATGCTTTCTTTGTAGATGACAAAGCAACTTTTATAGTTTTTACGAGGTTATAAGGTTTTTTACTTTGAAGAATTTTTCCAACATTTTTAATTGTTCTACCAAAGGTGTTGGGTCTTTTAGTTTTGATTTTCTTTTCACTTTTTGAACATCCCATACCTAATTTTAGTTTAGCTTTCATAAGATTAGTAACCATTAATGCGTTTGTTCGCTCAGCTAAACTAGTATCCTTCGATATGACTCGTTTCCAGGCTTTCTCAGATAGAATCTTATCTGCTTTATACCGATCAGAAGTATTTTTAAAATTTGAATAAGATATATCGTGCTGTTTGCACGCTTGATCCAGTAAATTAATTCCAGGATCTCCTCTGGCTAATCGTTCTTGGAGTTTTGTTCCAGGTCCGCAGTATGGATATCCAGGCAGATGTAATTTAAAAGGTAATTAATTGATTACTGTGTTTAGTAAACCATCACCCTTGATGACATTTGATTGACTAAAGGAATTTTTGCAAAAATCAATCATTTTATATATTCACTATAAATGTCTCCATTGAACGGTTAACATCGGTGTGATGTTTTTTTAAATAAAACCTTCACATATAATGTATTAAGTTTTTATCAACATGCGATTCGTTAAACAACGACATCTTTTACCAATCAAAAATATGGACCTGGTTCAAAATACTGAAGAAAAAAAGAAAAAACATATTGAACTACTTCCAAATAGTATAAGGGGTTTAATAACAGGTCCCTCAAATTGTGGAAGACTAATGTTATGATGAGCTTAATACAACAACCAAATGGTTTAAAATTTGAAAATATTTACATTTACTCAAAGTCGCTGCATCAGCCAAAGTATGAATTTTTGCGACAAGCCATAAAACCCATAAAAAATATGGGGTTCTTTACATTTTCAAATAATTGTGACGTCATACCACCTGAAGAAGCCAAACCAAATTCTGTGTTTATATTCGATGATATCGCCTGTAAAAAGCAAGACGCTATTCGAAACTATTTTAGTATGGTTCGTCATCATCATATCGATAGCTTTTACCTGTGTCAGACATACACAAGAATACCCAAACATTTAATACGAGACAATGCAAATTTTCTGATTGTCTTTAAACAGGATGATATGACCCTTAAGCACATTTACAATGATCATATCAATTCTGATATGACGTTTCAAATATTTCAAAAGGTATGTGTTGAATGTTGGAACACCTCATATGGATTTTTGGTTATTGACAAGGATAGTCCTTGTAATAATAGCCGCTATAGAAAGGGGTTTGATTATTTCCTAAAACTATAAAACACTTATTACTACAGGTGTGTACCACAGTCATACTGTTATGTTCTATCAGACCAGTTCAAAGGTGTATAAAGTTCAGTCTGTATCAGTTAAAAGCAGATCATCACAGGTTACAGGTATAGCTGTTCATCGTTTAAAACATACTCTGAGAATCAAACTTAATTTTAAAACTTTTCACAGACTTTTTCAAAGTCTTCGAAGCTTATTTACATCCTGTTGCAAACAAAAAGAATAAAATAACATCATGATACAACTAAATGAAGACTTAACAAAAGAACTAGTTAAGACTACTGATGCTCTACGAAAAAAATATAAAGCTCTGAGAAATGGCAAAGAAGCATTCGAATTTCAATTAGAAGAAACTTTCAAACCGATTACTAAACCTCTTAAAGATCTAGTTGAGCAGACAAATAATAATAATAATAACAAACATTTAAACAAAGAAAAAGAACAGCATTTTGAGTCACCTCCACCAATCAAGAAAATCAAACTCAAAAATAAACATGAAGATGATGATGAATTTCAGACGCCCTATATTAACTCCGCTGCTTCAGTCATGAGTGAAATAACCCCTAAAACCTCCAAAACATTAACTAAAAATAGAACAAGTAGAAGTGACCGGAAACGACGACGAAGTCCTGTTCGCGGTTTTTCAGAACAATTAAAGCAACAAAATTTTAGAGAAACCCCTCAGAAATATCTAGATTTATTTTTATCAAATTCGAATTCCCTTGATGATGTGTATGGTGTACATTTGAACAATGGAAAGTTACAAATCGGTGATAAGGAGTTCAACATTCATGAAAAAAACATACAAATAAATAATAAAATCTATAATGGAACAAAGGGTTTATTTGGGTGCAGGGAACTAACTTCACGGGCACTACCTTCACATGGGAATTAACTTCACCACTGGTGGGAACTAATTTCACTTTTTTGTGATGAAGTTAATTCCCATCGAAAGTGGGAATTAATTTCACTATTTTGTGGGAATTGATTTCACTTTTGTATGAAGTTATTTCCCTCGGTGGGTGGGAGATAACTTCACTTCTTACTACAGTAACTGATATAATTATTGTTATTGTGTTATTTAGTTTAGCATGATAAACTAAGCCCGCTTCTGCCGGCTTTGTATTATAGAATGCAATGCACTGAAACTGCATTTGCAGCGAAAATAATTAAAACAAAATGTTTGCAAAGATCAACTTTAGTTTTAGTTAAAATTCGCGCGAATTTTTAACTAAAACTAAAGTCAAACATTAGTAGCGAAAACAAAATGTTAATTAATTAATTAAAACAAAATGTTTGCAAAGATTGACTTTAGTTTAGTTAAAAATTCAATGCATACATATTTCTTTAATAGGTCCCTTTTGTAAAAACTTTCGCTTATAAATTATAATAAATTGCTTAAATCCATATGATTTCTTTCATTTTTCGACAGTTTTTATCTCTTGAGATTTTCAAAATTTTGATGGGAATTTATTTCACACGATTTGTTGGTGAAATTAATTCTCACTTTCGGTGGGAATTAACTTCATCAAAAAAAAAAGTGAAATTAGTTCCCACCAGTGGTGAAGTTAATTCCCATGTGAAGGTAGTGCCCGTGAAGTTAGTTCCCTGCACCGCTAATGTAACTAAACCCTCAACAGGAAGTGGATTGATGAAATTATCAAATAAAGAAAAAGACTATATCTTTTGGGATAATCCTAATGAACTCGTAGATCGACTAACACTTCTTATTGCTTCACATCAAGGCGGTCATAATAATCACTTTAACGAGATTGTTTCAATTATCGAAGAATTAAAAGAAGCCAACATTGTTCAATAAAAACGAAAAATGAGTGTGGATAAGTTTGGACGTTTTTCAAATAGAACTCACTACAGAGTTAGAATAGGGCCACGAGAAGAGAAAGGGGAGAAGGGAGAACAAGGACCTATTGGATTAAAAGTAGAAAAAGGAGAAAAAGGGTTACCAGCCCCCCCTGGTGATGGATTTGTCAAAACCAAAAATGGTGATTTTAATTTAAACTGGAAACAAATTCAAAATATTCAGGATCCAAAAGATATAAATGATGTAGCTTCAAAGAATTATGTTGATGGAGCATATAATCAACTTAGAACAGACTTTGAATTTAAAATTGAGAAAATCAAAAAAGATTTTTTTGAGCATTTGAATAATAAAAGAAAAGAAGAAAAAGAAAAAGAAGAACGAATAAGAAAATACATTCAAATTGAAGTCAAAAAAATCAATGACATGAAAATCAATTCATTTGTCAACAATTCGCTCAATACCTCAATACCTTAAAGAATTCAGATTGGTCTCCATCGTTGTAGTGTATGGTCATTTTATTTTGTTCGCAATGTCTAACATAAATTCTACTTTGATTTTAGACGATCTTTTAAAGTTCTATGAAAATTATAAACATATTATACTGGAAGAACATCAAGAGGAGATTATGAGATACATACAATTCCTGAGAAATTTTGATAATATATCTTCCAACAAATCTATTCATGGATGTCATTTCAACAATTGCCCATGGTCTTCAAATTTGTGTCAGGAAGGCCCCGATACATGTGCATGCGTTTTGATCGAGAATAATTTGATAAGAATAAAAAATTTGATGTTTTTATATAAGAGATTAATATAAAATATTTTTATAAAATAAATTTTAAAAATAAATAAAAGGTAAAATACTTGTGTTTTTTATTCATTTATTAAAAAGATAAGTAAAGGGGACGTTGTCAATGAACTTCACAAGCCTGCTAGAAGAAATTTCAAGAAAAGACGTGTCGTTATCAAAGGATTAGATGATTTATGGCAAGCCGATCTGGTTGAAATGGGGGTCTATTCACCTGAGAATGAAAATTATCGGTATTTTCTTACGGTAATCGATTCATTTTCTAAATTTGCCTGGACGGCTCCTATTAAAAATAAAACAGCTACTTTTGTTACTGAAGCTAAGAAAAATATACTAAGAGACGGACGTATTCCAAAAAATCTACAAACAGATGATGGAAAAGAATTTTTTAATACTAATTTTCAAAATCTTATGAAACAATATCATATCAATCATTACGCTACATTTAGTGTTCTCAAAGCCTCGATTGTTGAACGATTTAATCGTACCTTAAAAACACTCATGTGGAAGGAATTCAGCGCTAATGGATCATATCGATGGATTGATATAATTACACCATTAACTAAAACGTACAATAATTCAATACATCGTACAATAAAAATGAAACCCCCTGAAGTCAATAACACAAATGAAAAACAATTACTCTCCACAGTATATAATCATATCAAAGTTCATATTGTTCCTAAATTCAAAATTGGAGATTTCGTCAGAATCAGCGTTGGATAGTTACGCGTAACTTTGAAATTTTAATTAGTTACACGTTACTAATGTAACTTATGTAACTAATGTAATTAATGTGACAAAATGTAACTAATTGTAACTAAATGTAACTAACTTTAACTAATAATATTTTTCATATACAAAAACTCACATTTTATGTTAAATTGAAATTTAGAAGTTCCGTCCACAAAACCGATCGAATGACGATTGACTACACTGTTTTATGGCAAAGCTGGATGATTGTTAATGCCGTTGGGCCAGCTGCCAGCTGTGGCCACGGCAATCTGGCAAGGAATACATTTTTAGATTACTATATTTCTGCAAAAAAAATTTAAAAATAATAAAACAAAATAGATCTAGCTTGATTTCCTTTGGGCGAGCCAAATTTGAAATTAAAGACCAAATCTGAGATCAAATCTGAATTTACCATACAAAAATAAATTACAATAAACAAAGAAATGTCCAGGAATCTCAAGAAAGAAGGGAAAACTTTAAATGTAAGTAAAATTCTATTGTATGCTCCAAGAATATAATATTTTATTAGATTTCCTTTCTACTGCTGGAACAAAATAGAAAAACGCAGCCGGAACCGCAGCCGCAACCGTATCGCATGCCGTACGTACCTTATTAGAAGTGCCCACAATGGAGTCGTACGTACTCCACGTTTTTTTTACAATTTCCACTGAGAAACATACATATATATGCATATAAAAGATGATAGAACATATATCGCATCATGTGTAGTCTTTTCTATAAATTTGTAATTACTTGACCTAATTTCTAACAGGATTTTACTAGCACGTTGCTCTTTTTTTTTTTTTTTTTTTTTTATTGAATGTCAAAAATACGCACGTATTTATTAAAAGTTGGCCAAATCGTCCGTCGCCGTTTGCGGCTGCGTTTGCGGATCCGTCTCGTTGTGCTCACAACATTGAATTCGTGTGTATTCAATATTTTGACATGCGATACGGATGCGATTGCGGATCCGGCTCCGGCTCCATTGTGTTCCAACAGTCAAAAGAAACATAGTAATTTCAATATGTATTCCTTGGCAGGTTGCCGTTGCCCTTGCTAATAAAAGAATTTTGTCAATAGTCGATTGGGATTCAGGATGAAATGTGATTTTTTTTATTTGTATTATTAAGTTAGAGTTAGTTTTATTTAGTTACAGTTAGTTACATTTAGTTACATTAGTTACATTAGTTACGCCAAATATTGGGCGTAACTAATTCATATTAGTTACGCGTAACTAAACTAGTAACTTACTTCATGTAACTTACTTGCCAACACTGGTCAGAATAAGTAAATATAAACATGTTTTTGAAAAAGGATATACACCAAATTGGACAACGGAAATGTTTAAAATATCAAAAGTACAACATACACACCCTGTTACGTATCTCTTACAAGATTTCGAAGGTCACCCTGTCAAGGGTGGTTTCTATGAGCTTGAACTACAAAAAACGAAGTTTCCTGACACTTATCTCATTGAAAAAGTACTTCAAAAGAGAAAAAATAAAATATTTATTAAATGGCTTGGTTTTCCCTCTGAACACAACTCTTGGATATCTTCTCGTCAACTTACTCAACATACAAAATAAAAAAACAAATGTTATTTTGAAAAATAAAAAAAAAAAAATATTTTAATATCATTTAAAAAAATTTTACATGTTTTATTTAAGAAATATTCATATGATAAGTCTGCTTCAATGTTCTAAAGTCCAGCAAGTCCACATCAGATTTGTTTTCAAGATCCTCTTTCATAAACAGTTCAACATCTCCATTACTTATTACTCTTTCTGTTTCATATTCATGGTACTCATAGCATTTTATGCTAAGGGTACGCATATTATAATTACTATCATATGCACATCTTATTGTCAAAGCCTTCTCATCATCAAATTCCATTTTAAAATTTCTATAAAAAACATCTTTACTTTGAATTATTCCTGAGATTTCAACTTCTTTTTTAATTAAATCTTGCCTAAAATTTTCGATTGCTTCTTCAACAGTTGTGAATTTATTTTTTAAATTTTTTTCTGTCGAGGTGGCCATAGGAGTGTAAACATCATTTTGAACTGAAGATGTGCTCGTTTCTGCTACTTTGGTAGTGTTTAAAGTTTTTCCATTCGAGTAGGTTAACAAACAAAACGATAAACCTACTTCTACTGTTTCATTGTTTGGTAAACTCAGAGAAAAAGTAAGGTTATTAAAACTCTCTGGCTGTTTCAAGTTAATATCCAATGGAAACGGTAATCCAGAAATCAAAAATGGTATGATTGTAAGAAAAGATAAAACCGTTAAGTACAACAGTTTTATGAAAATTATTCCTCTACAGCTACTAATATATATATATGTAGGTCAAGCTATTGAAATGAACTAATAAAAAATCTACATTGTATGTGACATTTATACTTTTTTCTTTTTTATATATATATATTTTTATTATATATGTATGTATATATCTACAATCTACATACATATATGTAATTTCTTTGTCTAACATTTTTTTCTTAAGAAACTCGTGATTCATGTTTTTGAAATTTTCTTCGACTCGGTCTCATCATAATCTTATCTGGATTACTAAGTATTTCAACTTCAGCAAAAGGACAAAGCACGGGGTATTCACCTTCTTTTCGATTAACAGCATTCGCAAGAGGGAAAATGTTTCCAATTAAAGTTACCTCTCCACCTTGATATAATTTTAGTAAAAAAAAAAATTTCTTTATTAAACATTCATATTGCTCTTTACCCCCATCCCCCGTAGAATCTATTCTCTCACCTAAAATCTTAAATTTTACATGCTGCATAGATTCAAACTGTAATTTTATACCGAGCACAGGGGATATCGTTTCGCCATTCCGTAAATGAAATATAGCACACTCACTTCCATATTCAGGATGTGCAATTAATTTTATAATATAATTTTATAAACATCGGAAAATGGCATTTCCAACCATCCTGATTCACAAACACAAAATGTTTCATTTTCTTTTAACCTTTCACACCAAAACATTTTCTTATAATGTTTATATTCTATTTTATCTCATGTAGGTATTACCTACTCATATTCTTTTTTACTCATTAGCATATTTTATTCCAAACCACAAATACTGATAAGCTTTACCTCACCACGACAACAAACCACATTGTGATATTTTTTACTCTACATCACAAAAACTGATAAGCGTCGGCACCTCACCACAAACTATTTAGTGCCACCTAACCACAACAAACCATACCGCCCCGACCACATCAAACATACCGCCGACCACAACAATCAACACCGCCAATTTTTCTTATCTTCTTCTTCAACAAACACTATCACACACACAACAGCCAATCGCAGCACGTCTTTCACAAACCACTTTCCCCTTATCTACAAAAAACCAGTAGGTACTCTCCAAAACACCAGTAGGTACTGATAAAAAAGTTCCCACGTTATACCGACCTATATCCTACTAAGTTCCTCTGAAAGGTACCATAAGTGACCAAGAAACTTGTTCATCGCTGTTTTGAATAACGGAGGATTCAAAATAGCATACCTTTTGAAATCTGTAAGAAAGATCGTTTCGGGGCGTACGGTGCTGAAGTATTTTACGTATATCGCAACTGTGAATAGTCAAATATCTAAAATTCCATTCTCTTCTCTTTTCGTCAGCTTAAACTGTCCTCTCAATAAATACAGCTTTAAGGAATAAATTGATTTTGCCACATATCGACCACGGTGAAGACCAGCAGGTCCTCGGCAAGAAATTCCTTTCTCATTTAAAAGTTCATAATAATCGTATCGAACTTGAAATTTTTTGATTTGATTCTGAGCGAAAGAGATGATCTCAGCAGCAGTTTTAATTTGTTCGCATTTTTATTTAAATCGTCATTGGCAGCGATTTGAAAATTTGATTGCTGAATACGAATCCAAGCATTTTTGAATCTTTTAAATAGTAAAATATCTGGTCCAGATGAGCAACCAATTGACTGAACGACTACTGCTCCAAGCATTATTTTATGTCCATCATGTGATGGCGATACGCTAGCCAAAGCATTTCCTTATCCATCTTCTGCTCAAGAAGGATGCAAGCTCCATTCCTTGGACCAGTATTTACAGCTGTAGTATCGAAGCTCATGCATTTAATTTTGTCGGAAAGCCCCCATGAATTTCTTGCTTCATAAATTGCTGTTGCTTGTGCTACCCCAGTTCCGGAAACAAGTCTTGGGACTGCAACCAGCTGGTCAATATTCTTCCCAGAGACCAAAATTGGAAGTCGATCAACAGTTTCATGGCCAACAATGTCTTCAATCATCTTTCCATCCCAATGAATCGTAAGGGGAACTTCTGATATAAAATCATTTTTAAGATTTTTGGGAAGATTCTGTTGAGTAAAAATCCGTTGACGACGAATTGTAGACAAATAAACATTGTATTTTGAAGGGTCACAGCCAAGGGCCTTTAGAGTTTTTGTTAGAACTACAGTCGATTTTCGGTCACTTAGTTCTGCAACATCCATCAGAGAAACTGCCAAATCATCATTCAAAAATATCTTCCTTCCTCTTTTTTTGGTGATGATTCTTGATTTAAAGGGATTGGGATTAAAAGGGCATCGTTTTCAGATAAACTCTCTTCTTCGTCTTCAGTAAAATAAACGTCAGACGGTATCAAAGCTATAATAATTTTATCTTCTCGCTCTCGCATAGCCCTCAATCTTGATTTTTTCTTCTCAGCTTCTTCTTCCTTTTTTGAGAGTGTCTTATCTACGTTTCCGATCTTACCTGGTCAACATTCTTTGCGTTGTGGAAGCAAAAACTCTCTGTCCTCTTGAATACAAATAATTTCAAGACCGTCAGCGTGTGCCATATCAAAAAGGTGCTCTAAACTTTTTTTCCAACCTTCTTCCCAAGTAACAATTCCAGTTCGTTCTTAGCTCTATCAGCGCTTAAAAAGCTACATTATTTGGCTATATTAAATTTACTTAGCCTTATAAGCGCCAATAAAGCTGTAGTTAGCCTTATTTAGAGCATTTTTTTCGACTTTGGGAGCTAATATGAGCTCCATTTTAGTTCTTGCATAGCGGTTGTAGTGGGCAATAGCATTAGTGTAAGTGCTGTTGTCACTTTACTGCTAATTAAAAGCTTCTTTTTCAGTAAAAGAAAGCACGATTTGGGCTCCAAACATGATGCATGAACGCCTGCATATTCTACAATAGAAACAAAATGACATTTACATTTTTATTTAGAGCACTTTTAGCTCTATTAAACATTATCAAAAGCCAATTATAAGGCTTTTCGCTGAGAAGTCGAAATATAAAAACGATTTGCTTAAGTGTTAGTAACATATTATAGATATAATACGTATTTGTAAAAAAAAAGTCTGTCAATATTGTATTTGAACGAGATTTTATTTGTGTTTGTAATTTTATGTTCGCATACCATCAATAATTATTATTGGCAAGAACAAAAAAAACGATGCCTGCAGTAATATCTAAAAGAATATGATAACAATTTTAATATTAATAAAAATAAATGGATGGATTCTTAGTGCGATTTAAAATTTTTCACAAATGTTAACACGTTACCTGGAAAAACTACAATGCGCCCGCAAAATAATCAATATTAAGTTATCAAAAAGCATAATTTTTTAGTTTTATTTATTCAAAAAACAAAT
Organism: Platycheirus albimanus; assembly: GCA_916050605.2. Classification (NCBI taxonomy): domain Eukaryota; kingdom Metazoa; phylum Arthropoda; class Insecta; order Diptera; family Syrphidae; genus Platycheirus; species Platycheirus albimanus. Next base: position 208,521,259 of record OU696696.1, read on the forward strand.
TTTTTTAACAAATCACGTCGAAAAGACTAAAATAAATGTTTTGCTCAGTGTCAAGAACGTTTAGTAAAGTTTTATTTTGAAGATAGAGATTTTCAGCAAATAATTTGTATAAATATTTCTTATTTGCATTGTTTTTTCTTTTTAATAGTCACCATTTTTGAAGCAAATTTTTCATACTCTATCGAGCCCTTATATTGGCGTGAGACCCAAGTATTGTTGCACTAGAGCTAAGAGAACCTATATTTAAATGTCAAGTCGATATGACAGATTTAAAAAATACAGGGTGTCCTATACTGTAAACAAAGCGTTTGAATTATTAATATTTACTTCATTTAAGTTTTGCGTTTGTAAAATATTTTGCGTACAAATATGAAGACATACTTTTCTGGAAACGGATATGGATATGTAATAAAATGGGATGCATATATGCTTATAAGTTATAACATTGTGGTCAAATTGTTAATTTGTTAATTTTTCTAGCGGTGTTAAAATTTCTTTTCATATACCTACAGTTTGTCCATACATTTTGAGCGAAAACACGTATATAACCTGAGTACGCCTAGACTGCGAAGGATTACTAATAAAGTATAGTAGGTACTATAGGGGTAATTCCTGTCACTTCTTTTCAAATTCTTCACTTTGAGCCTAGTCTCGTGGAACTTAACAAAAATATTTTTTAATCTTTCTATTCATTACTGAAAAGGTACAAAACTAAGAAGGACATTAACAGTCAAAAAATGACATGAATGAATATGAAGTCCAATTTTTTTTTTTGGAACGTTTGGGTACAATAAGTGCTTCTTTACTAATTTACCGTTGTGGGTTCGAGCCCCAGCTTGGGCGGCAATTTTACAATATTCCCTTAGCTTCAACTGGACCCCACCCGTTGGATTTTCGTGAGATAAATACCACCTAGTTCTCAATCTGTTGTACCAACAAAAATTATTTCCTATCTTTCTATTCCTTCTCATTTGCATTCAAAAGACCTTAAGTCTTACAGGCATATAGTTAAAATAATTATTATTATAGGGAAATTCAAATATCTTATTAATTAGTTTAAAAAAAAGAGATTTTAATCCTTAAAATGTTGAGGTTTTAACTTTAATATCTTAGAAAAGTTTTGGTAGTGTTAAGTGCAAAAAAAAAATGTTACTTGTCATTTTTATAATTTTTCATATGACACCCTGTTTACCTACACAAATTATCTGGTGAAAAAATATCTTCAAATGTACTTATCTCAACGAACTCTTTTGGAGCGCGTATAAAGCTCATAACACAAACACAAGAAAACAGTATGTATGCCACATTCTTGAAAAGGCTGATGTTTTTACTAAGTTTTAAACAAGCTCTAAATAGGGATTCGATTGTGCCAGTTGATTTGAATAAAAAAAACAGACACTTATCGAACTTTTTAAGAACTAGTAAATGTATAATAGTGCTTTAAATCAGCTCTATAATAGATGAACTCTTTACGCACAGCAATCAGACGAAAATTAAATTATTTATGTATTTTATTTTTTTCATAAAAAATTCAAAACACTTCAGTAAAAATTTCAAACATTTATTAACAAAATTTCATAGTTTTTAACATATTCAATATTCAGTTTACAGTTTATTTTCTTAAAAGAGCCATTAAAACTTATTCTATCTTGGTCTGTGAAAGTGCCGCAGGTTCACTAACTTCTTCCATACTGATTGATTTTGTTTTCAGTTTTATTTGTCTACAGTCTAGCTATTCCCCGCAAACACTTTCCCAATATGTTATATTGTTTGTGAGTCTTTTTTTTATGAACAAGGCGTATTTTAACAAATAAAAAAAAAAAACACAACAAAGTTGGTAAACGAAGCGACTCATTCTTTTGGCAAACATTTTCATACTACAAGTTAACAACTATAATCTCTCTCTCTTCCTCTATTATGGCGGTAGCACAAAAGTGCTCTATTTAAAATTTAGAACAGTTTTATAATAGCAATACATTTTTGTATTGAGATTGTGATTGTCTTAACCACAAACAGATCTATTTAAGCTCTAAAGTGACTCTTCGTACTTCTAAAAAGCTTATCTAAAGCACAAGAAGACAATACCGGCTGAGCTCTAATACAGCCATTATAAACGAAGTTAAAGAGTATTTTTATAAAGCTAAAGGCTTTTTAAAGTAATAGAGCTAAGAATTGTTCTTAAACTGCAATATAGAGACAGATTTAAAACAAAAAACCCCAGAGCTGCAAATATCTTTGAAATGGAGCATGAGCTTGGCATCTTCCACTTTAAGAGCTGTTTAGGAACATTTTAATTACTAGCAGCTCCAACCATGTTACTTGGGTTCTTTTTTGTTTTAAACACCGTGATCGTTTTGACTTTTTTTCCTTATATTTTTTTAGCTTCTGCCATTCTCTGAAAAGGGTTTCAATTTTCTCTACACCATGTTTTTTTTTAATTGCGTCGGTGTTCTACATTTTCCTAAAATTTTTATTTCTTTAGCAGTAGAATGGGAACAATCTCTTGAGGTTGTCCTTGCAATGGAAAAAAATATTACAGTACCTCTTTCCTTGATACTAATTTAGTCAAACCGAATATTGGGGATTTCAGGCCGATAAGCCATTATATCTTTCTTTTTTTCTTGTAGAAACAACAGAACTTCTTGTTGATGCCATGGCTTGAATAAAAATTTTACTTTGAAAACTACTTGAATAAACATATTTTGGAGACTAACTTACTGGTGAGGAGGTTGAAAAATAAAAAATAAAGCTGGAATCCACCTGATAAGTTTAAAATTTTTCTAGGTAAGAATTTTAACACTAAGTAAATAAATTCAAAAAAGAAAACACTATGGGCATTGTTCTAATACGAACTTTAATTTCCTGTGGCTCAAATTCACTGTCCGCAAGCATTTAATTAATTACTGTTTTCTTTATAGGAGTCCGAGTCTTGACAGCATGTCTACTTGTAATGAATTAGATGCTTTGTCAGATGCAATTTCCCGAATTGTTTCCAATTATCCTCACACTGAAGTCGTGATTACGGGCGACTTCAATGTACATAATTCAGGTTGGCTCCTTTATTCTGGCCAGACAACGCTCGAAGGAAGGTATACCTAGATCTTTGCTGAGTATTACCATCTTATCCAGCTTATCGATGAGCCTACTCGTATACCGGATGTTGATGAGCATTCCGCCCATACTCTTGACTTGTTCCTTGCCTCCCATCCTGATAAATATACTATTAAAGTAACTTCTCCATTTGGCACCTTGGACCATTGTTTCATTTCAGCTTATTTCTCGATCTCCAACCATTCAGATTAAGAAAAAATTCCCATTAGAACCGTTTGACAATACGAGAAAGACAACTGGGATGGTCTGAATAATTTCTTTCGCAACTTTAACTGGTCATTACGCTTCCTCGATAATGACATTGATGAAAGTGCTGAAATGATTACAGAAGTGATTTTTCTTGGAAGGAGAACATTTTTTTCCCTCACAGAACAAAGGGTATCAAACCAAAAGAAAAGTCTTGGTTTACCCAAGAGTGTAAAGAAGCTATGGGGTTGAAAGAAGTAAGCTTCCGATCGTGAAATACCGTGAAATATAGGGATTCTTTCTTTAGCCGTACAACACGAATGTGGAATGAATTGGCTGTCACAATTTTCCCTTGCCATTTGGATCTTCAAACATTCAAGATCAATGTTCATCGATACCTACTTTCCCTCCCTCCCTAATTTCCTATCGCTCGCGCTGTGACTAATCATTTAAAGGGCTATAAAAAACCCCTTGAGCGCGTGTATCGTATATAATTTTTTTAAAGTATAATACACTCGGGCTTATGCGGAATTTTCTCAGTTTCTTAAATTAAAAAAAATCCATGTTCTCATATTTTAGGTAAACTAATTGGACGGTAATAATTAAGAAGTCAAACGTATCGCTTTATATTCAAAATGTTTATATCATCGTTGATATCACCGCGCTATCTGGTTGGAATGGCAGAACGATGTCTGTCGGGCCAGCTAGTTGTGCAAATTATAATAGCTCATATGAGTAGAACATCAAAAATATTGTACCTACATAATTGAAGAAAATCTTAAGCGATTTTCATCTGTTCTGCAATAAAATAAATAAAAATACACAGAAAAAGCTATTTATTAACGAGAGCATAAATCAGATTTTGTTTAAAAAATGTGTTTTGTTTTTACAGAACAATAATTTATTATATCTCTTTTTTTATGCATCAGATCCAGTCTTGATCAAACATTGAATTCTTACAAGAAAATAAAGAAAATTTCAACATTATTTGTATTTCGTGCATTAAAAAAAAAAATGTATCTTATCTTCTTTTTTTCCAGGACTCCCTGAGCCTACAGTAACATGGCTTATGAATGGTCAAATACAGAATGCTATAACAGATTTCTCGTACGGTGGTACCGTAAATAATAAACTAGTGGTTCAAAATTTATCAAGAATACATCAACATGCTGTCTACACCTGCCAAGCTAGTAACTTCCACAAGAAATATGTTGCAACCAACATCACCATAGAGTTATATTGTAAGTGTTATTTATTTGAAATCATAAAATGTGTCAAGTTAGTGAAGTTTCTTCTAACATAAATCTAAAAAGATAAACACCAAAGAAAAAAAATTCCTAGAGGTAACCTAGGAAAGAAAAATTCTCTAAAAAAAAACTTCCCAAAAAGAAGATAATATGTCAGTTGGGTTAGGCTTCCTCCCAAACAATCGAACCATATGCGCGATTTAATTGTCGTCAATTACAAGCATTTAACAAGATTTTAAGACAATGCCACGACTGCACAAGACAGTTTCAAATATTAAAGATTTTCTTTTTTTTTGAAATTAAAGCTGTAGACATCAAAAAGCAATTTCCGGCACGAGTACGATAACTGAGGCGCCAAGATTTAATAACGGTTTTTTGAAGAGGGGTCAAATATAAGTATTTTTTATTATGGAAGGGGGGCTTCTTCGCCCGTTTAGAGGGTAGGGGCGATTTTCGAAAAAAATTTCTGGAATGGAAAAATACCTAAATATTAAAAAACAACGGCAACCCTTAAAATACATAACTATAACGGTTTTAAAAGGCAGAAATCTGTTCTTCAATCTCATATTAAAATTAAATTATCTGTTTCAATAGCTTTCAAAATATTCAAATTCAAACTCGAAATTTTGATAAAAAATCGTAAAAAATATGTTTGAACGATATATGTTCAAAATTGTGAAAAGGAAAATGAAATTTTCTTTCAGTGATCAATGTTCATAACAATTTTTAATTTAACGCCAAAACCAAAGGCGTTTTTGTCTTCGAGTTTTTGAGAAAATTGAAAGTATATAACTACTTTTTTATGAGATTTTTATTTTTGGCCTGCTTCGCGGGATCTAGGGATTTCAACTCGCTCTTCGGGGACACACCCGCTCGCAAAATTATTGCTCCGCTAAGGGTAGATCCAGCTGTCTGGTAGGCGCCTGTGTCAATAGTATTTTATCAACACTACCTGGGTGGCCCGCTTTGCGGGATCTTAAGATTTTAACTTCTTTTTCGGGGGCACACCCGCTCACGCAACTTCGATACTCCGCTTAGGGTAGGTCCAGCTGTCTGCCAGGCGCCTGTCAATAGTATTTTTAATCAACAGTACCTGGGTGGATCTAAAGATTTTAACTTTATTTTCGGGGACACACCTGCTCACGCAACTTCGTTGCTCCGCTTAGGGTAGGTCCAACTGTCTGGCAGGCACCTGTATCAATAGTATTTTTAGTCAATAGTACCTGGGTGGCCCGCGTCGCGGACATTAGACATAGGGAATAAAATAAAATGCACGACTGGGTCGCACGTACTTGCTCTGTTGGTGCAATAGTACGATGAAAACAAACTTTTCGATCAAATAGAACAATTCATTTTTGAAAAATTTGGTAAAAACCAAAAAAAAATTGGCTAAAACTGGAAAACTCGATATACCGGAGCTAACGTTAAGAAGCCTTTAATATTTAAAATTAAGACGTTATCTTTTGGATGTTACAAATGATACAAATGTCCACTTATGGCCAAATTAATAATACTATTAAAAGCAATTTCCGCTATTATCATGTATAGCCAAAAACTAAAAATGCAGTTTTGTTTGAAGTATTCTATGTATGTTACATACAAAGTTTCATAAAAATCGGGGGAGCCTTTTTTGAGTAAGTTAGAAAAACTGAAAAAATTGGCCAAAATCTAGTGGCTCTTTGTATAGGAGCCACTATTTAAAAAAGAGAAACTGAAAAAAAACAATGCCATCTGATAGGAAGCTGTAAGGAACTATACCAAACAAAGTTTGAGTGAATTCGATTTAACCGTTGACAACTTATGGCCATTTGAAAAAAAGCCGTTAAGAGCAGATCTCCGTTATTTGCATTTTTAGCCAAAAACTAAAAACGCAGTTCTCTTAAAAACACTAAAAGAATATAACACACACAATTTAATCAAAATCGTTAGAGCCATTTTCGAGAAAATTAGAAAAAACCAAAAAAAGTTGGCTAAAACTCAACGGCTCGTTGTATGGAAGCCACCGTTTAGAAAGGCTTCAGTGAAAAATTTACTAAACCATCCTATAGAACACTATGAAAAACTATGTCAAACAAAGTTTGAGTTGATTCAACCAAGCCGTTGTGAACTTATGGCTATTTGAAAAAAAGCCGTTAAAACCTGATTTTCGTTACGACCATTTGAGGCAAAAACAAAAAACGCAGTTTTGTTAGAAATGCTTAAAGTTAGCTAAATTTTAAATTTAATCAAAATCGTTAGAGCCGTTTTCGAGAAAATCCAAATTGAAAAAACCATTACTTGAAAGGTACCAGTTTGAGCCGGGCTAAAACAAAATAAAATAAAATAAAATAAAATGCACGACTGGGTCGCACGAACTTGCTCTTATGAGTGACAGTGGTTTAGGGGCTTGAGATTTTGATAAAAATAGAATTTTCAAAATTCTTAAATAAATACTTAAACTAATTTGAGTTGAAAAAAAAGTACGCCATTTTATTTCTTGGATAAATTTGAATTTATGAGAATAAATTTATAAAAATCTGTGGAGCGGTTTTTGAGAAAAAAAGTTTTTCTTGAAAAACTTTTTGAAAAAAATTTTCAAAAAAAATTCAAAGACGCCAGTTCATAGGTATTCAGCAAATACATTTATTCAAAATTTTTACAAAAAAATTTGAGAAGCAGTTCTCAAAATATTAATTTTTTAAATTTTCTTTTTTAAAATGATTTTAAAAATACAAAAAAATATTTTTCAAAAATATTGGTAAGCAAAACAAATTGAGCTACCTACAGCTATATGTGTGTGAAATTTCGAAAGGATCGGTTGAGTTGTTTTCGAGATAGTCGAAAGCAAAAAAAACGGTCCTATGGAAAGTACCGTTCTTAGCCATTTTTTAAAACTTTTTTTCAGCCATATGATTGGTCGTACCTAAAAAGCAACACTGATTTTTTTAAATCGAAATCATTAGAGCCGTTTTTGAGAAAAATAAGCTTTAACGTAACGGTTGTATGGCAGGTACCGTTATTTTTTGAGCTAAGAAAAAAATTTCAATTTCCCCTCTGTACAATACCTTAAAAAGTCTATATACGAAGTTTGAAGCAATTCGGCCCACCCGTTTGGGCTGTAGGTGTCTATACATACAGACAGATAGACAGACAGACAGACAGACAGACAGACAGACAGACAGACAGACAGACAGACAGACAGACAGACAGACAGACAGACATACAGACGGACAGAATTTTTAGACCATCTTTTTTCGCCTTCGCTATCATCTTAATGTCATGTTTGATTGTTATCTCAAAACTTTTTTTTTCGACGAATGCATAACCTGCCTTATAGTACCTATAATCGCAAGTAAAAATTAAGTGGCCTACCATCCAACAAAATAAAATGGCATTGTTAAATTATAAAGAAAGTGAAGTGAATCAAAAAATAAAAAAAACATCATTAAAGAAATATAAAAACATAAAGCAGAATTAAATAGTGATAATATAAATAAGTTTTACCAAAATTCAACGCAAACAAAAACAAACAAACAAAATGAATTCTTCGATAAATGACTTAACCTAACATCAAGATAAGTTAGGCATGGAAACTTGCACCATCGCCCGCAGTTCCGGGAAGGATGGCCCTGCTAGAAAAACCATGCAGTACCTACATACGCGATGCAACAGATTAAATGCACTGTGGGAATTATTAGACAAAGTTGACCAAAAAATAAAGGACAACTATCCTGAGGCATTCATTTAAACATGAGTATTTCACCAAGAAATATGATGTACAGGTCAAGACAGTGCATGATTCTACCAAAGATGATATCATGAATCTGATGAAGAGACCACAGCAGTCCAATCAGTTCAGCGAAAAGAAGACGCCTTAGGACCAACAGCAGTCCAGCCCCCAGCAGGGAATCCGAAGGAACTCGTTGCCACAAAACAACCATCCTTCAATGTCCCAGCAGGGCTGGAGATAAAGCCCGGCTCCAAGGATATTGGATTGGATAAGATTTAAGTCAACAAGTTGTCAAAGGAAACCAAATTTCGACTGCTTGAATTTTTTTTAAATTATCGTTAAATAAGTGCCCAGTGAATTTACGGGAAACCTGCCAGCAACAATTTTACCAAAAAACAAAGACCCTTATGGGCAATCGGGAGGAAATAAAAGCTGCCTATAAACGTCTTGAAGACGATGCAACTGTACCCGATATAGAGCTCTACTTTGAACTTCAGGATCTTCTGGACTAAAGGATCACTTGGTTACTCAACAACAAATTGACTGATACATCATTTGAACAAGTACAGACAACGGCAATTAAATTACCACAAAGTGGGGTACCCAAATTTGATGGGAGCTATCTCAATTGGCCACAATTTTACGATCTATATACCCAAATGGTGCATAACCAACTAGTTTCGCCAGCCCAGAAGCTCTTTAGCCTAAAGGCGAATGTCACCGGAGAGGCTCATAGCCTCATTCAGTATTTCCATGCCACAGACAGCAATTACGAATTGGCTTGGAATACGTTGGTTTAAGGATTCAACAATAAAAGATTGTTGTTAACTGCTCAACTCAACTGACTTCATCAACAATCCAGCATCGCAGACAACTCGAAAAGTCTAAAAAGATAGCATGATACAAAAAAAGAAGTCATGCAAGCCATCAACAACCTCGATTATGACACCAGTGGATGGGATCCAAGTATTGTTCATTTACTGCTGGATAAAATGGACAAAGATACCCGAATGTTATTTGAAGAATCACTGGAATCGCCAAAAAGCAGCCCAACTCTAACGCAGCTTCTGGAATTCTTTGAAAGCAGATTCCAGGCCCTAGAGGCAGTGAAGCCGGATGAAAGGAAGAAAGTGGTAACCACGACCACCGCTTATGAAAAATCGAGGGAAGTTTCACATTGTAAATTTTGTAAATGCAACAACCATAAGATTTTTAATTGTATTAAATCTATTCGTCTCTCAATAGAAGAGCGCAATCAAAACGTGCAGAAGCAGCAACTTTGCACCAACTCTTTACAAGGACACACTTTTCATCGTGTCAGCAGCAACGCAGATGCAACGGGAAGCACAACATTCTACTCCATTATCCGGCCAAAAATGTATCCGGTAAGTCCTGTGCAAATGATGAGTAGGTATGTAATTTTAAAAAACGTTTGCTGAACAGAAGGGCAATTGTTAATTCTACTGCGAAGTCCATAAAGGATGCTTAGGTTATCAGTGAAAGTAATGGTTTTCTCGGTAAAGCATTGTGGTATGGATATAGCTTTTTCGATAGCTGTTAGCTCTTAAATGTAGTTCTCAGCTATGTTCAACAAAAGTCCTCGATGAATAAGTTTTGCTACTCCGTTCACCTTAAATTCGATCACTGCATATGCGGAGTTATTATCCTGGAAAGAGCCTTCAGAATAAAAAACACGATCGGCATTTGAAGAGGCCATCATATCCTTGTGGATCTTACGGTATTGCTTATCTGGGGTTACGTTTTTTCTAAGCTGTGCTAAGCTGGTGTCGATTTTAAGCAAGTTACTTTTCCAAAGGGGTAGAGGATTGAAGTTATTTCTTAAACTCATTTCGAAAAATACTATTTGAGTTGAAGGTAGCAAGGAATTTGGAATTTTCTAAATGGTTTTTAGGAAAAAAAATTTCTGGCGCCCATTTTTTTTGCACACCACTGTGCAACAATATATGTTCTTTTGATTAACTATTTTGATTCGAAAAATCAACCAAGTTTATCAAGTTGTGAAAAATTCAAAATTATTTTTATTTACTTATTAATTTATAAAAAACGCATAATTTCTTAATTAATATAAAATAAATTTGCTATGGCGCACTACAAGAGATACAAACAGCAAAAAACAGATATCTGAAACTTAGAACGAAGATTAAATATTTGCAAGCAGATATATTTTTTCTCCGAAGATGCAAGAAACAAAACATATTTCCTAAATTTATCAAACTATGGGGTCTAACAAATTCAGAAAATAATAAGATCGTAGAAAAAGCCATACATGCAGTACAAAAGATGTGGATTAATCTTGAAATCAAATCAAAATATTCGAAGTTATCTGTGATAGAACTCGAAGCATATTCCTTGTACCCTTATCTGAGCAACAATTTGAATCATGAGAGAGAAAATCGAAGACAAATTATAGAGAAATCAAGCGAAGGGAATATATTTATTGAATGTGTTCAAGATACAATCGACTATAAATTTAGTAAGAAAACACAAAGTTTAATTAACAAATTTAATCTTTTAACAGGAAGAATAGACAACAGAGAAAAGAAAAAGATTTTTAAAGAAGTAGAACCAGTGCAGAATTTTGTGAAGAATTTCTTAAGTGTACAATTTTCAGCAGATGAACTAAACTTACTCAAGAGAGGTTTAGATTTTGCATTACAACCTCTAAAAGAACAAGCCATCCGAAATGTTTTGATAAACATTGAAACAGCTTTAAAACATTTCAATGATGATGATGAAAAAACTAGAGTGAGATGTGAAACTGTAGAACAGATAGATCGAGTAAATCTACCAAATATAACTGCTAAACTGAAAGATTTCAGAAGAGCAGCGAAAAGTCTTGAAGAAAAGAGGACTTCAGTTATTTTTAGTAAAGCTGACAAAAGTAACAACATTGTCATACTTAATAAACAGGAGTACGTCGAAATAACTGAAGAATTCATAAAAAATGGCCCATATGAAGAAGTTTTTTCTAACCCGTTGCCAGGAATGATAAAAAGAACTAAAGAAGCTATCAAAAAAGCAGTAAAGATGTTTAATGATCCAAACCTATATAAGAAATTAATCGTGTCAAGTCCTTTTTAACCACGTTTTTATTCCCAATTGAAGTTACATAAACCAGGAAAACAAATGAGACCAATAACATCAACAGCTGGATCAATACTTACAAAACTTGAATATTGGTTGTTATAAAAATTTAATAATTTTCCAACCAAATTTGAACCAGCATATATAAAAAATGGAATTGAATTTGCAGAAAAAGTCAAGGAACTTAAAATAGCAATCAATGAAATCCAAGTTTCATTTGATGTTGTTTCATTATATCCAAATATTCCAATTGACGTAACTTTAATTTTTCTTAGAAAATGGTTAGGAAGAAATCCTCTTAAGCCAGAAAAAATTAATGAATAAGTATCTCTTAAAAAACTATGCATGTATGAAAATTGGTTTCAGTTTAATGAAAAATTTTACCGACAAAAATTTGGTGGCAGTAGGGGATCACATATGAGTCCTTTCTTAGCAAACTTATTTATGTCACATTTAGATACTGAAATGAAAAATCAAGCCAACTTTCCAAGAACTTGGTTCAGATATGTAGATGATATTTCGACAATTGTCAAAATATATGAACTCCGTAACTTACTAAACAAATTAAATAAATCTAATAATTACCCTTCTATTAAATTTACATATGAAGAGGAAATCGAAGGAAAATTGAATTTTTTGGATTTAACTATTATCAGAAATGGAAAAAATTTTGAATTTGATATTTACCGGAAACCAACAAATACTTTGAGATATATTACATCAGATTCCTTCCATTCTATTGAACATAAGATATCCTTGTGGATCTTACGGTATTGCTTATCTGGGGTTACGTTTTTTCTAAGCTGTGCTAAGCTGGTGTCGATTTTAAGCAAGTCACTTTTCCAAAGGGGTGGAGGATTGAAGTTATTTCTTAAACTCATTTCGAAAAATACTATTTGAGTTGAAGGTAGCAAGGAATTTGGAATTTTCTAAATGGTTTTTAGGAAAAAAAATTTCTGGCGCCCATTTTTTTTGCACACCACTGTGCAACAATATATGTTCTTTTAATTAACTATTTTGATTCGAAAAATCAACCAAGTTTATCAAGTTGTGAAAAATTCAAAATTATTTTTATTTACTTATTAATTTATAAAAAACGCATAATTTCTTAATTAATATAAAATAAATTTGCTATGGCGCACTACAAGAGATACAAACAGCAAAAAACAGATATCTGAAACTTAGAACGAAGATTAAATATTTGCAAGCAGATATATTTTTTCTCCGAAGATGCAAGAAACAAAACATATTTCCTATATTTATCAAACTATGGGGTCCAACAAATTCAGAAAGCCATACATGCAGTACAAAAGATGTGGATTAATCTTGAAATCAAATCAAAATATTCGAAGTTATCTGTGATAGAACTCGAAGCATATTCCTTGTACCCTTATCTGAGCAACAATTTGAATCATGAGAGAGAAAATCCAAGACAAATTATAGAGAAATCAAGCGAAGGGAATATATTTATTGAATGTGTTCAAGATACAATCGACTAGCTTTAAATTTAGTAAGAAAACACAAAGTTTAATTAACAAATTTAATCTTTTAACAGGAAGAATAGACAACAGAGAAAAGAAAAATATTTTTAAAGAAGTAGAACCAGTGCAGAATTTTGTGAAGAATTTCTTAAGGGTACAATTTTCAGCAGATTGTTGCGGTAAATTTTACCACAACAAGTTTTGCCAACCCATTTCCCCTTTAATAACTTTTTGTTCCACATTCCCTTCCTGTTGCGGCTCCAAAATACTCTTAAGAGTGCAGTAGAAACCTGGCCCATCAGCCAGAGGACTGCTCTTTAAGTATTTTGGAAAAGTAACCAATCTAGGTTCCATCAGAAATGTGGGACAGGAGGTCCACCTTATTTTACGAAAGGCGGAAGAGCCACTAAATCTTCGAGCTGTCGACAGAAGGTCGAAAGAGCAGAAAGGCATGAAGATGACTCATGTCCAACGATGTGTGAACTATAATCACACCAACATAAATGTAGTATGGCCGAGTGCCCAACATAAAGTGTCGGACATCAAAGAAAAATCACAATGATGTGTTTTTCCCTTTCTAATATTTTCTGCGCGAAGGTCTACAAAATTAAGATTTGTCTTGTTTATAAATTCCACCATTTTAGTTGGAAAATGGTTAAGTTTCTTTCCAACAAGAATATTCTTCTTTAAATAATTAATTTGGGCCGGTTTGGGCTGGGGGACTTTGCGCGTTGTGTGGTAGTTTTTCACTTGCCTTTTCTAAAATAAAATATAATTGAAATGATACGGCTGAACACGTCCACTGAGCCTACGAGGATCGCATCCTCAACGCATAGGATCGCGTGCAATGGTTGTTTCACCGCTCTCAGTCGCACGTCTCTGCATAGATGGGCGAGATGCTGCTGCATGACTGAGACAAGAACACCACCACGCAAAAGATCCGAAGAGGATGGCTATATGGTCGGGGCGAAGTGGACAAGCGAAGCCTCCATTTTGAATGGAGATTCAAGGAAAGTGAAAAATCTATCGTTGTTTTAAGCGAAATTTTAAAATTAAACTTAGAATATAAAGAGGAAATTCGATTGAGGAAATCGAGATTTTAAAATTAGAAGAGCCTTGAGGAGAATATCTTTGCTGGAGAATTTTTGAGAAAAGCTAAGTATTTCTGTGTCTGGTGGTGTCCAGAAATTTTAGCTTGTTAATTGTTTGTTTAATTGGTTTTTAATTCGTTCTGTTTGTGGTGACCCTATGTGGGGCAAACAAATTTATATAAAGTAGACCTTCGCTGAATATTCGTTTTCCTCCCAAGATTGTGGGACTCGTGACCTTGTTTTATTCTTACCTTCAATTACCGAAATACATTTGTTCTATTTTTCTTTTTGTTGAAAAGACTCTGGGTTTTCGTCCAGGCCTTCTGCCAAGGTTTCCCAGACCATACACTTCACAATCAATAAAAGATTCGAATTTCCCATTGGGAATAATAATCCAATTGTTTATTTCTTTCAGACAATTTTCAGCTTCAATTTGGTAAGGCAAACTACCATAAAAGTTTCCTGGCGCCCACTTTCGTATATAGGTACACTACTGTACATCTATATATACCTACCCACCTTTTATTCATCAACAATTTACATTTTATTAATCGAGCGCGATTAATAAAAATTTCGTTCTTATCGAACCCACTCCCAGCTGAGCTAACGGGAGACAGCACTGCATTTGCTGTCTGGCTAGGGATTTTTTTTTTTTGTATCCCTTTTTTTTATCAAACACACCGTGCGACGTTTGACGTTTCAATTGTTATTTCCAAAGTCGTTGCACATCGTATCTTGTTTATTTTTTTTTTCTTTAATAAAATATATATTCGCGTTTTAGTTTTGGATTCGGGTAATCCAAATAGTTTAGTTTCAAATAATATATATTATATTCGATCGCGGTCGTGTGTTTGATCGGGTTCGTGTTTTTTTTTTTTTTTTTTAGTAAAAAATATTCCTAGCAATTGGCGCTCCAAAAGCGTGGGGCTTCTTTGTTTTTTTTGTGCTTCTGTTTGGTGGCAGTAAATTGTCTTAAATTGTGTTTAGGGAAGTGTTGTGGAATATTTGTTTTCTAAAAAGATTTTACTTTGTGTTTTTTTTTTTCTCATTATCTAGGTTCAAGTGAGATCCAGTGGCTGCATCATCTTTTGACGGATAGGAAAGGTTTTTTTGAGTGGCTTGAAAAAAAGAAAAGGCGTGTGAAACAAATTGTGAGTTGTTTTTTTTTCTCTGATTATTTTTAGTTTATAATTCAATCTTTCGATTTTTCTTTTTGTATTTAAACATTTTATTGGAACAAGAAGAAAATCGAAATTAGTTTTGTTTATAATATTTCTCTATTTTATTTTAAGTATTATATAGTGCCGTTTCACTTGCTCTTATAGTGTTGATTTTTTTTTTTGACTTTTGGTCAAAATTATTTTTTCTATATATTCAGTGTTCCCATTTTCAAAAAGTCTAATACCTTTTTAGGACATTTTGAATATTTTTTTTTTCTCAGTTGATTTTTTACTTGCGATTATAGGTACTATAAGGCAAGTTATGCATTCGTCGAAAAAAAAAGTTTTGAGATAACAATCAAACATGACATTACGATGATAGCGAAGACGAAAAAAGATGGTCTAAAAATTCTGTCCGTCTGTATGTCTGTCTGTCTGTCTGTCTGTCTGTCTGTCTGTCTGTCTGTCTGTCTGTCTGTATGTATAGAGACCTACAGCCCAAACGGGAAGCAATTCGCTTCAAACTTGGTATATAGACTTTTTTAGGTATTGTACAGAGGGGAAATTGAAATTTTTTCTTTAGCTCAAAAAATAACGGTACCTGCCATACAACCGTTACGTTAAAGCTTATTTTTCTCAAAAACGGCTCTAACGATTTCGATTTAAAAAAGTCAGTGTTGGTTTTTAGGTACGACCAATCATATGGCTGAAAAATTTTTTTTTAAAATGGCTAAGAACGGTACTTTCCATAGGACCGTTTTTTTTGCTTTCAACTAACTCGAAAACGACTCAACCGATTCTTTCGAAATTTCACGCACATATAGCTGCAAGTAGCTCAATTCGTATTGCATACCAATATTTTTGAAAAATATTTTTTTGTATTTTTAAAAACATTTTTTTTTTTAAATTTAAAAAATTAATATTTTTAAAACTGCTCATTAAATTTTTTTCTAAAAATTTTAAATAAATGTATTTGCTGAATACCTATGAACTGGCGTTTTAGAATTTTTTTTGAAAAATGTTTTCAAAAAGTTTTTCAAAAAAAACTTTTTTTCTCAAAAACCGCTCCACAGATTTTTATAAATTTATTCTCATAAATTCAAATTTATAAAAGAAATAAAATGGCGTACTTTTTTTCAGCTCAAATTAGTTTAAGTATTTATTTAAGAATTTTGAAAAATTTATTTTTATCAAAATCTCAAGCCCCAAGACCACTCTGTAACACATTAGAGCAAGTTCGTGCGACCCAGTCGTGCATTTTATTTTTTACGTATTATTTTTATTTTTTTGTTTTGTTCTGAACATTTTAAGTATTTTTTTTTAGTGAATTTTTTTTTAATTTTCGGTAATAATTAATATATCTCAAAGATAAAAGTATAATTTGTGGAAAGTGTTTTGGGTAGAGTTTTTTTTTTTAATTATTTCTTTCGATTTTGTTTTTATTCTTTTTTAAATTATACAGATTTTAGTTTGTTTTTTTTTTTAACAATGGATGTGAGTCAAATAAATAGGCTGACTCAGGACGAGATTTCGTATGAAATAGAGGAGATGCGTAAGACGTTTAGGGCAACTCTTAAACTTCAGCGTAGGGCATCCTTTGTAGCTCCGGCATACCCATTCGCTTTTGATGTGGATCAGGTGGCCGTCGAGAAGAAATTATTAGAAATTTCGAAGCTATTAGAAAATCCTCCGAAGTCGGAAACTTCGAAGGAGTATCTAAAATTGATTGAGTGGGGGTTAAGGAGAATGGATAGGTCGGTCCCTGAAAATGAGTTGCAGGAGAAATGTAGGCTAGGATTAAAAAATAAATTAATAATGGCAGATTTAGATGGGGATGATGAGGATGAAGAAGAGGAAGATGAGGAAGAAGAAGAGGAAGTAGAGATAGTTACACAGAAAAAGAAGATTTTAGTGGAAAAAGAACATGAAGTTGAACATAGGAGGAGTAAGTCGGTGATCACTTCTGCCAGTCCACCGATTGGTATAGGAGAGGCAGACAGTAGGAGTAGGGATATTAGTGGGCAAGTTAACACCACAGTAGAACAGGTGGTGGTAAATGCAGAAAAGTTTCAGAACTTGGCAAAGTGGGATGTAAAGTTCACTGGTGAGCGCTGTGGTGCCTCAGTGAACTCGTTCTTAGAAAGAGTTGAGGAGTTGAGACAGGCTAGGAGGGTTTCAGAAAACCAACTTTTTAAGGCAGCAGTCGAACTTTTTGTAGGGAAAGCTTTGATTTGGTTTAGGGCAATTAGGATTTCGGTTGGTTCGTGGCAAGAACTTGTCAAGGAGTTGAAACTTGAATTCTTGCCACCGAACTATGATGATCAGCTTCTTGAGGAGATTAGGCGTGGCACACAAGGCAAAGATGAATCCATCGGAGTCTATGTGGCGACAATGCAGAATTTGTTTGGTAGGTTAACCGATCAAATCTCGGAAAGTAGGAAGTTGTCAATGATTCAAAGGAACTTGACACCTTTCTACCAAACTCAGCTTGGTTTGGCTAAACCAAGTTGCGTTTCGGATTTGGTTGCTTTAGGTAGGAATTTAGAAGCGGTTAGGGCGAATGTGGAAGCGTATGTTCCACCACCTAGTGTTAGGAATAATAGGACTTTGCTAGAGCCGGATCTAGCATATGTAGGTTTTGATTCTTCTGAGGTTTTGGTTGTTTCGGAAAACAACCCAACTTCAAATCAGGCCCAAACTTCAAACCAACCCCGACCTTTGTCTAGTATTAGGTGTTTTAATTGCAATGGATCAGGCCATTATGCAAATAGGTGTTCTGCTCCTAGGCGTTGTTTTGGTTGTGGCGCTGCAGGCGTCTCTAGACAAAATTGTAGAAAGTGTTCGGGAAATGGGCAACGGACTCCGTTCGAAGACGTTGACAGGGTTGCCTGCTGGTAACCAGTCGGCGGATTTAATTCATTTAGGGTTTACTCTTGAGGCAAACGGTAATGATAGGAGACCATTTTTGAGCGTTAGTGTTTATGGTTCTAAATTTTTAGGTTTATTAGATTCAGGAGCTTCTAGAAACATAATAGGTAGGGATGCCTGGTTAATGATAGGAAATTTAGGGCTTTCTTTGAAAAAAGACTCGGTTCACTGCGTGTGTTTGGCAGATGGAACAAGAGTTGAAGTTTTAGGAGTGATCTCTCTTCCAATCAAAGTTGAGGATAGGGCAGTATTAGTTGACTGTTTGGTCATCCCTTCTCTGCCACATACGGTGATTCTCGGCGCAGATTTTTGGGCGCTGTCGGGTATTGTCCCGGATTTAAGATCAC
Source organism: Platycheirus albimanus (assembly GCA_916050605.2). Taxonomy (NCBI): domain Eukaryota; kingdom Metazoa; phylum Arthropoda; class Insecta; order Diptera; family Syrphidae; genus Platycheirus; species Platycheirus albimanus. The sequence continues at coordinate 208,539,624 of OU696696.1, forward strand.
GGATGTGGACTTTTTCGGAGCAGGATAGTCCTGTTTCGATATGTTCGATTACAGAACGATCTGAGTTGAGTGTTTGGGAAATTGAAACATTAGAAGAGTTTATAGGAGAATCTTTTAGGAAAATGCCCGAAGGCTTAGGGTGTACAACATTAGTTCACCACAAGATTAGGACGTCGGCGGAACCGATAAAACAACGGTATTATCCGGTTTCCCCGGCAATGCAGGAACATATTGATAGGGAGTTAAATGAGATGTTAGAGGCAGGAGTTATTGAGAGATCGACAAGTGCTTGGTCGTCTCCAATACTTTTAGTTAAAAAGAAAGACGGCTCCTATAGATTCTGTGTGGATTATAGGAAGCTCAATAAGAATACTAATAGGGATGCTTTTCCACTTCCATATATTAATTCCATTTTAGATAGGCTTCGGGGTGCTAAGTTCTTGTCCTCGTTAGATATCAAGGCAGCGTATTGGCAGATACCTATGGAGGAAGAATCTAAGCCCTTTACTGCTTTTACGGTACCTGGGAGGGGTCTGTTTCAGTTTAGGAGAATGCCTTTCGGTCTGCATAACTCACCGGCGACTTGGCAGAGGTTTATCGACACAGTTTTGGGTGCCGACCTGGATCCATTCGTCTTCGTCTATTTAGACGACATCATCATCATTTCAGAAACTTTCGAGAAAAATCTCGAAATTCTGAATGAGGTGATGAAAAGCTTGAGTGAGGCAGGATTAAAAGTAAGTACGGAAAAATGCAACTTCTGCATGCCCTCTCTAAAATTTTTAGGTTATATAGTGGATCGAAATGGGTTACATGTAGATCCAGAAAAAGTGGAAAGCATGGTTAGGATTCCAGCACCGAAAAATATTAAAGAAGTTAGGAGTTTTATAGGGACAGTTTCGTGGTACCGTCGTTTTGTACCAAATTTGTCAGATTTGCTGAAAAAGAATAAAAAGTTCATTTGGAGTCAGGAATGTGAGGATAGTTTAAGAAAGGCAAAGGAGTGTTTGGTGACAGCACCTATACTCACTTGCCCAGATTTCAAGCGACCATTTGTCGTTCAAACAGACGCGTCAGATTACGGTATCGGTGCGGTTCTTTCACAGAACTTTGATGAGGGAGAAAAGGTTGTCTGTTGCCTTAGTAGGTCGTTAAATCGTAACGAAAGAAACTATAGCACAACAGAGAAAGAATGCTTGGCTGTACTTTGGGCTATTGAGAAGTTGCGCCCGTATATCGAAGGTGTTCGGCTTACGGTTGTGACGGATCACTATTCCTTGGTATGGTTAAGCAATCTTAAAGATCCACAGGGTAGGTTGGCTCGTTGGGCCATAAGGTTACACCAGTTTGACTTTGAGATCATTCATCGCAAGGGCAAAGAGCATGTAGTTCCGGATATGCTTTCTCGAGGAGTGCCACAGTTGGGTGGTATCTCATATGAGGATTAAGACCCTTGGGTGACAAAAATGATTTCTTCAGTCAACACAGATCCGCTAAGGTTTCCAGCTTGGAGGGTTGAACAAGGGAAGTTGTTCAAACTGGTGAAGCCAAATCATGTCGTAGTACATGAAACTAATCAGGAGTGGAAGAGAGTGATAGGTAAAAATGAAAGATTAGGTATTTTGCAGGAGAACCATGATAGTCCGTTAGCAGGACACATGGGTGTTAGGAAAACTTTCGCCAGAGTAATGGCAAAATTTTACTGGCCAAAAATGAGGGCCGATATAACCAGGTATGTTAGGAATTGTAAAGTTTGCCAACAGGTAAAGCCGGTGAATGATAAGCCAGCTGGTTTGATGACGGAGAGGGTAGGAATCAAATCACCATGGGAGATGATTTGTATAGATCTGGTAGGTCCACTTCCTAAGTCGAGTAGGGGTTTTACATACATTTTGACGGTAGTGGATTACTTTTCAAAGTTTCCACTACTCTTTTCGCTGAGGTCGGCTACGGCCAAATCAATTTGTAGGGAATTAGAAGACAATGTCTTCCTTCTTTTCGGCATTCCCAAGGCAATCGTTTGTGACAACGGTCCTCAGTTCCGTTCCAAGGAACTGAAAATGCTTTGCCAAGCGTACGCTTCTGAATTAAAGTTCACAGCCCATTATCATCCGCAGGCGAATCCTGCGGAAAGGATAAATCAAATCATTAAGACGACGTTGAGGGCTTACGTCGCTGAAAACCACAGAGTGTGGGATTCACAGCTGCAGAAGGTGGTGTGCGCGATTCGCACGTCACAGCACGAGGTTTTAGGAGTTTCTCCTTATTATGCAAATTTTGGAAGGGATATGGTGACTTCTGGTCGAGAAGTTCCATTAGTAGAAGATAGCTCTGAAACGGTTCAAGATCAGGTCGAGATCGAGAATCGTTTCAAAGAGCTTAGAGACGATATTTTAAAAAATTACAGGCAGCTTCTAAGAGATCTGCCCAAGCCTACAATCTTCGACGGCGTGATGTTCAATATCACCCTGGCGAACTTGTATGGCGTAGAAATTTCTCGTTGTCGGATGCCGCGAATTATTACGCCGCGAAATTAGCACCGAAGTTTGTCGGTCCGTTTAGAATTAAGAAACGTTTGTCACCTTGGACTTACTGGCTTGAAGATAATAATAATAAAGATCGCGGAACTTGGAATGTCAAGGATTTGAAACCGTATACCGACGCATCCGATCTGTAAAGTAACGTAGCTTGATGTTTTTTTTTGATAAAAAGTAGTAAAGTAACGTAGCTTGATTTTTTTTTTTTGTTTTTCTGCTCTTGAATTTTAATTTCCTTTAACTTTGATTATTAGATTTTTGATTTTTGTTATTTATAATTAACACTTACTTTGTTTTAATTTTTTTTTTTTTGATGGAAAATAATACCTTTTTCTTTCCCCGGGCACATCTTTGAAAATGTATTACAATTCTAACGAACTGTAAGTACATTTCCTAGGAGGTGAGGGTTGTTCAGCAGATGAACAAAACTTACTCAAGAGGGGTTAAGATTTTGCATTACAACCTCTAAAAGAACAAGCCATCCGAAATGTTTTGATAAACATTGAAACAGCTTTAAGACATTTCAATGATGATGATGAAAAAACTAGAGTGAGATGTGAAACTGTAGAACAGATAAATCATGTAAATCTACCGAATATAACTGCTAAACTGAAAGATTTCAGAAGAGCAGCGAAAAGTCTTGAAGAAAAGAGGTCTTCAGTTATTTTTAGTAAAGCAGACAAAAGTAACAACATTGTCATACTTAATAAACAGGAGTTCGTCGAAATAACTGTAGAATTCATAAAAAATGGCCCATATGAAGAAGTTTGTTCTAACCCGTTGCCAGGAATGATAAAAAGAACTAAAGAAGCTATCAAAAAAGCAGTAAAGATGTTTAATGATCCAAACCTATATAAGAAATTAATCGTATCAAGTCCTATTTAACCACGTTTTTATTCCCAATTAAAGTAACACAACCCAGGAAAACAAATGAGACCAATAACATCAACAGCTGTATCAATACTTACAAAACTTGAATATTGGTTGTTATAAAAATTTAATAATTTTCCAACCAAATTTGAAACAGCATCTATAAAAAATGAAATTGAATTTGCGGAAAAAGTTAAAGAACTTAAAATAGCAATCAATTAAATCCAAGTTTCATTTGATGTTGTTTCATTATGTTCGGATCAAAGATAAATAGAAATATTTGGAAACTATTAGAAATAAAACTCAGAATTCAAAAAAGACGCTTAATGTTTATTTCACAAAATTCAAACTAATAATAATAATAATAAATTCAAAAAGTCAAAAAAGTCATTACATATCAAAATTGAAATTCAAATACAAACTAGATTATTTTGTTTGCTATATGATAAGTAGACTTGTAGCAAGTAGGTAAAGTAGGTATAAATAGTATTTATTTTTTTAATAGAATTTTATTGGCTTTGATTTAGTAAGTTAAATGCAAATGCGTGACCTCAAATTTAAAGTTGTATCTAAACACATTATATCCAAATGTTCCAATTGACGTAACTTTAATTTTTCTTAGAAAATGGTTAGAAAGAAATCCTCTTAAGAGGCCTTTCCCTATATTTGATGAAAATTCTTAAAAATGACTATATGGTTTGCAGTTTTGTGAAGTCATTTGAGCTTGTTTTAAAAAAATTTAAACGGCAAATGTAAGTACTATTTATTATCTTTAAAACTATGAAATTTTTTTTTTGATATTTGGAATATAACCCAAAATAAGTAAATAAATGTATTGATGTATTTTCAAATTTTAGCTGAAACTGCTTATCGGTTCGCAACTTTTTACAACAACCACTTGTTGGATTTGATCAAATTTAATTTTATTTTTAAGTTAATAAAAGGATCTTTAAATTGTTGGGAAAATTATTTCAAAATACTGAAAGATTTAAGAATTACATTGATTTGAAAAACTGTAAAAATACTCAGTTTTAATTTGGATTTTCAGACATTTATTTTTTGAATTTCTCTCCTGAAATGACGCATAAAAACAAACTGTTATTTCCAAATTAAAATTCAATCACTAGAATAAATCAATTTACATATATTTTATATAAAACAATACATTTTAAACAACTCAGCAGAAAACAATATTTCACAATTTTAGTTCAGACACCAATCAGTGGATTGTATTCTTTCTCAAAGTGGCCACTAGAGTGAGGAAAATAAAAAAAAATCAATAGGATAGATTCAATTTGGCAGCAGACAGTACGGTAGGTATACGAAATCCATGCAATGTGGTAGATATATTAAATGTATGTAAATGGCTACTTACATGTGTTTGTGTGGTACGTGTTTTGCGACTATTTTGTTTGGTTATTTTTATGAACTGGTTCTAGGAATTGTGTGTGTTTATTTTATTTGATTGTGTTATTTTATGATTTCGGTGGTAATGTGGGTTTTCTTATTCGAAATAAGATTTCAAGATTTGCGAAAAAAGTGTAAAATGAAATTACTTTCCCTAAATTTGGTTTGTTAGGATAAGTATTAATTTGGTATATTATGGGTGGAAGCATTTCATACGTAGGTAAAAATTAATAAAGCTGTAAGGCCCTGTTTTGTAAAAAAAAAAATACAATACATAATACCAAACAGTACCTATAGTTTATAAAAAATATAAAATACAAAATCCGTGGCCTGTGTGCGTTTCGCTCAAACATGAACGGTGGGCTCATCAGTTAGATACTCTTCTAAGACGCACTTTGTTCGATAAAATCGACACTATATATAATTTTTAGTGCAAAACTACACTGCAAATTATATATTTTTAGGGAGCAACAACTTTTGTTGTTATTTTTTCTTTTAACTTTTTTTCAATTGAATATTTGTTCTTTGAATTTTTAATCAGTACCTATAGTGTTTCAAAATAAAAGGATTTCAAATTTAGGCAGAGCTTCGGCGTAAGATACTTTATTTTATACAATGAACAATTGTGAACAATTTACAAGGGTTTTTATAATTCTGTTTTGTTACTTCAGCAAAAATAAAGACATTGAACTTGAATATTTATGGGAAAAATAATGAAAGGTGATGTGAATAAAATAATCTGAAAATTATTATTTGAAGTATGGAAAATGTAATATGAGTTATGAGTTTTATGAATAAATCCTGAGTTTAACATTTTGCATGCATTTTGCATTTTTATATACAGGGTGATTCACGAGCGTTGTGCCAAAAAGCTAGAGCGTGTAGGATGGGTTGAGATATAAAAAATTCGTGTGGGTGGGGGGGTCTATTCCCCTCCGTTTAGCCGGGAGGGGCAATTTTCTAAAAACATGACCTTAATTTGAAAAAAAATTATTTAAAAATAACGGTAACTCTTACAAACCCATCTTATACCTTTTTGTAAAGCCAAAAATTTACTTATTTATTGTAATTTTAAACAAAGTTCTTCTATTGAACCGTTTTCAAAATATTAATTTTCAAACTCAAAATTTTGAAAAAAAATTAAAAAAAATAATTTTAAAACTAATTTTTTCAAAATTTTACGTAATTAAGTATTATTTTTATTCTCAAAATTCAATGCTCCCATTAACTCTTAATCCAACACTGAAAACCGTACGGTTCTATAATTTTTTTGCCAAACTATTAAAAAATAACCAAACCTACTTCTTCACAAAAACACGAAAAAAATTGGCTAAATGATCACTTGTGCCCCGTAAGGCTAGATTTTCTTGTTTTTGTGAAGAAGTAGGTTCGGTTATTTTTGAAAACCTTGGCAACAAAAAGTCGTAGAGCCATACAATTTTCAGTGTTGGATTAAAGATTAATGGAAGCATTGAATTCTGAGAACAAAAATTATACTTAATTACGTAAAATTTTGAAAACAATTAGTTTTAAAATTATTTTTTCAAATTTTTTTTTTCAAAATTTTGAGTTTGAAAATTTATATTTTTTAAACTATTCGTTAAATCAATTTAATTTAGAAACAAAATAAAAGAAAAAGTTTTTGGCTTTCTAAAAAGGTATAACACGGTGTTGTAAACGAAGCCGTTGATTTTAAATATTTTTTTTTACAAAATAAAACAATTTTTCAGAAAATTGCCCCTCCAGGCTGAACGGGGGGGATAGACCCCCCTCCCATACAATTTTTTTCTTGTCTCAACTCAACCTACACGCTCTAGCTTTTCGGCACAACGCTCGTGAATCACCCTGTAGAATCAACCAACTTAGCAATAATTATGAACTTATTGAATTATTGATTCAAAGTAGGTTATAAAAAACTTATAATAAAAATAAATAAAAATATTTTGACACAACAGCTCCAGACTTACACTCTCAAAACCATTCCTGTCTACAGGAATTGCAAAACCTTTTTCAGAATAAACCGTGCTCTTACTGGAAGAGATATTGACTCCATATTATAAATAATATATAATCAAAGAAAATTACTTTAGTATGTACCTACATAAAATTACTTATGTATGTACAAATCAAATAATTATAACACCTACTTTTTTTTCAAAATTTTAGGTTCATTTCAAAACAACCATTGAAATATAGAGTTTTGAATTCAAACTACAATAAAATGGTGATGATTCCTGGCTACATGAAATTTGGCCCCAATGAAAAATGGCCAAAACAAAAAATGAAAAATGGCCCCCAAAAATGGGGCCTTTTTTCATAATGAAAAGTGGCCCCAATTTTAAATGGAAAAATTACCCCAAAGCTTATGAAAGAAAGCCCCAAAATTTGAAAAAAAATCGAAGTGAAAATGAAAAATGGCCCCAAAAATATATACACAAAGCAACAACAACAATTGTTTTTTATTTCGACGGTTTAGGGTGATTTTTCATACATTTCAAACTTTGGGGTGACTTTTCATTATGAAAAATCACCCGATTGCTTTGTTTTTTTCTCCATCAAAATGAAAAAAAATTGGAAATATCTAAAAAATAATGGAAAAAAAAACAATTCGATTAGTATTTGCCACCTGTACCATTATTTATAGAAAAATCCACACGCATTTTCTAAATAAATAATCGTACAAAAACATCGTGCGATTGATTTCAAAAGTAGCGAGATTTTCTCGTACGATTAGTAATTTAAAAATTCTTGTGCGATTATTTATTTAGAAAATGAAACGAATTTCTTGAACGATTATTAATTGAAAAAATCGCGCGATTTTTTTAATTAAAAATCGTTCAAGAAACTCGTTTCATTTTCTAAATAAATAAAAAAGGCCCCAAATTTGTTGTTGCTGTTTGCATACAAATTATTGGGACAATTTTTCATTTTCAATTTAAGAGTTTCTTATTCAACAGATTTGTTTGGGGCTTTTTTTCATTTCGTTTGGGGCTATATTTCCAATTTTGAATTGGGGCCATTTTTTATTATTTTAAGTTTGAAAATATTGGGGCCATTTTTCATTATGAAATTTGGCCCCAAAATTTTAAATGAAAAAAGGCCCCAATAATAATAAATGAAAAAATACGCCAATCCCACAAAATTTCATCGATTTTTGTTGTTTTTGTTTCCCATACAACTTTTTGGGGCCATTTTTCATTGGGGCCAAATTTCATGTAGCCATGATTCCTATTCTACCCTTTTTTATTCATAACACCTGTAAATTGAAGACCTATATCAATTTTTTTTGCTGTTGTATTCGACGGCGCCGCTTCGACGGGTCCTACCTGTTTTTTAACTTAAATACAAAATACCTATGTGTTGCCTAAAGATAAATACATTACAAAATAAAATGCACGACTGGGTCGCACGAACTTGCTCTTATGATAAGCAATTGCGTAGTGGCTGCATATATGGATATTTAAAAAAAAATTAAATAATTTCGAAAATTCTTTTATTTTTTAAATTAGTTTAAGAGTTTTCTCGGAAAAACTAAGTATGCAATAAAATTTCAAAGCTATACGGCAATTTAGGAAAAAAAAATATTGAAAATCGTTGGACCAGTTTTTTTTTTAAATGGTTATTTTTGAAAAACTTTTTCAAAAAATATTTTGAAATTTATTTGAGTATGCAAATATATGGCAATCTGTAGCTTTCATTTGAAAAATAATTTAAAAAAAAATCAATGTACCCGTTTCCAACATATTTCGAAAACCAAAAATTTTTTTGAAAAAATTATAAAAAATCAAAAAAAAAAAAAGTTTTTGAAAATTTTGAAATGCCATATTAATAAAATTATGAATGACTTTCTGTGGCCAAAATTTTATTGAAATCGAATGTATAGTTTACGAGAAAATTTGATTTGAAAATATTGGTTCTATGAGAGGTACCGTTATTAGACAAATTTTGAAAAAAAATTTTGAACCAAAAGATAGATTTTCTTGCAAAAATAGCATTTTGAAAGTTTTATCAAAATCGTTAGAGCCGTTTTTGAGAAAATCAATTTTTGTCTTCAAGATTGTATGGCAGGTGCCGTTATTTTTGGACCTAGAACAAAAATAAAAAATATATTCCGAGGGACGGCCAAATAAATCCTAAATACCAAATTTGAAGCAAATCGGCTCACCCGTTCAGCCTCCAGAGGCGCGAACAGACAGACAGACAGACAGACAGACAGACAGACAAACAGACAGACAGACAGACGGACGGAATTCCCAGACCCACTTTTTTCGACTTCTCCATCATCGTAATGTCATGTGTGATTGTTATCTCAAATTTTTTTTTCTGCACGAATCCATAACTTGCCTTATAGTACCTATAATCGCAAGTAAAAAGAAATTATATATCTTTAGGTAGCACACATTATTATTAATCCAGTACTTTGTTATTTTGTTGTATATACTTGTAAGTTCTTGGATATATAAAAACAATAAAACGAAGGTTAATCCTCTTATTCTTTAAAATTGTCACAAAAACTTAAAGAAAGGTTTTTCTTAAAAAAAAACTCGTATTCGTCATTTTTGATTTTCGCAAAAAGTACAAAAACAGCTGGTTTCCTGTTTTAGACTTTAAAATAATAAGAGCATTGAATTTTGGAAACAAAAAAATAGATAAGTAGGTACTTAATTACGTTACATTTTACAAAAAAGTTTTAATTTTTTTTTTTCTTTTCACTGAAACAACTTTATTTAAAAATAAAATAAAAGAAGAAATGTTTTGCTTTAAAAAAAGGTATATAACATGGCATTGTTACTGTTACCATTGTTTTTTAACTAAATAATTTTTAGTAAAACGCTGTCACATTTCAATAATTTTGGTTTTCACCCAAACCAATTTCAGATGTCTAATACGAAAAGTACAAAATTCTTTTATTCTGAAATTTTTCCATCTTCACATTATAAATCTCTTTAGGTACCTGCACGCGGCAGGCTGCACCCAACAACAACAACTACACTTAACCCATATCGAATACCAAACGCAACAATAATAAACGAGATACATTATTTGTATATACACAAATCCAAACAAAGGATATACACGGAAAGACGACAAAAAACAAGTTCTTCGATACAATAATACCTACAGCTACACTTCAAGAAAAGGGTGATTTTTTTGAGTTTTGTGGATTCCTTATTTGGAATCCACAATGGGTTGAGCCTTGGATTATGAATGGGTTCTACAAATAGTTCCCACATTCATGAAAAGGCCTCTTAAGCCAGAAGAAATTAATGAATAAGTATCTCTTAAAAAACTATGCATGGATGAAAATTGGTTTCAGTTTAATGAAAAATTTTACCGACAAAAATTTGGTTGCAGTATGGGATCACATATGAGTCCTTTCTTAGCAAACTTATTTATGTCACATTTAGATACTGAAATGAAAAATCAAGCAAACTTTCCAAGAACTTGGTTCAGATATGTAGATGATATTTGGACAATTGTCAAAATATATGAACTCCGTAACTTACTATACAAATTAAATAAATCTAATAATTACCCTTCTATTAAATTTACATATGAAGAGGAAATCGAATTAAAATTGAATTTTTTGGATTTAACTATTATCAGAATGAATATTATCAGATGGAGAAAATTTTGAATTTGATATTTACCGGAAACCAACAAATACTTTGAGGTATATTACATCAGATTCCTTCCATTCTTTTGAACATAAGATATCAGCTTTTCACTCGATGATTTTAGAGCTCTTAATATTATGATTACAAAAGAGAAAAAATATAGAGAAATGCAAAAAATTAAATATAGCCAAAATCAACGAATACACTGAAGAGTTAATAGATGACCTAACACTTGCACATAAAAGAAAACAGAATTTAAGAAATTTTACTACTTTAGAGTTAATTTAGAATAGACGAGATGAAGAAAAGAAATATTCCAAATTTTATTTTTATCCAGAAATAACATCAAAACTTAAACCAATTTTTAGCAAGCACAATATCTGAGTAAGCGAATGTAGTGAGATCAAAATTAAAAATCCTTAAATAAATCTCGAAAGACAAAATTGACTACCTTCAAAGATCAGGAGTTTATTCCATTGGGTGTAATGATTGCAGAAAAAAATATTTTGGACATACAAGAAGACCTACTCTAAAAAGATTTAAAGAACATTTTGCTCATGTTAAATATAATGATCCAGAGAAGTCGAGTGTTGAACTATACATGCTACAAAATAATCATAGTTTTAGCTAGCAAAATCAAAAACTAATACGTTACGAGTATGTAAATAATAGTTATGAGTTAGATGCGTTTGAATAATTTTACATATTTAAGAACAATTTAATGAATAGTGACGATGGACCAATTAAAGATTCAATTTTCAAAAAGTTCTTTAGTAGTATTTTGTCAAATTAACTGTAATTTTTGTATGTATAATTTGTTTATTTGTATTAATTTTTCGACGTACTCGTATAAAACATAAATTATTTTTAATTTGTTTAAATTCAAATACATTTAAAAACTCACTGAAGATGCAAGCATATCTTTCGAAATGTATATCTGAGCAAAATAAAAAGACGGTGTTTTCAAGTTGTGACAAATTAAAAATTAATTTTATTTATTTATCAAAAGAAACCTTAAAATCCTTCCACAGAATCCGTCCCAGATGAGCTAGCCATCGTCGCAGTATTTATTAACATGCTGATTGATACACCCTATTTTTGTTGTGTTCTCTTTTCGCGTTACTTACTTCGATTTGATTCATCTGTCAAATGTCAAATCATTCGCTCACTTTCACTTTCGCTGCGCCGGTTTGGCTTATTTTCTTACCGTTTGGTTTGTTAGAGTAACTTGTAAATTCCCCTCCCCCATTACCCCCTAATAAAGGTGCATCAACTGCCGCCCACCTTGCAGGGCTAGTGGAAAAATTGTGCGTTTGTTGGTGAAGTCTCGATTTGTCTATAAAGCGTTCCTTCTTTATAAAATAATATGGGCAAGTGCGAGTCGGACTCGCACACGAAGGGTTCCGTACCATTATCTATAAAATCGAGCAAAAAATTACGTTTGTTTTATGGGAGCCCCCCTTGAATATTTATTTTATTCAGTTTTTGGTATTTGTTGTTACAGCGGCAATAATACATCATCTGTCAAAATTTCAAATGTCTAACTATCACGGTTCATGAGATACAGCCTGGCGACGGACGGACCGACGGACAGACGGACAGACGGACAGACGGACAGACGGACAGACGGACAGACGGACAGACGGACAGACGGACAGACGGACAGACGGACAGACGGACAGACGGACAGACGGACAGACGGACAGACGGACAGACGGACAGACGGACAGACGGACAGACGGACAGACTGACAGACTGACAGACTGACAGACGGACAGACGGACAGACGAACAGACGGACAGACGGACAGACGGACAGACGGACAGACGGACAGACGGACAGACGGACAGACGGACAGACGGACAGACGGACAGACGGACAGACGGACAGACGGACAGACGGACAGACGGACAGACGGACAGACGGACAGACGGACAGACGGACAGACGGACAGACGGACAGACGGACAGACGGACAGACGGACAGACGGACAGACGGACAGACGGACAGACGGACAGACGGACAGACGGACAGACGGACAGACGGACAGACGGACAGACGGACAGACGGACAGACGGACAGACGGACAGACGGACAGACGGACAGACGGACAGACGGATAGACGGACAGACGGATAGACGGACAGACGGACAGACGGACAGACGGACAGACAGACAGACGGACAGACGGACAGACGGACAGACGGACAGACGGACAGACGGACAGACGGACAGACGGACAGACGGACAGACGGACAGACGGACAGACGGACAGACGGACAGACGGACAGACGGACAGACGGACAGACGGACAGACGGACAGACGGACAGACGGACAGACGGACAGACGGACAGACGGACAGACGGACAGACGGACAGACGGACAGACGGACAGACGGACAGACGGACAGACGGACAGACGGACAGACGGACAGACGGACAGACGGACAGACGGACAGACGGACAGACAGACAGACGGACAGACGGACAGACGGACAGACGGACAGACGGACAGACGGACAGACGGACAGACGGACAGACGGACAGACGGACAGACGGACAGACGGACAGACGGACAGACGGACAGACGGACAGACGGACAGACGGACAGACGGACAGACGGACAGACGGACAGACGGACAGACGGACAGACGGACAGACGGACAGACGGACAGACGGACAGACGGACAGACGGACAGACGGACAGACGGACAGACGGACAGACGGACAGACGGACAGACGGACAGACGGACAGACGGACAGACGGACAGACGGACAGACGGACAGACGGACAGACGGACAGACGGACAGACGGACAGACGGACAGACGGACAGACGGACAGACGGACAGACGGACAAAGAAGTCTCAGTAATAGGGTTCCTTTTTTACCCTTTGGTTACGGAACCCTAAAACAGGAGAATTTTACTACTTTTGTTTTCTTAATCTCATAGGTGCTACAAGTACATATATACTTTTTTTTAGTAGCGGCAATCATTGGGTCTGTCAAAGAGTAAGTCCGGGTCTTGATTAAAAATTTTTTTTTAAGTTTTCTGTTGTGAGCTATATTTTTTTGAAGCTTGTTACGGTAAGATTTACCGCAACATAAATTAAATCCAAACGTGTCGAGCCAGCAGACGGGCTGGAGACTCGCACGCATAGTAAAGAAAGCGAGGAAGCTAACAATCCAACGAGATCGAAAGAGGAGTCCACAACATCACAACAATGTGTGAATTATAATCACACTATCATAAATTTAGAATGGCCGAGTGCACACCGTAAAGTGTATGATAGCAAAGAAAGATCGCAATGATGTGTTTTCCCCTTTTTAAATATTATCTGCGCGGAGGTCTACGGAATTAAGACTACTCTTGTTCATAATTTTGTACCATTTTAGTTGGAAAATGGTTAGGATTCCTTCCAACAAAAATATTCTACTCAAAGCAATTAATTTCGGCCGGTTTGGGCTGTGGACTTTGCGCGTAGTGACATAGTTTTTCACTTGCCTGGTTTTAAAAATAGGTATACATGACGTTATACGGCTGAACACGTCCACTGAGCCTATGATAATCGCATCCTCAACGTATAGGATCGCGTACAATGGTTGAATCACGGCTCTCGGTCACACTTCTCAGCCTATATGGGCAAGATGCTGCTGTATGACCGAGACAAGAACACCACCACGCAAAAGATCCAAAGAGGATGGCTATATGGTCGGGGCGAAGTGGACAAGCCAAGCCTCCGTTGTGAGGATAATTAAATTTTGGATTTTGAAAAGATAAGAGAAAAGTGAAAGACTATAATAGTATATTTTAGAACGAAAATTAGAAGTTAACTTTTGTAGTTGTAGAAGAAAAAATAACCATTGAAGAAAATCTTGGAAGCGTTCGAGAAGGATATTCTTGTTGAAAATTTTTAACAAAGCTAAGTATTTCTGTGTCTGGTTGTGTCCAGAACAAATTTTAACTTGTTCTGTTGCGTTGTAATTTTACTTAATTCGTTTTTGTTTGTGACTCTTGGTGGGGCAAACAAATTTAAAATCCCAGTAGACCTTTGCTGAATATTCGTTTTCCTTCCAAGATTGTGGGACTCGTGATCTTTGTTTTTGACCTTATAACTTTCCATTACCATTGTGACCTTTCTTTGTGTTCTTGTGACACAAACCATTGTTTGCTTTTTTTATTTGCTCCTATTCATATTTTCGAGAATTAGCCTTCTGCTTACCTCGAAAAACTATTTATCTTACTTTTTCTTTTGATTGAAAAGACTCTGGGTCCTTATCCTGGCATTTGCCAAGGTTTCTCACACGAAAAACTTCCCAAACAATAAAAGATGTACACTTCCCATTGGGAATAATAATTGTTTGGTTTAATTGTTTATAATTGGAGAAATTTTTCAGATTGGTATTGGTAAGGCAAACTACCATAAAAGTTTCCTGGCTCCCACTTATAACCGAGTACACCCTGTACTCTGATTTAATTCAAATTAACTTTTATTGTCTTCCACATTTTAATATTAATTTTATCGCGATTATTATAGACAATTTTTACATTCACTGAGTAATTCGAACCCACCCCTCGCTGAGCAGTCGGAAGGTGGTTGTATAAGAAAATACAAAACTTGTTTTGTCGCACTTTACCTTTTTCATGCTCTCCCATTCTTTTTTATTTGACGTTTCAAGTCCAATATCATTATCGATTGCAAATTTCGTTGCGCCGGCTGCGCAAATTGTTTATACGTTTCTTTTCTTTTTTATATCTTGTTTATTTGTTTGGGATTCGATTTATCCCAGTTCGCGGTTTTTCAGTTCGTATTATAATAATAATTAGCATTAATAACTAAAACTTAATTCGCGGTAAAGTGCACTTATCAAATTGGCGCCCAACGTGGGGCATTGAAGTTTTTTGTGGGAGCAGATATATGTACTTACCTATAGAGAGTTTTTGGTGTTTTTTATCGTTCTGTGCGTGTGATTTAGGGAAGTGGTTTTCATTTTTATCATCTGTTGTGATTTTTGCATATAATTTGTACTTTAAAGAATTTTATTTTTTCCAGGTAAACAAAGATGGAATATTTTTCTTGACAGCGTTGGAATGTGCATATCATACATATGCATACAGATATAGTGGTAGCTATTATTTTGAGTTTTTAATTAAATTAATTTTGGCTCATTATTTTTTTTTTTGTTGATTAATTTCGTTTTTAATCGCTTATACCTACTTGTGTTCCTAATAAGTTTTCATATATTTTATTTTTTTGCATTTTTTATTTAAACGTTCGTCTCTTTTGCTCAAGTGCTGATTTTTTCGAATTGCAATTAAGCTTTTTTTCATTTCGGGGCTGCCACTTTAGTTTTTTTTTTGAAATTGGGGAAAATATTTTGACACTTCTTTGTGTGAGTGAAAATATTAAATTCTTTAGTTTTCTTCAATTTTTTCGGGTTCAATTTCGAAACAAATTTGCTTTTAAATTTTGATTTTGATTTCTTTTTTTATTGGTTCTGCGGATTTCTTTTTTTTAGGTACAGGGTACTTTTGTAAAAAATTTTTTTTTATTTTAGTGTATTTTGTTTTGAAAGGCAAAGTTATTTCAATTTGTCAAGATGGATATTACTAGGTTAGAGAAAGATGAGTTAGCTTATGAAATGGAGTGTAGGAGCTTAAACGTAGGGACAGTAGATGAGATGAGAAAATCTCTTAGGTCTTCTCGGTTATTAGAAAAGAGGAAATCGTGGGTCGCTGCCATGTATCCGTTCACTTTTGAACTGGATCAAAAGGCAGAAGAATTGAAATTAGTTGAGATAGGTCAGTTGCTAGTGAATGCCCCTAAATCAAGAAAATCGAAGGAATATCTAAAAATGTCGGCAAAAGTTGAGTTGGGATTAGGTAGAGTAGGTAGATCCCAGCAAATAGGAGAAGATGAGATCAAAGCTATGAACAAGTTAAAAAACAAACTTGTTTTGGCATTGGCAGATTTAGAAGATAGTCAGGAATTAGAGGAAGACATAGGAGAAGATGATGAAGATGAAGGTTCAACCGAACCCACAAAGGAGAAGGCGGACGGCCCAACTAACATTACAACGAATAAAACAAAACAGAACTACAACATAGAAAATGATAGGAGAGATAGTGTAGAAAGAGTTATAGTTAATTCGGAAAAATTGAAAATTTATCAAAGTGGGAGGCAAAGTTCACTGGTGAGCGTTGTGGAGACCCAGTGAACTCATTTCTTGAACGAGTAGAGGAGATTCGTCTTGCGAGAGGGGTAACAGAAGGTCAAGTTTTCAGAGCAGCTGTAGATCTGTTTACAGGGAAAGCTCTTATTTGGTATAGGGCGATTAGGATCTCGGTTAATTCGTGGCAAAAACTTATCAAAGAGTTGAAGCTTGGCTTTATGAACCAATTTTGGAACGGAGTAAGCTGTCAATTATCCAAAAGAATTTGACACCGTTCTATCAGACCCAACTTGGATTGGCGAATCCTATTTGTGTTTCTTATTTAGTTTTGCTAGGGAGTAATTTAGAAGTAGTTAGGGCTAACTTTGAATCCTATGTTCCACCTCCCAGTGTTAGAAATAGGACGTTGCTAGAACCGGATCTAGCATACGTAGGTTTTGATACTCCTACAACCTACAGTTTCGGTTGCTTCTGAGAATAACGAAACTAGTCGTCAGGTTCGTTTTCAGGCTCAATCATCGAGCCCACCCATTCGAAATTCTCAAGTTGGTGATGGGAGACCAACTATGAGATGCTGTAAATGCAATGAATCAGGCCATTTTGCAAATAGGTGTTCCGCTCCTAGGCGTTGTTATGGTTGTGGTAGCAAAGGAGTTGCTAGAAGTAAGTGCCATAATTGTTCTAGGAATTTCAGTCAAAATAATCACCAGTCGAAAAACATGGTTTCGAACGCGAGACGCAGTCTAGGGTCAGTAGGACTAGAGCGTCGTTAAATTATTTTAGGTTGCCTACTGGTAACCAGTCGGCAATTCATTTGGGTTTCACACTAGAGCAAAGTGGTAGAGATCAACAGCCATATTTTGAAATTTTTGGTATCAAAATGCTAGGTCTTTTAGATTCAGGTGCGTCGCGCACAAATATTTGTAGGGACGGGTAAGAAATTTTGAAAGATTTAGGTTTAGAGTTAGGCAAAACTAGCAAAGATAAAGTTACATTAGCGGATGGTGCAGGTATAGGAGTAGGGGGAGTTATTCCACTTCCAATTAGGGTTATAGAGAAAGTTGTATTAGAAGAGTATTTCGTTATTCCCCGCCTCCCTCATAGATTAATTTTAGGAGCAAATTTTCGGGCTCTATCGGGTGTGGTCCCGGATCTTAAATCGGTGTATTGGACGTTTTCGAACCAATGCTCTTCGGCTTCGATGTCCTTGGCGGAACATTTAATAGAATTGACAGAGACACAACAAAAGAGTTAGATAGTTGTTTAGGGTGCACACAGATGGTGTCGCACAAAATTTGGACAAAAGCTGAGCCGATTAAATAGCGGTACTATGTGGTGTCGCCAGCTATTCAAAAGTTTATAGATAGGGAATTAGAAGAGATGCTCCGAGACGGAGTCATCGAAAAATCTGACAGTCCATGGGCTTCACCCATCGTCATGATTAAAAAGATGGCACGTAGAGGTTTTGCGTAAATTATAGGAAGTTGAATGAGGTAACAGATAGGGACGGGTACCCCCTCCCTTATATTACGGCCATCTTAGATAAGTTAAATAACGCTAGGTTTTTAAGCTCACTGGACATTAAGTCTGCTTATTGGCAGATTCCAGTTGAGAAGGATTCGCAGAAGTATACTGCATTTACAGTTCCAGGTCGGGGACTACTTCATTTTTTGAGGATGCCGTTCGGTTTGCATAATGCACCCGCAACTTGGCAACGTTTAAAAGATACGGTCCTTGGACCTGAGTTAGAACCATATGTCTTCGTCTATCTCGATGACATCATCATCGTGACATACACTTTTGACAAAAATATGGACATTTTTTTTTTGGCTTTGTTGTTGACTGAAACAGTCTCCACATGGATCCAGAAAAGATAGAGGTTAGGAATTCCATCGCCTAAAAATGTGAAGGAAGTTAGGAGCTTCATGGACACGATATCCTGGTATAGGAGATTTAGTCCAAACTATGCTAGTTTGCTGAAACCGTTGTCTGAATTGACGAAGATGAATAGGAAATTTAATTATAATAGTGAATGTGAGGAGAGCTTTAGAAAAGCTACATAATGTTTGGTAGCGGCACCCATTCTAACGTGCCCAGATTTCACGAAGCCATTTGTCGTTCAGACAGATGCTTCGGACTTTGGGATTGGTGCGGTCCTTAGTCAAAATTTTGACGATGGCGAGAAAGTGATTTGCTATTTGACCAGATCACTTAATCGTTGCGAGCGTAACTACTCGACCACAGAAAAAGATTGCTTGGCTGTTCTGTGGGTGATAGAAAAGTTACGGCCATATTTATAGGGTGTGAAATTCACGGTTATTACCGATCACTACTCTCTGATATGGTTGACCAAGTTGAAAGACCCAGCAGGTCGTAAAGCTCGATGGGCTGTACATATGAAGCAGTTCGATTTCAACATAGTTCACCGCAAAGGGAAGGATCATGTAGTGCCGGATATGATCTCCAGGAGTGTACCAGTTTTATCTGGGATTTCAGAGCCTAAAAAAGGTCCTTGGATAGAAAAGATGATAGGATAGGTGGAAAAGAAACCATTGTCTTTTCCAGCCTGGAGAGTAGAACAGGGAAAATTGTTTATGTTTGTTAAGGCAAATCATGTAGTAGTTCATGGTAGTAATAGTGAGTGGAAGTTAGTAGTAGCGAAAAATGATAAGAAAAAGATTTAAGAAGAAAGTCATGACAATCCGTTAGCAGGACATATGGTTGTTAAGAAAATATTTTGTAGGATAGGAGATAAATTTTACTGGCCAAAAATGAGGTCAGATATAACTAGCTATGTTAGGAACTGTAAAATATGCCAAAGTGTGAAACCTATTAATGAAAAACCAGCTGGGTTGATGACGGAGAGGAAAGGGGTAACCGATCCGTGGGAGATGATTTGTATTGATTTGGTAGGTCCACTTCCGAAATCGAGTAGAAGTTTTGTATACATTCTAACGGTCGTTGATTACTTCACGAAACCATTGTTGTTCCCGTTGAGGTCTGTAACAGCCAAGTCTGTTTGTAAGGAGTTGGAAGACAATGTCTTCTTGTTGTTTGGTGTTCCAAAATGTGTCGTTTGTGATAACGGTCTGTAGTTCAAAATCAAGGAACTGGAGTCTTTGTGTGATAGCTATGGTTCCACAATCAGGTTTACGGCGAATTACCACCCACAGGCTAATCCATCAGAAAGGAAAAACCAAATAATAAAAAATACTCTTAGGGCTTACGTTTCGCAAAATCATAGGTCTTGGGACTCCCAGTTAGCAAAAGTTGCGTGTTGTATACGCACTACAAATCATGAGGTTTTAGGCGTGTCGCCTTACTAGGCAAATTTCGGTGGAGGGATGGTGACTTTTGGCAAACCCTTAACCACCACCTCGGATGTTAGGAGTGGTTGTACGGATGACACAAGGGAAAGATTAAGGTTGCTTAGGGAAGAGATAGGGAAAAAGTTAGAGTGGGCATCCAAGAGGGCGGTGAAAATGTACAACCTTAGACGAAGGGATGTAAAGTATCTTCCAAACGAATTGGTTTTGTGACGTTATTTCAGTTTCTCTGATTGAGATGTAGATGTGCTGTGCGGTAGTGAATTCCATTTCGTTGTGTTGTTTACCCTTCTTTTTATGCTTTTTACTTCGCTTTCTTATCTGAAAGCCAATTTCCTTCTTTGATAGGTAAGGGTGGAATTTGTTGGTAAGATTTACCGCACCAAAAATCATTCTTTTGGTTCTTAAAACCTTGTCAAATCGTGTGCTTTTGGCACGGTTCAACTCTCGATATTTGTTTCCGCTCCATCCCAACCATTTCTTTTCTTACCCACATTTTGAGTCCGTTGTCCACTGGGAGTTTTGAGAGTGATTCAGAGAGGATAACAAAGCAGGTTATTTTCCATCGGGTTGAACCAGCGGACGAGTTGGAGACTTGCACGCAACTGTATTCCACCAAACGTGTCGAGCCAGCAGACGGGCAGGAGACTCGCACACATAGTAAAGAAAGGGAGGAAGCTACCAATCCAACGAGATCGAAAGAGGAGTCCACAACATCACAACAATGTGTGAATTATAATCACACCATCATAAATTTAGAATGGCCGAGTGCCCACCGTAAAGTGTCTCATAGCAAAGAAAGATCGCAATGATGTGTTTTCCCCTTTTTAAATATTATCTGCGCGGAGGTCTACGGAATTAAGATTATTCTTGTTCATAATTTTGAACCATTTTAGTAGGAAAATGGTTAGGATTCTTTCCAACAAAAATATTCTTCTCAAAGCAATTAATTTGGGCCGGTTTGGGCTGACGACCTTGCGTGTAGTGACGTAGTTTTTCACTTGCCTGGTTCTAAAAATATAAATAACTTTTTACGGCTGAACACTTCAACTAAGCCTAGGATAATCGCATCTTCAACGCATAGGATCGCGTGCAATAGTTGAATCACGGCTCTTGGTCGCACTTCTCAGCCTATATGGGCAAGATGCTGCTGAATGACCGAGACAAGAACACCACCACGCAAAAGATCCGAAGAGGATGGACTTATGGTCGGGGCGAAGTGGACAAGCCAAGCCTCCATTTTGTATGACAATTCAATATTGGATTTTGAAAAGAAGAGAAAAGAAATTTTTGAAATTTAAGAAAAGAGAAGTGACAACAACTTGTCGAACCCGTATTTGTGTGCGTGTGAGTGGATATCTTTTGAGCCAAAGTACATCTGCTTATATATTGCGCAGTTATAATAGAAATCCTGCAAGCATTCAAGCCCACAATAGTCAACTCTTTCTTAATTTTTACACTTCAGTAGCACCTAGACTATTTAACGCTTTACTTTTTGAAATCCGAAGCATTCGCTTTTCCTTTACATTCACTAAGGAAATTAAAGAATGGCTTTTCAATTTTAATTTTATTGAATATTTATTGTTTTGAATATTTGTTTTTTTTTATATATATAAATTGATTAGGGTTGACAGTTTTTTTTAATTTTAAATAATTTTTTTTTCTCGTTGTTGGTTTTTAATTAGTTTTTTTTTTATTTAATATGAATATAGGGAGATTAGCGCAGGACAAACTGGCCTATGAGAAGAAGGTCAGGGGTTTGAAAGTAGGGTCGGTAGATGAGATGCGAAAAGCATTGAGGTCATCGAGGTTTCTCGTTAAGAGAAACTCGATGGAGGTTAGTATGGTGTGCCCGTTCCCCTATGAGGAGGATAAAGATGCTATAGAAGCAAAAATTGTGGAGATTAGGGGCCTTCTTGAAACACCTCCGAAAAAGCCAAAGTCTTCGGAGTACATTAAGATTGTAACAAAGATTGAATGGTGAATAGGTAGGTTAGCTAGGACCCCTTGTGAGGCAGACGACGAAGAAGATGCGATTAGCTCGCTTCGTAACTAGGTTTTGTGTTTGTTAGGAGATCTCACGGGTGATAGTGAGAATAGTGATAGGGAAGAACAAGTTGAGAAAGAAGACTCCGGTTAAAATGCAAACCCAACTTCAGTTACAAGTTGGTCAGACTCCAAGTTGTGTGCGGTCTGCGTTAGGATTGGCTGGTGGGTCATTGTCTGAACCAATGCGTGTTGGCAGTAGTCCATCAGTCAATGATATTAGTGTTAGGGTCCCATTGGAACATAGGGTTGATAGGGGTGACACTTTTGTTAAACAAATGGTCGTTCAAAAGGAGTGCACTGAACGTGTAGTGAAGTGGGGGTGAAATTTACTGGTGACTCTAATGGAGCATCAGTGAATTCATTCCTTTAAAGAGCGGAGGAACTTCGTCTGGCTAACGATGTTCCGGACTCCCAACTTTTCAAATAGGCTTCGGAGCTTTTGTCTGGTAGGGCCCTTATGTGGTATAGGACGGTTAGGGAAGATTTAGGAGATTGGCAAGAACTCGTCAAGGAATTAAAAGCGGAGTTCCTTCCTGCGAATTACGATGATCTTCTATTAGAAGAAATAAATCGGCGTTCGCAGGGAAAAGACACTATAAGGAAATTGTTCCGAAGATTGTCTGAACCTTTGTCAGAGGGAAGAATGTTATCTATTTTGAGGGAAAACGCAGACCCCTTTTATCAGGTTCAGATAGCGAGTGCCAAACCAGACAGTTAAGGAACTTGCTGTCTTAGGTAGGGAGCTAGATACCCTTAAGGTAAATGCAGATAGTTTTACTCCACCAAGTAGAGGTAGGCATTTGTTGGAACCAGAATGCGGTTAACAACTGAGTTCGTCTGGGCAACATCGAGTTGCGACTGTTGCTCCAGTCCCAAAGAACCCTTTTTGACAGGTCGTTAGGTGGTACAATTGTAACAGGGATGGACGTTTGGCACAAAACTGTTCAGTGCAAGGGAAGTGTTTTGGTTGTGGGGCTGTAGGTGTATATCGTAGGGACTGTAGGCGGTGTTCGGGAAATGGGGAACGGGCTCTTGTGACAGCAGGACAGGAGACCCGTCGGCGTTAATTAGGTCGTCTGCTGGCGATCAACTGGTACAGCAAGTTCCTCTGAGTTTCACTTTATCGGCAAACGGTAGGGATAGTAGACCATATTTAGGTTAGAGTTTATGGAATCAAGTTTTTGGGTAAAAATTAAGCTCATTTCAGGAATTTTTAACTCTTTCCTGAAATAGTTATTATCACCCAGACTAAGATTTAAGCGGCCGTAGGAAGTTCTTGAAGCGGACCCTCTAACTCGATCAAGGCAAAGCTGAAAAATGCTTTCATCTAGAATTGAAATGCAATTATAAAGATGGGTCTTCCATTCATCCGTGTTGCCAAGACTCAGTTGCAGAGCCACGTTATGATTAGTGGCGAGTTCATGCCAATTTTTGAAAGGTGTAGACCCACATCTAAGAGATATTATGAGTATTTTCCTATGAACGTTAGTCTCGGGTCTCTGTATGACTTTGATTATAAAATCTGTATTTGCCTTTAAATTTCTAACAAATATATAAGGGAGACCTGATTTTTCATGGATGGCATAGTTTGGAGTATTTGATGGCAATCTGAAAATGCGTTTAAAAAAGTATCTTTGGATAGATTCGATCCCTTTTAACTGCTGAAAACCATAAACTTTATTTGCATAGCAAAAACAGCTTTTGACTGTAGCGTCAAATACCTTGTACTTAGATATTGGATCTACGAATTCGTTTTTAAAAAATGACGACCACATCATATTAATAGCTTTTTTCGCACCAGCTAGATTAGTCCTTATATGGGGCCGGATATTAAGATTATGTGTTATCAGAAAGCCTAGATATTTAAATTAAGTTACAACCTCAATATCTGCACCATCCAGCATCCATTTCCGAGCAGTACTTTCAGAACAAGCTTGGGGTTTAAACACCATGATTTCTGATTTTGTTATGTTTATTTTAAGGTACCAAGTATCACAAAATTGCTTTAATTTGTTGATTTGTAACTGCAGTGAAAGTAGATTATTGGCCAAGATAACAAAATCATCAGCGTAAAGTAACACCCTAATAAATAGATCACCAAAAAAAACCCTACCGGGTAGATGATTTTCAATATCATTAATGAAAAGGGAGAAGATCAGCGGACTCAAAATGCACCCCTGGGGGACACCTGTTTCAGAGCAGAATGTTTGTGATGTTTTATTGCCATTCCGCACGACTGCCGTCATATTAAAGAAGCCTTTGGTAAATCCATATGAATTTCGTTGATAGACCTATTGCTGCGAGCTCTAAAAGTAAAGATCTTCTGTTCACAGTATCAAAAGCAGCCTTAAGATCTACAAAAAATACATTCAAAGGCTTCTTTTTTTCAATAAACCGTCTTGCCACTGTTGTCAGGGCGAATATGTGGTCGACAGTGGAAAGGCCAGCACGAAAACCTGCTTGGAAGCAACTACTGATGATGTTGTTACTTTTAACCCAATTGTTAAGCCTTTGATATAATATCTGCGCAAGCAGTTTCCTAAGAGAGCTTAGCACCGCAATGCCTCTATAATTTTCAGGAAGATTTGGGTTTCCTTTTTTGAGAATCGGAGTAATGCTTGATGAGATTAAACTTTCTGGGAAAGTCTGTTCATTGAACATTATATTGAAAAGACCAAGAATAAATTTCAAGAGTTCGGGAGTTGCATTTTTAAAAAATTCTATTGGAATACCATCGATGGCTGAGGCTTTATTATTTTTCATTTTTTTCAACTCGGCTAAAAATTCTTGCATAGTTAAATCACAATCTAACTCTGGAATAGTTACATATGGTATTGCAAAACTTATTTGAAGCTGGTTGGGGTCGGGTAGCAGAAGTTCTTGAAAAAAGCTGCCAACACATATACATTTATATTAAGTGCAGCAGATTTACAGCGACCGCTTAGCCCTTGAACGTTCTGCCAGAAAGATTAAGAGTCCCTGCAATCTTTAAGCTTATTTGCCGTTTTTTCTTAAAAATTGATTCTTTTTCATACTGCAGAGGTCTTTATATACCTTCTTTCATGGCAAATAGAGTTGTTTAAGGGATTCATTATTTGTGTCTCTGAAAAGTTTTAAGAACTTCAACGGACTTAAAGTCATCATCATACCATTTATTTTTTGAAAAAGGTCGGATCAAAGTTAGATTGGGCACTGCAGACTGCCTCACAATCTGAATAACTTGATGTGTTGCGTGCTCCACAGAGCGTGTAAGCTCAAGGTTTACAGAAGTAATATTGTGACTTAATCTACACCTGTAGATCCTAGCGTGCTTGTCGACCCATCTCAATCTTTCAATATTTGTATCCGCTTCAAACTGTGGTTGATTGTTTTGAAAGTTAGGCTCACATAATACTTTAATAGGAAGATGACTGGAGTAGTTCGCCGGAAATACTTCAAAATCACTAACAATATTGAGCCAATCACCCTTAACCAAACAGTTATCTATGACAGAACATCCTTGAGCGGAAACAGATGTATAGCAGCCCTTAAAATCATTTTGAGAAACCCCATTTTGGACAAAGAAACCGAAGTCCTCAATCATTTCTATAAGCACCTTTCCATTTGTATTTAAAGTTTCGTCTAATGAGTTCCTTTCATAGAAAAATTTGCCATTGTTGAAAAACGAAGAGTTCTGGAAATTGCTTAAACGACCATTTAGGTCACCTATTATCATCATGTTTTCATGACTATTATTTAAGAAAAAATTTTGTAGTTCTTCAAAATCCGTGTTCCACCCATTAAAATTGAGGTATAGAGGAATGATTTGAAAATTTTTGGAATCACTGAAAATAAAATTAATGTTAATATTTGGAATGTTTTGCTTAAAACCACACAAAATGCCACCGCTGGGTTTTCCAAGCCTATTATTTCTTAGTGCAGGAATACTTTTAAGATTATAATCTGAAAAATATTTGAAATATTGCAGGTCCCCTCCTTCTTCCAAAAAAGTTTCTTATAATATAAAAATATCATACTTTGAAATAAGATTACAAAATAGTAGTTTCTTTTTAAGTCCAGTAATATTGTAACATATAATAGAGAATTTGCAATTATTATTTTGGCAGACGGCAGCCCTATCCTATCTTTCACTACGCATAAAGCTGGTACACGCACCAAAATTGTTGACACTGTCACCGATAGGTGGCACTGCTGATACTATTTTTTATTTTTTATTTATTTATTTATTCATTCAATCTTTAAGTACAAAACTTTATAAGACTATCAATATATACATAGACATAGTAACATAATATATGTAGATAAAATTTACAACAAGGATAACAATTTAATTATACAAATATGTAAATTATATTAAAAAATATTTTTAATAAGCTCTGAAACTGATTTCTTGAACATTAATCTGTTAGATTCTAAATCGGCTTGATTATATATGGAATTGAACACTGAACAGGAATTTGATACTGGTTCACATTTACCATAGTTAGTTCCATGGAAAGGAACATAAAAAAAATGCTTTCACGAAGAAACCGAGCTGGAGCATGTATAGGAAACAGAGCAATTAAAGGAGAACAATCAATCTGATTACAGATCACATTTCTAGCAAACTAGCACGAAGCGAACTTTAGTCTATTAATCGAGACCTAGCTTCACAGGATGGCATTGTACCATCGACCCAATTAAGTTTCCAAAGAGCAAACCTAGTAAATTTCTTTTGAACAGCTTCTATACGTTTAATGTTAACTTCATACCAAGGGCACCAAATGCAGGAAGCACACTCGAGTATAGATCTTATCATCGAGACATAGATCGACTTCAAGGTATACGGATCAGAGAATTCTTTCGAGTTCCTCATTAGGAAACCTAACAACTTATTAGCCCTAGATGTGATATAGTCATAGTGACGGTTGAAGCTAAATTTGCTATCTAAAACCACACCTTAATCTTTTTGAAAACCAACCCGTTCCACACCTGTGTTACCAATTTTATATGTGAATCCAATAGGATTACAAGATCTTGTAAAAGAAATTATAAGACACTTACTTATGTTTAAATCAAGACAGTTCTTTGTACACAATGAGGAAATTAAATTCAAGTCAGACTGTAACAACTCACAGTCCGAACAAGATTTAACTGTACGAAATAATTTCAAATCATCGGCATAGAGTAAGCAAGATGAAGATAAAACAACATCAGGAAGATCATTAATAAAAAGGAGAAACAACAGGGGGCCAAGATGGCTTCCTTGAGGCACTCCCGAATAGTTGAAGATAAGCTTAGACAACTTTGAGCCAATAGCCACAAATTGAGTTCTTTCAGTAAGGTAGCTTTGGAGCCACCTTAGCATGTTTGAGTGAAAACCTATAAGCTCAAGTTTACGTATAAGTATTTTATGTTGCACCCTATCGAATTGATATTAATACAATAATTGGAAAAACTAAGCTAAATTTGTCACAGTAGAACGGCCGCTGACGAATCCATGCTGTGCAACAGATAAACCATTTTTAACCAATTCATAAAGTATATTTTTCACAATGACTTCAAACAGTTTGGGTACTAATTGAAGTTTTGAAATGGGCCTGTTATTAGTAACCAATTGTTTTGAGCCAGATTTATGAATTGGTGTTATAAAAGACTTTTTCCAATCACTCAAAAACTCACCATTGCGAAGTGAAATGTTAAAGATCTTTGTAAGAGGCTTAGCTAGAGAATCTTTACACTTTTTTAAGAACATAGGCGAAAAGTTATCGCAACCTTTATTACCTGATGATTTTAAAGAAAAAACTTGTGCAACAACCTCTTCTTCAAAAATCACCAAATTTCCAATGTCTGCAAAAGCGTTAATGTCAGCATATCAATCGAATTGTGGTGAACCATTTTGAAAAAAATTTGATTGAAAAAATTCTGCAAACATATCACAGACTTCCTTTTCATCAACTGCCACTTTATCATTATATTTCATATTAGCCGGAAAACCAAAGGACTGCTGCAGTGATATTTCGTTTTTTGCCTCGAAATGGAATTCACCTACACGTACACCTTCAGGCCAACACTCAGGATCGAACAATATTCCATAGAAATTTTCTGGTACCTATGCCAATTTTAAAGTGGACATATTTTGTGTATTCCTCAGATCCCTTTTTTTGTAGTTTAAAGCAGCTTATATCAGAAACATCTGTCTTTGTTTTATCAGCAATCCAATTCCTAATTGCCTTGCAAGAAGTGGAAGCCTTAAAGCTAGACAAATGAAGCCATTTCTTTTTAGCATAGACATGCACATCAATATGATCATTATCGGCAACCAGAACATTACCAATGGTTTCAAACCGGTTGTGAAAAGGTTCTCGAGTGCGAAATCTATTTGATTTTAGATGCTCCGCATCCCTCTCGTTTGTATTAACCATATGAAGTGCATTTTCATGAACATTGTTAGCACCATCAGCGTGACCAACACTAACATCTGCAGCAGCAACAACAACAACAACTTCTTTATTACCCTCGACTAGATTGTCAGTAAGTGGGACAGCGAGACCTTCCAACGCAAAGCCAACCGAAGGCACAGCAAGCACAGGCAAATCATCAACTACAACGCCTCCCGAATCACCGGAGACGGGCAAAACATTTTGATCGTTATAATCCCCACACAGCGCACTCGCACTAGCGGCATTATTATATGAAACACTGCGTTTAGCTTTAAGAGTAGATCTATTTTTTTCTTTTAAAACAATTGAAGACGACGCACGGGGAAGACATTTGGTGACTATCGTTTGTACGAGGTTCGTTCACCTTTGATGTAGACCGTGTGTGTCTTGGCATCACATCGCCTTTATAGCTAGGAAAATTAATTTTGTTTTTTTGCAAGAAATTGAAAAGATCATTTACTTTATTCAAGCAAGGTTGCAGTGGTTTACTTTTGCATGAAGTGCATTTCCAAAATATATCGACTCTTCACATCAGTATTTCAAATAAATTGTCATTAATATTAACACATTTAGCATGATATAACAATCCACAGTAACCACAAGATAAGAATGAATCACTTGGATCAGAGTTAAAGCACTTTATTTCCATATTAAAACACAGAGCAAAATATTAAACCAGATGACAAAACACGTCTGTACTATACAACGTTTAGTGCACGACTAAACTAGGTGACACTTGGGCACTATCGTACATAGTCCCGGATTTGAGATCTGGTATGTGGAGTTTTTCAAGCCAGGAAATGGTGGCTTCGGTAACAGACATGGTAGCGATTAAGGAAACATCGGATTTGGACGATTTTGGAAGTAAGAAGTTAGAAGACTTGTTAGGAGAACTTTTTATATCAATGACCGAGTGATTAGGGTGCACCAACTTAGTTGAGCACAAGATTATGACGTCCGAAGAACCAATTAAGCAACGTTACTACCCTGTTTCACCCGCGATTCAGAAACATATCGATCAGGAACTGCAAGAGATGTTGGAAGCTGGAGTGATCCAGAAGTCGAAGAGTCCTTGGGCATCACCGATTCTTATAGGAAATTAAATGAGGTTACTGATAGGGATGCTTATCCACTTCCATTTATCTCGGCGATTTTTTACAAGCCTCGAAATGCGAAGTACTTGTCCTCATTAGACATTAAATCTGCTTATTGGCAGATTCCAATGGAGGAAGAATCCCGAAAGTACACAGCTTTTGCCGTGCCAGGGAGAGGTCTTTTCTAATTTTGTAGGGTGCCATTCGGGCTCCATAATTCACCAGCGACATGGCAAAGGTTTATTGACGACGTTCTAGGTCAAGATTTAGAACCGTTAGTCTTTGTTTACTTAGATGACATTATCATTGTCACCGATTCTTTTGAGAATCACCTAGAAATTCTCAAAGAAGTTCTTAACAGGTTAGGAGAGGCGTGCTTAAAAGTAGGTAGGGAAAAGTGTAAATTCTGTAGGTCTTCTTTGAAATTTCTTGGGTATGTAGTTGATAGGAACGGGCTCCATGTAGACTCGGAAAAGGTGGAAAGCATGATTAGGATACCTCCACCGAAAAACGTGAAGGAAATTAGGAGTTTTGTAGGACCTATTTCTTTGTATCGAAGATTCGTGCCAAAATTTTTAGTTAGGCCTCTTACCGATCTCTTAAAGAAAGGTAGGAAATTTGAGTGGACCCAAGAATGTGAGGAGAGTTTTAGGAAAGCCAAAGAAGGTTTGGTTACGGTGCCGATTCTGACATGTCCGGAGTTTTCTCGGCCGTTTGTTGTCCAAACAGACGCGTCAGATATTGGTGTCGGGGCCGTTTGAAGATGGAGAAAAAGCCATTTGTTATTTGAGTCGGTCATTGAATAGGAATGAAAGGAACTACTCTACGACCGAAAAGGAATGCTTAGCGGTTCTTTGGGCGATCGAAAAGTTACGGCCGTATCTCAAAGGTATTCGATTTACAGTTGTGACTGATCATCACTCACTGATCTGGCTTAGCAATCTTAAGGATCCGCAGGGTAGGTTAGCTCGTTGGGCCATTCGGCTCGAACAGTTTGATTTCAAGATCATCCATCGAAAGGACAAAGAACATGCCGTTCCTGATATGTTGTCGCGAGGAGTCCCCAAAGTAGCTGGTGTCTCTGAAGCGGATTCGGACCCTTGAGTGATCAAAATGAAATCACAGGTAGAAAAGAGCCCGTTAGAATACCCATCCTGGCGAGTTGAGGATGGGCAGCTCTATAAACATGTTATGGTGAACCATTTTGTTGTTCACAACGAGAATAAGGAGTGGAAGCTAGTTGTAGGGAAAGGTGATAGGGCAAAGATTTTAAACGATTGCCATGATGCTCCGCTTTCAGGACACATGGGCGTTAAAAAGATTTTTGCTAGGGTAGCAGAAAAATATTACTGGCCCAAAATGAGAAGTGACAAAACGAAATATGTAAGGTGTTGTAAGACTTGCCAAAAGGTGAAACCGGTGAATGAGAGGCCAGCTGGTCTTATGACCGAGAGGGTGGGATATTCTCAACCGTGTGAAATGATTTGTGTGTATTTAGTTGGTCCACTACCGAAGTCGTCGCGCGGTTTTATATATATTTTAACGGTCGTCGATTACTTTAGTAAATTTCCCCTGTTGTTCACGTTACGGTCCGCAACGGTGAAAGCGGTTTGTCGAGAATTGGAAGAAAACGTTTTTCTTCCCTTCGGTGCTCCAAAGTGGATCGTCTGTGACAACGGTCCCCAAGTCCGTAGCAAAGAAATGAAGACGCTTAGTGAAGCATACGGCGTATACGGCGCATTACCATCCGCAAGCGAATCCTGTGGAGCGCATAAACCAAATTATTAAGACTACGCTCCGAGCTTATGTCTCCGAAAACCAGCGGATTTGGGATATGCAACTGGCAAAAGTGGCCTGTGCTATCCGAACTTCGCAACATGAGGTGTTAGGTGTCTCGTCATATTTTGTTAATTTTGGTAGGAACATGGTTACTAGTTGCCATGATGTAGGACTAGGAGGTAGTGATAGGGACCAAGATAGAGGGGATACTATTGGGCAGTTTCAGAAACTGAGACAGGAGCTAGCTAGGAAGTTGGAAGCGGCTGGAAATACGACCGGTAAAACTTTAATTTGAGAAGACGAGACATAGAGTTTCAACCTGGTGATCTCGTTTGGCGTAGGAACTATTCCGTGTCCGATGCGGCAAACAATTTTGCTGCTAAATTACCGAACAAGTTTGTTGGTCCATTTAGGGTCAGTAGGAGGGTGTCACCTTGGATGTACCTCCTGATAGACGATAAGGGGAAGGATCGGGGGACGTGGCACGTTAAGGATTTAAAGCCATATGTTGACACTTAGTCAAAAGTCCCTTTATTTTTGTTTGTAGTTATCTTGTTTGTTTTCAAATAAAATAAAAAAAAAGTAAGTGGCACGATATGAAAATTTAAAATATGACAAGTTACCAATTGTCATATTTTAAATTTTCATTTCGTGCCACTTACTTTTTTTTCTTTCTTTTCCTAATATGATGGTAACCCTGTGTTGTATTGTACACCCTGCTCTCTAACCCTCCAATCCTGACTGAGCCTTAAGAAATGGTTTATTTTTCTTGAAAACTAAACATATTTCTTGGAAGGTAAGGGTGGAATTTGTTACGGTAAATTTTACCGAAACATAAACTTCCCTTCGGTTGTTCTTTTCCCTTTTTTTTCTCGTTGTGGCTGAAAAATGTTGGCGAAGTTGAGGGCAACCATGGTCTAATTAACCAGTGGTGTATCTAGCCTTATTAAGCAAAAGCAACAAAAGCAGGTGTTCGAGTGCGACGTTCTAAAACGAGAAGGGAGCCGGCACACGAGCCGAAGAAGCAACGAGTCAGGTGGACTCTTACTTACATCAAACGACAAACAACAACTAAGCATCTTTTATGGCTTTCTTTTTATTTTAAAATTCTAATTAACGTAACGTCATTTTAACTTTCTCTTAAAATAACGTAAATTTGTTCACTGTACAAAATGGGTTTTTAACGCTTGTAAGATTAGTTTTGTAGAATTGTGAAATTGACTTAAAAGTAATGCCCCTCCCTGTATCTCCAAAAATAGTTTGTTAATTAATTCACGCTTCGAATCCCGCGCGATAGTTGTAGGGTAATAGGAAAAAAACCTGGTTCAGACTCCTCCTCAATTTTATTTCTTTTCAATTGTTCTCGAAAACAGGTTTAGTTGAAAAAGGGTCTGAAATTGTCCATTATGTTCTGACAAGCTTTGGAAATACATTCAACAACTTGTCGAAACTTTGTTTCTGTGCGTGTGAGTAAGTTTTGGCAAGTTTTGGAAACACATCCAACAACTTGTTGAAACCGTGTTTGTGTGCATGTGAGTATGTTTCGTTAGATCCCACCACGGTTGTTTTCTAGGAGAGCGTCAAGCTTCCAGAAAGCCGTGTCCGATGATCTCGAAACGAATGGTTGTGTTGTATCGTTGTATGTATGAGTGCATGTCTGGAATGGACGAGGGAAGAAAGTGGTAGATGAAAATTAGCTTGGAATTCACTCTTGGGAGAGCCTTACAAGCGCATACAAGAAGTTTAAAGTAAAATCGAGGAATTTGGAGCAGAAAAAAAAATCATGGAGGAGACATATTTTTATTTTGATTTTGGATCGAGGATTTTTGGAATTGACTAGAATCAGGATTCGAGACGGGAAAAGTTGAAAAGGCATTATTACCAATATAAGATAAGTAGTTTCTGTTAGATTGTGAATATAAATAGATATTTGAAAGTCTAAAATATATATTTATATTCAACGTGTATACGAGTTTTCCCCTATAATTTTCGAGACACGCTTTATTTGTGTTAAATACTCATTTAACTTTCCTTTTTTTGTCTTTTAAATTGCATTTATTTTTATTTAGCTTTAATTGCTTGTAAAATTTTCCTTTGAGCCAAACGGCTATATTTATTTGTTCAAACCTTTTGTTTGAAAAGACTTTTGGCTTTTAGTCCAGGGATCTTCTGTCCCGCGGTTTCCCAAAACAATAAAATAACTACATTTTTAAACATATCCCTTTCTTTTTATTCTATTTATTTGGTTCTTTACGTTCTATAATCAGTTTTGGAATTTTCTTATTCGGTTTTAGAAACAAATTCTTGGCGCCCGCTTTTTTTTAAACCCTACTGTGCAATCATATATTTTCTCCTTTTGATAAACTGTTTTGATTGCAAAATCAATCAAGTTTATCAAAAGAAACACAGAATTCTTCCACTGAACGTATCCAAGCTGAGCAGCCGTGGTGACAGCTTCTTTAATTAAGCTGTAATTGCATATTTGTTTGCATCCTCTTTTCGCATTATTCGTGTGTGGCCTACTGATAGTATTTACCATTCGTTAATTCGTTTCGTGCGTCGCCGTCGGTGCGCGTTTAGAATTTTTCTTTTTTTGTTGATTTAATTGCTCGCGAGTAAAAAAATAGACCGATATTAATTTAAATTAAATTATTTCCCTCCCACTACCGTATCGTGTACTGCGAAGAAAAGCTGCAATAAAGTGGCGCCCAACATGGGGCCCAAAGTGGAAGAGTTTTTTTTATTTTATTTATTGTGTTTTTTTTCTTTCTCAGAAATCTTTTGATTGAAAAACGTTATAATTCATTCTTTTTTCTATTGGTGTAGTTTTTCATCTTAAAAATAAAAAGTTGTTATGGAAAGGAAGCAGAAGAAAACAACGACGAGGGATTTCGGTATTCAGCAAAAGAAGCAG
Source organism: Platycheirus albimanus (assembly GCA_916050605.2). Lineage (NCBI taxonomy): Eukaryota > Metazoa > Arthropoda > Insecta > Diptera > Syrphidae > Platycheirus > Platycheirus albimanus. Next base: position 208,573,812 of record OU696696.1, read on the forward strand.
TGTAGCAGAAGGAGTTTTTTGGTGATATTTTTTTTTTTAGTTTGTAAACTTGTTTTTTTTTCTGTGTTGTCTACTGTTTTTTTTTATTATTTCATACAACATCCCAAATTTTTACTCTTGTTTTTGTGGTTTTTTTTTTTTTAAAGAAGACATTTTGCCTTGTTTTTTTGTTAGTAGGTATTGTTTTTTTTCTCGCGTGGGACAGATAGATACCGTGGAATTTTTTTTTTGCGGGTTTTGCGAATCGAGTGGAATTTAATTGCGTTCTTTCCAGTGATAGGTGATAGTTTTTTTTCTTATTTCTTTTTTCTCGCGTGAGATTTTTTTTTCGTGTTATATTATTTGAAAATTAAGTAAAGATTAAATTGAGATTTTTTTAGTGATAGGATTATTTTGGTTATTAAATTTAAGAAGAAGTGATTGGTGTTTACGGTTGCCACCAACTTGAAAATATCTGTACAAATTTTAATAGAGGTTTTTTATATAAGATCGGGAAGTAAAAAAATATAAAGTTTCGTGTTTTTATTGAATATTTATTGTTTTGCATATTTGTTTTTTTTTATATATAATATAAATCGATTAGGGTTGAAAGTTTTTTTTTAATTTTAAATAATTTTTTTTTCTCGTGGTTGTTTTTAATTAGTTTTTTTATTAAATATGAATATATGGAGATAAGCGCAGGACGAACTGGCCTATGAGATGAAGGTCAGGGGTTTGAAAGTAGGGTCGGTAGATGAGATGCGAAAAGCATTGAGGTCATCGAGGTTGCTCGTTAAGAGAAACTCGATGGAGGTTAGTATGGTGTGCCCGTTCACCTATGAGGAGGATAAAGATGCTATAGAAGCAAAAATTGTGGAGATTAGGGGCCTTCTTAAAACACCTCCCAAAAATCCAAAGTCTTCGGAGTACATTAAGATTGTAACAAAGATTGAATGGTGTATAGGTAGGTTAGCTAGGACCCCTTGTGAGGCAGACGACGAAGAAGATGCGATTAGCTCGCTTCGTAACTAGGTTTTGTGTTTGTTAGGAGATCTCACGGGTGATAGTGAGAATAGTGATAGGGAAGAACAAGTTGAGAAAGAAAAGACTCCCAACTTCAGGTACAAGTTAGTCAGACCCCAAGTGGTGTGCGGTCTGCGTTAGGACTTGTTGAAGACTCTTGAATTTATGTTGTTAAATAAAAACAATGGTTCAGAAAAGAAAAAAGTAATAATTATTTATTGAAAACAAACGTTCCTATCGGTTCAGTTTTTCATTTGATATAGAATAAAATATTTTCTTTATCAATTGCTTGATAACAACAAATTACTTGTGTTTTATAAAACAATAAAGTGTTTGCTTTTTTCGGTGTTTTATCCTGTTTCAACACTTCCTCCATAAACACCAAACAACAAAAGAAATATTAAACTTGATCAATACCGATCTTCTTCCGTAGCATCTGATCGAACACGTTCAAGAGGTTTTGTGAGCACATCTGCAAGTTGATCTGTTCCTGGAATGTGTTCCAATCATAACACTATTCCAGTCATCTTTGGTGGGATTTTCCATTTTTCTTGCTGCAGGATTTTATTGCAAAGGCAATGTCTTTTTGATGTTTGCGGGGAAAGATAACTATAATCAAGAACCTAACACGTATTCTGAGGCTTTGGAGTCAGCAGATAGTAAAGAATGGCTCTCAGGAATGAAAGACGAATTGTCATCTCTGGAAGAAATCAAACTTAGGAACTTGTAAAGAGACCAGAAAATGTGAAAGTTGTTCAAAATCGATGGGTTTTCCGAACAAAAGATTCAGCAAGCGGTGAGAAGCCACGATTTAAAGCAAGACTCTTTGCAAAAGGGTATATTCAACAAAAAGGAATTGATTACAATGATTCATTCAGTCCTGTAGCACGTTTCGACTCAGTGCGTATGCTTTTAGCCTTAGCTGCAACTATAAGCATGGCAATTCAACAATTTGATATCAAAACTGCATTTTTATACGGTACTCTTGAGGAGGAAGTATACCTAGAGGAGCCTGAAGGTTTCCAAGATGGTACTGGAAGATTCTGCCGATTGAAAGGTAGTTTATATGGTCTTAAACAAGCACCTCGTTGTTGGCATAAACGTTTTCTAGAATTCATGGCAACAACAGGTTTGAATAACAGTACTGCAGATCCATGTCTATTTTATCGGAACGAAAGAGGAAAAGTTTTTTATGTAGCGATTTACGTTGGTGATGGACTTATTATTGGCAACAACGAAGAAGAAATTCAAAATTTTATGCAAGAACTCAAAAATTAATTTAAAATAACAATTGGAACTCTTGATAATTTTCTCGGCATGAAGATTAAAATTGAAAATGATGGATCAATTCAATTGAGTCAAGAAAACTATACAGAAAGAATTTTGAAACGTTTCAATATGGATGAATCTAATCTAGTGACAACTCCAGTAAGTCGGGAGGAAGAAAATTCAAAATTTAAAGAAATCAAAGAACAAGTCCCTTACCGAGAAGCTGTAGGGAGCTTGATGTATTTGGAAGAATGGTTGGATATGTGAATGATAAAGATGGTTATCGAGTATGGATTCCAAAGCTTAAGAAAATTATGTGCAGTCATGATGTCATTTTCAAGCCAGAAGTTGTATGCAATGTGACTATCGAAAGTTCTATTGATGAAGAAAATGAAGATCGATATGAAAAACCCCTAAAAAAATCTGAAGTTTTGATCATCAACAAAGACGAAACCAATGTAAGGAGATCAAAATTTACGTCGAACTGTCAGAACGATCTCGACGAAGTGGATGATGTCTGAGAGATGGTTGGTGTTGACCCTGAATGCCAGAATGAAGAAGAAGAACCTTATACTGAAGCAGTTATTGGAGATGAAGATACCGTCAACACAAGATAAGGAAAAAAGCCAAACTGGATGACAGGAGGAGAGTTTTTGATGTTTGCGGTAATTTGAGGACATAAGATCTGTCCAGAAACAATTTCCTTCAAATCGTATGCACGGAAAAGCATACCCATTTGCCATTTCCATTTTGGCCATTTGCTAGGACCCTCTAGCTTATCCACAGAAACCTTGAATTCATTGGGCATTTTCGTTAATATTTAATAGCAATTCTTTTCTCCTTAAATTCTTTTCTAACGCGGTTCACACGAATCTGGGCCCATATCCTGTTGAAGGCTCTTGAATTTAAGTTGCTAAAAAAAACAATGGTTCAGAAAACACAAAAGTAATAATTATTTATTGAAAACAAACGTTCCCATCGTTTCAGTTTTTCATTTGATATAGAATAAAATATGTTCTTTATCAATTGCTTAATAACAACAAATTACTTGTGTTTTATAATATCAATGTTGATATTATTATATCAACATAGGTCATGTAGCTTCTCTGCATGTCATTTAATTTAATTTCATTTAACTCATTTGCATATCAACATTAGTCATGTAGCTTCTCTGCATGTTATTTCATTTAACGCCTTTTGCATTGCTTTTATTTTCGTAGCCAATGTGTGTATCTTGTATCATTTAATAGCCAATTCCCATAGGATGAATAATTTTGTGCATCTGTCAGCAAAATTATTGCATTCAAATATTGGATATGGTTATTGAACTTTATGAGTTTTTTTGTTTATTTTTTAGAAGTCAGCATTAAGCGACTATTGTTATTGTTAATTAATTTTAGCTTAGTTTGCAAAAACTGTGTATAAATAGTATTGTAAGGAAATAAAAATTATCATTCACGATCAAACTCTCTTCGATTATTTCTGCTATTGCTTCCCCCCACCAGAGGTAAGGGGCATTGGTTTAAAATTATTTCTGCTATTGCTTCCCCCCACCAGAGGTAAGGGGCATTGGTATAAAATAAAGAACATATTCGACGATAATACACCGGTACATAGAACCGGGTGTATTTATTACTACGGCTGGTCAAGGTTTATGTAATACAAAAGAGTATTATCTTTAAACATTGGTGACCCGACGTGGTTTCTGCGTCAAACTTCGAGGAAGTGAATCGTGAGTGCGTTGCCAGGGCTTTAACACTGGCTGTCAGTGAAGCGTTACCAGGGCTTTTTAACACTGGTATAAGCAATCAAGGTTCCTGAGTTGCAGAGTTCCAGCTTGAAGTGTAGCAGCATTCCAGGTCGCAGTGTTCCAGGTTGCAGTGCTCCAGGAAGCAGCGTTCCAGTACCAAACATTCACTACACCTACCAAGTAGCCAGGGTCTACAGCAGTGCATTGATTCACAGCTAATTATTTGAACCAACCATTTGAACCACCATAAAAAGTACCATGGATGAGATGCAGGTTTTCAAAATAATAGCCCGGCAGAAAGCTATCGCTGAGGAACTTCAGAAACTAAAAACAAACATGAGCAAAGGACAGTGCTGACCGCAAAACACTGCAATACAAACAAAAAAGATTGCAAATTCTGGAAGCACTATGGGTGGAATTCCACCAAAACCATGAATCTGTAAAGAATTTTGTTAAGGCGGATACGCCATATATTCAAGGAAAAACGTATGAAAATTTCCAAAGAATTTACCTCGAATTAAAACAAAGTCTCCATTTAATATTGCCTGAGCATACGGAAAAGACAATCGACACTATCACTGGAACCATTCCTAAGGCTCCAGCTCAATCTAAACCCACATTGCCTGAGCTTACGGAAAAGACAAAATGGTCGTCCGACATGCCTGTTGCTTCTGTGGAATTAGTAGGGCTAGTAAAAAAACAGTCATCAATGATCGAAATGTTCGAAAACTCAATTAAGCGCCTGATTCAAGACCAAGAACAACATTCTGAGGAGTTTTATTTGATAAGGCTTAAATCAATTGAACAGGACTGGGCGGCAATACGAGGCTTACATCATAAAATATGGGAACTACTAGATGAACCGAATTCTTCAGTCTATGATGTCGAACAATTTCTCTCCATAGAAGATGAAGTGCATACTGCACTTACGACACTTTATAACCGATCAAGATCGAATTCTGGATCCGGGACAACTATAACCCAAAATCAAGGGACGAAATTACCAAGAGTAGTATTGCCGAAATTCGATGGTGACTACTCAAAGTGGATACAGTTTCGCGATCTGTATACGGAGCTTATCCACAATCAACCCATTTCACCATGCCAGAAGATGTGGTATCTGAAGACCACAATCACAGGAGAAGCTGAAAGGCTGATTCAGCACTTCTCCATATCTGACGCCAACTACATTGCTGCTTGGGAAGCGATCACAAGCCGTTATGAAAACACTTGACTTATGGTAACAGCCTTACTAAACAAATTAATGGCACAACCTAAAAGTCAAAACGAAAGTTCTTCAGCCATAAAGTCACTGCATGACACTACGCAAGAATGCCTCCGCAGCCTGCAAAACCTTGGCATAGAGACAACCAATTGGGATCCAATACTCTTGCACATTCTCATCAAGCGGTTGGATCGAAATTCTCTCACTCTTTGGGAACAATCATTAAAAACCCCAAAACTCATGCCCACATTTAAGGAGTTCCTATCATTCTTGGAGCTGCGGTTCCAATCATTGGAGGCATTATCAACAACCACAAGGGAAGGTTCGGATGAACAACAAAGAAGATTAAGACCCAATAAGGCCTTAACCACGGTCGCTGCAGCGGGACCCAAATGTATTTCCTGCAAGGGCAATCATCAGCTGTACGCCTGCCAGAAATTTCTACAGCTAAGTCCAAAACACCGATTGCGCCTAGTTCAAAGATCAAGACACTGTGCAAATTGTCTGAAATCAGGGCACATCACTAAAACTTCTCGGTCAGGTTTTTCCGCCAAGTGCCAAAAGGGGCACAATACACTCCTTCATTTGGATTACCCTGAAAAACCAGAGGATTCAAAAACATCAACGCTAGCAGGTACCCCAACTTCTGTCGCTGACTCGCCAAAGATCTGCACTTCGGCGACAGAGCCCACACCTCCTAGCAAAAACACTGCAATCAAAACTAAAAGTGTGCTGTTAAGCACAGCTATTGTTCATATGAAAAATCAATAGGGAGAACAAATATCATGTCGAGCTTTATTGGACTCTGGATCGCAGGTTAATTTAATAACTGAAAGGCTGGCCAAAACCTTGGGACTAAGACAAATGCACGAGACGCTGCTTGTTGAGGGGATCGGTCAAAGCAAGAAGTCATCCCATCGAAGAATCAATTTGGAGATTGGTTCCAAAATAAATGGATTCTCCACGAGAATTGAAGCACACGTATTGTCAAAAATTGTCTCACCGCAACCATCACGAGCAATTATAACCTCGAATTGGTGGATTCCGAGGAATATGGTTTTTGCTGATTCGCAATTTAATCAGCCAGGGCCAATCGATCTTCTCATTGGTGCGGAAATTTTCTATGCTACCTTAGCTGTTGGTCAAATCAGCTTAGGTGAAGATCTACCAACACTTCAAAATACTGTGTTTGGATGGACAGTATCAGGCAAGGTGCCCTTTACTAATGATGGACTTTTAGCATCGTGCGGAATATGCACTGAGGATGAAGATTTTGGCGCTAAGAAGAAACCACCCCCTCTCCAGATAATTTCACCCAAGCAGAAGCTCATTTTGTCCAAACATCAACTCAATGTTTAAAGATAATACTCTTTTGTATTATCTTGCTGGACAGGGTACATAAACCTTGACCAGCCGTAGTAGTAAATACACCCGGTTCTATGTACCGGTGTATTATCGTCGAATATGTTCTTTATTTTATACCAATGCCCCTTACCTCTGGTGGGGGGAAGCAAGAGCAGAAATAATTTTAAACCAATGCCCCTTAAGTCTGGGGGGGGAGGGAAGCAATAGCAGAAATAATCGAAGAGAGTTTGATCGTGAATGATAATTTTTATTTCCTGACAATAATATTTATACAAAGTTTTTGCAAACTAAGCTAAAATTAATTAACAATAACAATAGTCGCTTAATGCTGACTTCTAAAAAATAAACAAAAAAACTCATAAAGTTCAATAATCATATCCAATATTCGAATGCAATAATTTTGCTGACAGATGCACAAAATTATTCATTCTATTGGAATTGGCTATTGAATGATACAAGAGAAGCTACATATCAACATTCTCCGCGCGTTGAACTGTGTTCGAAACTATACCAAAACTTCGAATGTGACGGTGTTGGGGTCCTCAATGTTGGGTTCTTCCTCTTCAGTTTTCGTATTCTGCCTTGTCGGAGCTGTCTTGTTGGTATCAGAGCGGTACATGCTAAATTTTCACAGTAGGAGGATCAGTGCCGTGATTGATATGAGAAGTCCCATATAACCCATTGCAAATTGGTGTATATCGTTAGTTGATGTGGAGAACGACAAATTATTGGTTATGTTTAACAGTTGCTGCTTTAGTTCATCAAGCTCTAGCAAATGGTTCTTGTAGCTCGAGGATTGGTGAACTACCGGATTGAATTTGTCTGGAATAGCATAATCCAAAAGGTTTGCTAGGGGCGACAGTGACATTCTTGAGTAAGTTGAATGTATTGAGTAACCACGCAGCGTCATTAGGTCATCCTTGATTACACAGTTGGGTTGAATTTGAAGTATTCCTGAGCCCTCTTAAATGCTCGGTGTTGCAGTTCCATTGCAGACGACGTTTAAAGTAATTCTTTTCTTTAGTACGTAAATCCATTCTATTGGAGAGCAAAGCTGAATCCAATGAGGTCCTTCGATGGTCTTCGTTATCTTGCATGATGGAGGTTGTTGATTATGGCTCAGGTAATGGATTTCGCAAGAGTTTATTTCTGATCCCTTAGTGTATATTGGATGACGTTGATTACACAAGTGATTTTCGTGAGTAAGTGAAAAGCATTTTTGAAACTCTCCTTCTGACAGCGGATAGTACTGATCACGGTGCAATGTTACCATGATATACTCCGTGGATCGACTTATGGTGAAGAATGTACCATTTACAGATACTGGAACTGGCGTCACCTTGAATTGCTCAAATTCATCAAGGCTTAGTAATGGCAATGTGAGCTTAAATATGATATGATCGGACAGTACCCTGCCGTGAATGCTCATGAGTTGATACAATTTAAGTATATCATCTTGTGCTACTGGAAGCCTAAGGGCTGTGGACAAATTGGCTTTAATTCGCAGAAGTTCATCACGTAATTGATCAGGTGATATGAGTTGTGGATTTAATTTTCCGTGGTGGGTGTCGATTAGAACATCTATTAAGGAAGCTTGTGTTTTTTTGCAGCTGGCGCAGTTTTTCTTCATGATGCTCTAGCTTAATGCCGTTAATCAACGCGGCAAATTGTTGAAGATTTGCGTCAATTTCTTGAAACCTAGAACTTGTTTCCTGTTCATTTCGCCTTATTATGTTAATGGTGGAGTCAATTATTGATGTTTGGTTTCGAATTAGGTTGAGGCGGACATTTTATCAGCGTATTCAGAGTCCAAAACTCCAAATAGGGCATTAGCTACATTTCCTACGACATTGAGCGCTCCACGGCGAATTCTTCGATTGGTGGATGTGTCAGCTAACAACTCATTTCCTTTCTTGAAGTCTTCATTTATTCTGTTGAAATGGGATATCGTTCAATTGCAGGTTTCGGTTTTGTTTGGTAACAAATGGCAGATGTTTACAAGTCTCTCGCTGTAGTTCCTTACAGTTTGATACTCCGTCCAATAGGAGTTCATGTCGTAATAGGCGATGATATCCCAACTGCTTGACGTAAGTGAAGAGGTCCCCAGATTCTCAAAATATATTCCGGGTTGCGATTTAAATGGGCGAATGTTTTTCGGCGTACATTTAATACCTGGAACGAGGCAGCACACTAGCAGTAACGTTACAACTGCGGATCCAAAGGTGGGCTTACGTTTCTTTTTTGGAACGGACGTAATGTCAGTCTCGTCAATTAGGCGAACTGAGGAGCTGGATGGAGAAATTTTAGCTGCTTCACATGTTCGTTGATCTGCGGCTGAGCTGATGCAGACGTTCTCATCGATGGGTACTGGAAGCGGAGCCAGTCTATGTATGGCCCGACGAAAAGTACCAGTAGCCGTTTTAACATCAGCTACACGAACCAACCCGTCGTCTCCAGTGATGACGTTTGTAATGCGTCCAAGTGGCCACTTTAGACTGGGTACATTGTCGTCCTTTATAATGACCATCATTCCCGGTTCTGCATTTTGACACCGGTCCTTCCATTTGTATCTATGTTGTAGTTGGTTTAGATAATCTCGGGACCACCGGCGCCAGAATTCGTTCTTGAGATTACTAACGAGGTTTCAGCGAGCATTTGGGCCTGAGTTGGATGGTGAAGCATCAGGATCGACATTGCTGATGAGAGGCTCTCCGATGAGAAAATGCCCTGGAGTGAGAGCTCTTAGGTCATTTGGAGATTCAGACATTGGAGACATTGAAAGCATAGTTTGTGGTCCATCATGATTGTTCTCAACATGAATGTCATGGAGTATCATTTTTGTAAACGGGTGACGATGTGGTAGGAGTACTGGGTGCTTAGCGTCGTATGCTGATGCCGATGCTTCCAAACGCCCACCGACTCTAATGATATCTTCCGTATCGAGAAATGGGGTTAGGCTCTTGAGTGAACTTTTATCTGAAACCACACTTTTATCTCTTAAATTCAAGATGTCTTCTTCCATCTCCAATTGCTGCATTTGCTTAAATACTGCCTTCTTCGATTGACTCAATTCGGAAACAGTTAAGGGGCCTCTTCTCATTTTGAAGTCCCTTCTCGACTTAAGGAATTTTTCTTTAAAATTGTTGATAAATCGTAAGGCGTACGCAATAATTCTTTGAACTCTTTTGAATGAGTTTTTATGATTGATGATACTTATAGGAAGATCATCTTGGGAATCAGGGATTGCGGCTCCCAAAGATATATGCTCATTTTTATTGTTGCTGTTAATTGTTTTGGCGTCGTATATAGGTGGCCAGATTGAAGTTGAACCATGTAAGAATTTCGGTCCATAGAACCAAATGTTGCAATTCTCAAGGCGATCTGGAGCTATTCCACGTGAAAGTACATCTGCAGGATTTTCCTTTGAAGGCACATGCCTCCACTGCGCAGAAATTGTATTTTCTTGTATTCTTGATACCGTATTTGCGCTGAAGATGGGAAGAGTTGCGGAGGATGGAGAATTAATCCATGCAAGTGCAATTTCCGAATCCGTCCAGAGGAATTTTGCGTCATTTTTAATGTGTAGGTCTTTTTGTAAGCGCCCTAGAAGCTCGACAGCAAGGCAGCAGGCGCAAAGCTCTAGCCGGGGAATAGTTGCCTGTAAAGATGTCTTTGTTTTCTTCGATGGTGCTACTATTGATTTAGCGCAAAGTAGTCGCACCGTTATGACGTTGTCACTACTGATGGAACGAACGTAGGCCGCAGAACCATAAGCCTTTTCTGAAGCATCGGCAAATACGTGATACTGAATCCTTTTTGGTGTTTTGTGTGAAAATATATGCCTAGCAATCTTTATATTGTTTAGTGACTGCAGTCCTTCGCGAAATTTTATCCAAGTTGTTTGCATTTCCTGAGGTAATGCAGCATCCCAATCAAGCTTTAACTCCCACAACCTTTGTAAGAATATTTTTGCCACTACAACGACAGGTGCCATGATACCGAGGGGGTCAAATAGATGGGCTATGTCACTGTAAGCTGTTCGTTTGGTCACTCGATCTCTTTTTAGCCAAGATGTTTTAACGCAGAGTTGGTCAGATTTCGGCATCCACGTAAGACCAATTGTTTTCACATGATCTTCAATATTGGTGTTGAAGTCCAATTCTGTTTCTCGGTCCTCGAGTGGTACTCCTTTTAATAAGGATTCATGATTAGCGCACCATTTCCTTAGCTTGAAGGATAGTCAGGAGTTCAGTTTGGGTATTCAAAAGTTCAGCCAACTTATCTGCACCGGTTAAAACATCATCTACGTAGAAGTCACGAGATAATACCTTCGACCCCGATGGGTAACGATCCTCGTTATTTTGCGCCAAAACTTGGAGGCACTTTGTTGCCAAGTACGATGCAGATGTTGTGCCGTAGGTGACGGTGTTGAGCTGGAAGCACTTTAACGGGTCATTTGGGCTGTTCCTCCACCATATTAGTTGGAACTTTCGGTCCTCATCGTTTACAAGTATTTGACGGTACATTTTCTCTATGTCCGCGGTAAATACAAATCTTGGTATACGGAATCGCAATAGCATCGTAAAAACGTCATCTTGTATTGTTGGGCCCGTGGACAGGATGTCGTTCAGTGATATATTTGATGAGGATTTTGCGGAACCATCAAAAACTACCCTTAGCTTTGTAGTGCTACTATCGGGCTTTTGGACGCAATGATGGGGCAAGAAATAGTAGGGCTTTGTTATTTGATGGAAATTAACTTCCTGCATGTGGCCCAATTTCTGGTACTCCACCATAAACTCTGTGTAGAGTTTTTCCAGTTCTTTTGAATTGGCTAACCTTCGTTCAAGAGATATGAACCTCCGGAAACCAATGTCTTTTGATTCACCTAAGCAAGTTGGGGCTTCCTTGAATGGTAAGCGAACCACAAATCGGCCATTCGAGTCCTTTGTTGATGTTTGGACAAAATGAGCTTCACAACGTTTTTCTGCTTGGGTGAAATTATCTGGAGAGGGGGTGGTTTCTTCTAAGCGCCAAAATTTCTCAATCTGCTGATCAAGGGCTTCATCCTCAGTGCATATTCCGCACGATGCTAAAAGTCCATCATTAGTAAAGGGCACCTTGCCTGCTACTGTCCATCCAAACACAGTATTTTGAAGTGTTGGTAGATCTTCACCTAAGCTGATTTGACCAACATCTAAGGTAGCATAGAAAATTTCCGCACCAATGAGAAGATCGATTGGCCCTGGCTGATTAAATTGCGAATCAGCCAAAACGATATTCCTCGGAATCGACCAATTCGAAACTATAATTGCCCGTGATGGTTGCGGTGAGACAATTTTTGACAATACGTGTGCTTCAATTCTCGTGGAGAATCCATTTATTTTAGAACCAATCTCCAAATTGATTCTTCGATGAGATGACCTCCTTATCAATATGTTCCTGCATTGCCGGGGAAACCGGATAATACCGTTGTTTAATCGGTTCCGCCGACGTCCTAATCTTGTGTTTAACTAACGTTGTACACCCTTAGCTTTCAGGCATTTTCCTAAAAGATTCTCCTATAAACTCTTCTAATGTTTTAATTTCCCTAGCACTCAACTCTGATCGTTCTGTAATCGAACATATTGAAACAGGACTGTCCTGTTCCGAAAAAGTACACATCCGTGATCTTAAATCCGGGACAATACCCGACAGCGCCCAAAAATCTGCGCCGAGAATCACCGTATGTGGCAGAGAAGGGATGACCAAACAGTCAACTAATACTGCCCTATCCTCAACTATGATTGGAAGAGAGATCACTCCTAAAACTTCAACTCTTGTTCCATCTGCCAAACACACGCAGTGAACAGAGTCTTTTTTTCAAAGAAAGGCCTAAATTTCCTATCATTAACCAGGCATGTTTCAAGCTCTTCATAAGTGAGCGAAGCTCCTGCCAAAGTGTGCTGTCGTAAAACTTTGATGATTTAACTGCAGCCTCCCATAGACCTCCAAAATGTGGGGAGCGTGGCGAAATGAAATGAAAATCACAGCCCCTTCTAGAACATGTAGATGCAATCTTGTTTCTTTCACCTTCAACATAAATAAATGATAATAGCTCCTTTAGCTGGTTCCTCGCTCCCACGAAGTTTGTTGCATTGTCACAGTAAATGTTTCTGCAATGGCCTTGCCTTGCCATAAATCGGTTGAGAGCACCCAAAAATCCTTGAGTTGTGAGATCAGTCACGAGCTCCAAGTGACAGGCCTTTGTGGAAAAACAGCAGAAAATTGAAATGTACGATTTCTGCGGGTGCTTGCCTCTTATTTTGTAATGCGTTAAGACTGGGCCACAAAAATCTATGCCTGTATTTACGAATGGCCTGGCCGGTTGTATTCGGTTAGCAGGTAAATTTCCCATTTGTTGGTTCAGAAGCTTCGGGCTGGCACGAGCGCATTTAACACAATTGTGCGTCACAGATCGTGCCAAGGTCTTCCCTCTAAGTGGCCAGATTGCCTGTCTGGCAATTGAAAGCATAGTTTGTGGTCCAGCATGATTGTTCTCAACATGAATGTCATGGAGTATCATTTTTGTAAACGGGTGACGATGTGGTAGGAGTACTGGGTGCTTAGCGTCGTATGCTAATGCCGATGCTTCCAAACGCCCACCGACTCTAATGATATCTTCCGCATCGAGAAATGGGGTTAGGCTCTTGAGTGAACTTTTATCTGAAACCGCACTTTTATCTCTTAAATTCAAGATGTCTTCTTCCATCTCCAATTGCTGCATTTGCTTAAATGCTGCCTTCTTCGATTGACTCAATTCGGAAACAGTTAAGGGCCTCTTCTCATTTTGAAGTCCCTTCTCTACTTAAGGAATTTTTCTTTAAAATTGTTGATAAATCGTAGGGCGTACGCAATAATTCTTTGAACTCTTTTGAATGAGTTTTTATGATTGATGATACTTATAGGAAGATCATCTTGGGAATCAGGGATTGCGGCTCCCAAAGATATATGCTCATTTTTATTGTTGCTGTTAATTGTTTTGGCGTAATTGTATTTTCTTGTATTCTTGATACCCTATTTGCGATGAAGATGGGAAGAGTTGCGGAGGATGGAGAATTAATCCATGCAAGTGCAATTTCCAAATCCGTCCAGAGGAATGTTGCGTCATTTTTAATGTTTAGGTCTTTTTGTAAGCGCCCTAGAAGCTCGACAGCAAGGCAGCAGGCGCAAAGCTCTAGCCGGGGAATAGTTGCCTGTAAAGATGTCTTTGTTTTCTTCGATGGTGCTACTCTTGATTTAGCGCAAAGTAGTCGCACCGTTATGACGTTGTCACTACTGATGGAACGAACGTAGGCCGCAGCACCATAAGCCTTTTCTGAAGCATCGGCAAATACGTGATACTGAATCCTTTTTGGTGTTTTGTGTGAAAATATATGCCTAGCAATCTTTATATTGTTTAGTGACTGCAGTCCTTCGCGAAATTTTATCCAAGTTGTTTGCATTTCCTGAGGTAATGCAGCATCCCAATCAAGCTTCAATTCCCACAACCTTTGTAAGAATATTTTTGCCACTACAACGACAGGTGCCATGATACCGAGGGGGTCAAATAGATGTGCTATGTCACTGTAAGCTGTTCGTTTGGTCACTCGATCTCTTTTTAGCCAAGATGTTTTAACGCAGAGTTGGTCAGATTTCGGCATCCACGTAAGACCAATTGTTTTCACATGATCTTCAATATTGGTGTTGAAGTCCAATTCTGTTTCTCGGTCCTCGAGTGGTACTCCTTTTAATAAGGATTCATGTTTAGCGCACCATTTCCTTAGCTTGAAGCCGCTATTGTGAAGGATAGTCAGGAGTTCAGTTTGGGTATTCAAAAGTTCAGTCAACTTATCTGCACCGGTTAAAACATCATCTACGTAGAAGTCACGAGATAATACCTTCGACCCCGATGGGTAACGATCCTCGTTATTTTGCGCCAAAACTTGGAGGCACTTTGTTGCCAAGTACGATGCAGATGTTGTGCCGTAGGTGACGGTGTTGAGCTGGAAGCACTTTAACGGGTCATTTGGGCTGTTCCTCCACCATATTAGTTGGAACTTTCGGTCCTCATCGTTTACAAGTATTTGACGGTACATTTTCTCTATGTCCGCGGTAAATACAAATCTTGGTATACGGAATCGCAATAGCATCGTAAAAGCGTCATCTTGTATTGTTGGGCCCGTGGACAGGATCTCGTTCAGTGATATATTTGATGAGGATTTTGCGGAACCATCAAAAACTACCCTTAGCTTTGTAGTGCTACTATCGGGCTTTTGGACGCAATGATGGGGCAAGAAATAGTAGGGCTTTGTTATTTGATGGAAATTAACTTCCTGCATGTGGCCCAATTTCTGGTACTCCACCATAAACTCTATATATATTGTATTGTTTTTATTTCGTAATGGTAACACATTAAGATAAATATCTTATAAACTAGTGTTAACCTAAATAATTTAACAATGAGAGAGCAATAAACCAATAAACGTTTTTTAAAGAAAATTTGTAGATACTAATAAAAATAAAGTCAACAAAAGTTGAAAATAGAAGGTAATAATGATAAAAAGGTAAATGAGAGAGAAGAAAGTGAAATAAATGATAAAGATGAAGAAGAAAATAGAGAAAAAAGAAAAATGAAAAAGGAGTGTAGAAAAATGAGGAAAAAAGTAGATGAGCATCTTCATGAAACAGAAAAAAAAGTCTCAATTGTTTTTTGACTTGTTTATTGTTGTTCATTCTTTTAATATGGCGAGGCAAAGTATTCCAGAGGCGTGTTGCGCTAACGAAGAACGGGCGCTTAGATATAAGGGAAGCGTAACGGGGTTGAATCAGAAGGCCAGACCTGGATGAAGAAGCCCTCGCAATTATCTCAAATAGGTAGGGTGGTTGTTGTGTGAGCAGTACGTCCGATAGCAGGGATAGGGTCCGGAATTGAAAGTATCTCTCGAGTGTCATATTGAGCAATCTATTTGAGAATAAAGAAACACTTTCATATCTACGTATTCCATAGATGTATCTGATGATGTTGTTGAAGACAACATTAAGTTTTCTTTTGCTTGTGTAATTACAATTCGAAAAAATTTCGCAGCCATAAGCTAAAATGATTAGAACTAGGCTTTTAGCAAGCATTTTACGCGTTTTAATGGACGTATATGACTGTGTGACCCAGAGCATACGTAGTACTCCATATGTTTTGCCAACCATTGTGTTTATGTGCTTATCCCATGTCAGATTGCGAGTAAAAATAACTCCAAGATTCCGAGCAGAATCAACATATTCAACAATTGAATTATTCAAAAAAATTTGAGGGAAGTAAGTTAAGTCCAGAATTTTTTTAGAGATAACCAAGCACTTGGTTTTCACTGGGTTCAAGGCTAGACCATTGATATGAGCCCAGTGTGCTAATTTAATAAGGTCATCATTTACGCGGAGAACACCATCTTCAATTTGATCAAGATCGCATCCGAAGTATAATTGTACATCATCCGCATACATGTGCAGTGAGCAGTTTTGGACAATAGAAGGAATTTCATTGACGTATAGAGAGAAAAGTAAAGGACCAAGAATGGAACCCTGAGGGACTCCGCTTGTGGTTGGAAGAAAATCTGACAAGTTACTCTTAGTTCGACTGCTTGCATTCTATTAGAAAGGTAAGAGGAAATGAGCTTTACAGCTTCACGAGAGAAGTTGTAAATACTTCGGAGTTTATATAAAAGTTTACTATGAACCACGGTGTCAAATGCTTTAGAGAAATCAAGTAACACTAAAAAATTGACTTTGTCATTATCTAATGCTTGACGGAGGTCCTCAATGACATTTAACAGGGTGGTGATACAGCTGTGTTTCTCTCGAAAACCACTCTGTCTTACTGTTATAAGATTGTGCGCCTTTAGAAAATGACTCATCTGCTTCTTTAAGATCCTCTCAAAAATTTTCGAGAGAAAACCTAATATTGAAATGGGTCTGAAGTCATTACACTTAGCATTTTTAGGAATCGGCAAGACTTTTGCTAGTTTCCAATTGGAAGGAAATTCTCCAGTTGTGATGATGGTATTGAAAACATGAGTGATATACGGAAGTACTACAGGGAGCAATATTTTTATAAAAGAGGGATGCATTTCATCCAGACCGACGGCATTTGACCTAACAGAAAGTATGCTTTGTAACACTTCAGTACTAGTAACCCCGACGAATCCAAAACTCGAAAAGTTAAATTGCTGTGGCGTGAGGTCAACTGGATTCTCAGGGAAAAACAAAGGAGGCAGTGGGGGAGGGGAGACGAATTTCCTGTTTAGTGTATTTCCATCAACCATTTCAAGACTATTATGTTTGGGCTTACCATGTCCAAGTCTGCGCAAATTTTTCCACAACTGTTGACTACTTAGTGAAATATCGAGTCTGCTAGAGAAAAGTCTAGTCTAAGCGGTGCGAATTTCCTTTACAGCCCTATTACGTAGTGAATGGTAAAAATCTTTTAATTCAGGTAATCGATCACTTTTCCACGAGTTGTACGCCTGATCTGGTTGTTGCATCAGAACTCGTATTTCATGAGTGAACCAATATGGATTATCTGGTTTCTTAATCTTAGTCCTTAAGACAACATGTCTATTATAAAGTTGTGCAATGTTATCATTGAGAAAACGTACTTGCTCAGTGGACGAAGACAAGCTAAAAATATGGTTCCATGCTATATTTCTGGCATCTGCTTCAAGTTGGGGGTAATTGCTATGTTTAAAATCACGATAGCTATATGAAATTTCAATAGGCGAGAGAGCAAAACTAAAGGAAAGAAAAATAAGATCATGTTTGGAGAAACCTGGTGCAGAAAGCTGGTCATAAAGCAATACTTAATTTATATCGTTAACCAAAAACAAATCAAGAAGCGTCGGAACGCCGCCGAAAAAATGAGTTGGAGTAATTGTATTTACAGGTGATAATTCAAATAAACTCATGCGATCCGTTAACAGGTTTTCACCCAACAGATTGCAATTAAAATCACCGCAAAGGATGATATTAGAGGAATCCAAGGTTATATCTTCTAAAAGTTCGTAAAGAGGCGAGAAATTTATGTTTTTATTGGGCCTGTAAATTTCACCTATAAGCAATTTATCGCAATTCCCAAATATATCGATGAAAACATACTGAATTCCGGTACTGCTCTCAGAAGACCACCTCAACTTACACCTAATCCCTTCCTTAACAAAAACTGCCACCCCACCACCCTGACGATTTCTATCAGATCGAAAAACACGATAACCACTCAAGGAACAAGTCTGATCATTTAAACTATCCACCAGCCACGTCTCTGAAACACAAATAATATCCACAGAAGAGTCAGCAAACAAGTCCCGGAATTCATCCATTTTTGGCAGAAGACTTTGCGCGTTAATATGACAAATCCGAAGACCATCATATTGTTTACTTAAAACCCTGATCATAGAACGCAAGGTACCATTAACACCGACGCCACGGATGTTATTGTTAGCCATCGAGCAAAAGAATCAAAAACAAAATTAGAATTGAAATTTCAATGAGATGCAAAGGGAATTGCATAAGAAACTGGAAGAATAAAAATAAAATAGATAAGGAGTTGTAATTAGGACTAAAATAATTTTAAAATGTGTTTGTTTATTTTGAAAACGTACAAACAAAGCAAAAGAGTATAATATAATAATAAAATAGAGATAATAATAATAAGGAGAGGTAAAGAAAAGAAAGAAAAAAAAGAGAAAAAGAAACAAGAGAAGAATAAAAAGTGATTGAAGATGGATTAAAAAAAAAAGAAAAATTAAATAATCATAAATTTAGGATGATGTGATAATCTGGTTGTCTTCTTCATTAGCAGAACTGGAAATCCTCTCCAGGTCACGAAAGCAATTAACTGACAAGGGCGCAGAGTTGATTTGTTGTTTCACATAAATGATTCCACGCGAGGTATACACAGAAGAAAGATGTTTGTTTCTTTTCATTTGCATAGCACTTTGTAGCAATCCTCGGTTTTGCGTTGATAAGCTCTCACGAAGGTAAACAGGTATTGATTGTTGTTGTTGGTTATCTTTAAATCCAATGTGGTGCAAGCAGAGTTGTTGTTTACTTGATTTTTTGAAGTCAGCTACAGATTTAAGTACAAAGTTCTTATCGTATGGAGAGTTGAATTTGATCATGAGGGCAGTGTTGCGTGAGTCTTTCTTAGGGCGAGTTCGATAGATATTGCGTAGGACAGGCGGTTTAATGTAGATAGTTTGGCATAAGAGGTTAAATAAATTACTGAGATTTTCATTGGGTAACCACGGTATACCAAACAAAAAAGCATCGCTTGCTACCATTCGGTTTTCGTATTGATTAAAAGATCGTTTAAGTCCTTCTTATTCCGACGCGTTTTGATCAAATTTGACGTGTAAATCGGAAAGCTCGTTTGTTTTTTCAGCAAGCAATGTTGTTGCGTCTGAATACTGAGTGGTGGCAGTGCTTAGTGATTTTTTAATTGCACATATTTCATCTTTTAAAACTTGAAGGTTAGCATTAGTAGAATTTTGAGATGATTCCAAGTGGACGACTCGATTATTTATGTCACAAATGCTGAATTTAATTTCATTTATTTCGCGATCGATTTTTTGAGTGATAGCCTCTTCAGACTCGGAAATTTTTTTGGACAAAAGAGAAATGATAAACTCACTTTGTGTTGCAAGTCGTTCGTCCATCTTTACCCACATGTTGCTTGTGCCTTCCATGATGTAGTGAGCAACTTTTCGAGGACGGGAAGGGGAAAGTGAGCAGCTTTCGGGCGAAACCTTTGCGCTTTGTTTCCTTGAGCGTGTAGTCGTACGTTTCGGTGGATTAGGCATGTGGTGGATCGATGCGGTAAACTCAGTGTGTGTGCGTGTGTGTGGATGTTGTAATGAGTATGATACGTAATAACATGTATGTATATGTAGGTATTATGTATGAAAAAAAGAAAAAATTGCACTGGGCAATCGTAAAAAAAAAATTCAAATTTATTACAAGTCCGGATTATAGTAATCACTTTTTATTTGAGAAACTGTAACTAATTTAGCAAAAACCGAAAAGCAACATTCAACTCGTGATGTCAAACTCGTATTGGAAGATTGTTAAAAGTCTTCAGATCGGAATATTAGAACAAAGTTGAGAGGAGACCGCCAGTAGAAAATCACACGTCTATCCAAAAGCTCTCATAGTCGAAGACTCTGTGTAGAGTTTTTTTCAGTTCTTTTGAATTGGCTAACCTTCGTTCAAGAGATATGACCCTCCGGAAAGCAATGTCTTTTGATTCACCTAAGCAAATTGGGGCTTCCTTGAATGGTAAGCTAACCACAAATCGGCCATTCGAGTCCTTTGTTGATGTTTGGACAACATATATATAGTTTCGCACATAGTTCAACGCGCGAAGAATGTTGATATTATTATATCAACATAGGTCATGTAGCTTCTCTGCATGTCATTTCATTTAATTTCATTTAACGCATTTGCATATCAACATTAGTCATGTAGCTTCTCTGCATGTTATTTCATTTAACGCCTTTTGCATTGCTTTTATTTTCGTAGCCAATGTGTGTATCTTGTATCATTCAATAGCCAATTCCCATAGAATGAATAATTTTGTGCATCTGTCAGCAAAATTATTGCATTCGAATATTGGATATGGTTATTGAACTTTATGAGTTTTTTTGTTTATTTTTTAGAAGTCAGCATTAAGCGACTATTGTTATTGTTAATTAATTTTAGCTTAGTTTGCAAAAACTGTGTATAAATAGTATTGTAAGGAAATAAAAATTATCATTCACGATCAAACTCTCTTCGATTATTTCTGCTATTGCTTCCCCCCACCAGAGGTAAGGGGCATTGGTTTAAAATTATTTCTGCTATTGCTTCCCCCCACCAGAGGTAAGGGGCATTGGTATAAAATAAAGAACATATTCGACGATAATACACCGGTACATAGAACCGGGTGTATTTATTACTACGGCTGGTCAAGGTTTATGTACCCTGTCCAGCAAGATAATACAAAAGAGTATTATCTTTAAACAATCAATAAATTGTTTGATTTGTTCGGTGTTTTATCCTGTTTCAACAGGATTGGCTGGTGGGTCATTGTCTGAACCAATGCGTGTTGGCAGTAGTCCATCAGTCATATATGATATTAGTGTAAGGGTCCTATTGGGACAAAGGGTTAATAGGGGTGACACTTTTGTTGAACAAATGGTCGTTCAACAGAAGTGCACTGAACGTATAGGGAAGTGGGGGGGGGGGACATTTACTGGTGACTCTAATGGAGCATCAGTGAATTCATTCCTTTAAAGAGCGGAGGAACTTCGTCTGGCTAACGATGTTCCGGACTTAGACCTTTTCAAATCCGCTTCGGAGCTTTTGTTGGGTAGGGCCCTTATGTGGTATAGGACGGTTAGGGAAGATTAAGGAGATTGGCAAGAACTCGTCAAGGAACTCAAAGCGGAGTTCCTTCCTGCGAATTACGATGATCTTCTATTAGAAGAAATAAATTGGCTTTCACAGGGAAAAGACGAAACTTTCGGCGCGTATCTTGCCACTTAAGGACATTGTTCCGAAGATTGTCTGAACCTTTGTCAGAGGGAAGAATGTTATCTATTTTGAGGGAAAACGTAGACCACTTTTATCAGGTTCAGATAGCGAGTGCCAAACCAAAGACGGTTAAGGAACTTGCTGTCTTAGGTAGGGAGGTAGATACCCTTAAGGTAAATGCGGATAGGTTTACTCCACCAAGTATATGTGGGCATTTGTTGGAACCAGAATGCGGTTAACAACCGAGTTCGTCTGGGTAACACCGAGTTGCGACTGTTGCTCCAGTTCAGAGAACCCTTTTAGACAGGTCATTAGGTGTTACAATTGTAACAGGGATGGGCATTTGGCACAAAACTGTTCAGTGCAAGGGAAGTGTTTTGGTTGTGGGGCTGTAGGTGTATATCGTAGGGACTGTAGGCGGTGTTCGGGAAATGGGGAACGGGCTCTTGTGACAGCAGGACAGGAGACCCGTCGGCGTTAATTAGGTCGTCTGCTGGCGATCAACTGGTACCGCAAAATTCATCTGAGTTTCAATTTAGCGGCAAACGGTAGGGACAGTAGACCATATTTAGGAGTAAGAGTTTATGGAATCAAGTTTTTGGGCCTACTTGATTCAGGAGCCTCTCGTACAACTGTGGGTGGTGACGGGTGGAAAGTTTTAAAATAATTAGGTGTTAGACTAGAAAAGAGTAGTGTTGGGTCAGTAGCGTTAGCAGATGGGGCAGGTGTATTAGTAGCTGGGTCTATTTCTCTACCAGTGGAGGTTGAGAATAGATCCATTTTAATAGAATGTCTGGTAATACCGAATCTCACACACCAATTGATCTTGGGTGCCAACTTTTGGACACTAGATTAGATTAGATTAGAATTTCTTTATTTTTTCATTTAAAGGTTACATAAGTTATTTTCCATAAAGTATTACAAGAATGCTTTTAAAGCCGTCTGCCGGATATTAAAAAAGCGTCTAAAAAGAGAGATAATACAATTTCTATTTAAAAATAGATATTTTTTTTAACAAAGATTGAATAAATTTTTTTTTTCTTAAAAAATTTAATTTTTAATAAATAACATCTAATTGTTCTTTCGTAAAATATGCTGCACTAGCAAGAAAACATAAAAAGAAATAGCACAAACGTATAGTAGTTTACAATCATTAGATACTAAAGTGTTGAAAAATATAAGGTTGGCTTTTAGTTAAGCTAAAACAAAAAATTAAAAATGAGAAAACAAAAGTGAGAAACTGCAATGTTTTTTAGAAAGAGCTTTTAGTTTAGCTAAAACAAAACGTTTAAGCAAATGTAATTGATAGGTTCAAAACAATCAAATAGGCTTTCAGTTTAGCTAAAACAAAAATAGTATAACATTTTAGATTTTTGGATTCAAAACATATTCAAATAAGTATTCCTATAATTACTGGCATGGAATAAAAATTGTAAAAGCAACTTCCAACCACAATCTCCGTTCAAGACACTGGCACATTCTTCAAAAGACAACAAATTTTTATTATAATATAGTCTACGGACCTCCTGCAGGATAGGACAAACGCCAATAAAGTGAAACACATCTTCGTTCTCATTAAGATTGCAGAGTGAACAAATAGGGCTGAAGTCGTTTCTATGTGGCCTGTTGTTTAGGTTAATCATTTTCGTTCGAAATTTAAAAATTAAGCTCATTTCAGGAATTTTTAACTCTTCCCTGAAATAGTTATTATCACCCAGACTAAGATTTAAGCGGCTGTAGGTAGTTCTTGAAGCGGACACTCACTCTATCAAGGCAAAGCTGAAAAATGCTTTCATCGACAATTGAAATGCAATTATAAAGATGGGTCTTCCATTCATCCGTGTTGCCAAGACTCAGTTGCAGAGCCACGTTATGATTAGTGGCGAGTTCATGCCAATTTTTGAAAGGTGCATACCCACATCTAAGAGATATTAGGATTATTTTCCTATGAACGTTAGTCTCGGGTCTCTGTATGACTTTGATTATAAAATCTGCATTTGCCTTTAAATTTCTAACAAATATATAAGGGAGACCTGATTCTACATGGATGGCATAGTTTGGAGTATTTGATGACAATCTAAAAATGCGTTAAAAAAAGTATTATTGGGTAGATTCGATCTCTTTTAACTGCTGAAAACCATAAACTTCATTTGCATAGCAAAAACAGCTTTTGACTGTAGCGTCAAATACCTTGTACTTAGATATTTGATCTACAAATTCGTTATTAAAAAATGACGACCACATCATATTAATAGCTTTTTTCGCATCAGCTAGTTTAGTCCTTATATGGGGCCGGATATTAAGATTATGTGTTATCAGAAAGCCTAGATATTTAAATTGAGTTACAACCTCAATATCTGCACCATCCAGCATCCAGTTCCGAGCAGTACTTTCAGAACAAGCTTGGGGTTTAAACACCATGATTTTTTATTTTGTTATATTTATTTAAAGGTCCCAAGTATCACAAAATGGCTTCAATTTGTTGATTTGTAACTGCAGTGAAAGTGAATTATTTGCCAAGATAACAAAATCATCAGCGTAAAGTAACACCTTAATAAATAGATCACCAAAAAAAAACCCCAACGGGTAGATGATTTTCAATATCATTAATGAAAAGGGAGAAGATCAGCGGGCTCAAAATGCACCCCTGGGGGACACCTGTTTCAGAGCAGAATGTTTGTGATGTTTTATTGCCATTCCGCACGACTGTCGTCATATTAAAAGGAAGCCTTTGGTAAATCCATATGAATTTCGTTGATAGACCTATTGCTGCGAGCTCTAAAAGTAAAGATCTTCTGTTCACAGTATCAAAAGCAGCCTTAAGATCTACAAAAAAAAATTCAAAGGCTTCTTTTTTCAATAAACCGTCTTGCCACTGTTGTCAGGGCAAATATGTGGTCGACAGTGGAAAGGCCAGCACGAAAACCTGGTTGGAAGCAACTGATGATGTTGTTACTTTCAACCCAATTGTTAAGCCTTTGATATAATATCTGCGCAAACAGTTTCCTAAGAGAGCTTAGCACCGCAATGCCTCTATAATTTTCAGGAAGATTTGGGTTACCTTTTTTGAGAATCGGAGTAATGCTTGACGAGAGAAAACTTTCTGTGAAAGTCTGTTTATTGAACACTTTATTGAAAAGACCAAGAATAAATTCCATGAGTTCGGAAGTTGCATTTTTAAAAAATTCTATTGGAATACCATCGGTGCCTGAGGCTTTATTATTTTTAATTTTTTTTCAACTCGGCTAAAAATTCTTGCATAGTTAAATCACAATCTAACTCTGGAATAGTTACATATGGTATTTCAAATCTAATTTGAAGCTGGTTGGGGTCGGGTAGCAGAAGTTCTTGAAAAAAAGCTGCCAACACATACACATTTATATTAAGTGCAGCAGATTTACAGCGACCGCTTAGCACTTGAACGTTCTGCTAGAAAGATTTAGAGTCCCTGCAATCTTTAAGCTTATTTGCCGTTTTTCTTAAAAATTGATTCTTTTTCATGCTGCAGAGGTCTTTATATACCTTGTTTGATTGCAAATAGAGTTGTTTAAAGGATTCATTATTTGTGTCTCTGAAAAGTTTTAAGAACTTCAACGAGTTTTATTCTGCTGTTCCTACAGTCATCATCATACGATTTATTTTTTGAAAAAAGTCGAATCAAAATTAGATTGGGCACTGCAGACTGCTTCACAATCTGAAAAACTTGATGTGTTGCGTCCTCCACAGAGCGTGTAAGCTCAAGGTTTACAGAAGAAATATTGTCACTTAATCTTCACCTGTCGATCTTAGCGTGCTTCTCGACCCATGTCAATCTTTCAATACTTGTATCCGCTTCAAACTGTGGTTGATTGTTTTGAAAGTTAAGCTCACATAATACTTTAATAGGAAGATGACTAGAGTAGTTCGCCGGAAATACTTCAAAATCACTAACAATATTGAGCCAATCACCCCTAACCAAACAGTTATCTATGCCAGAACATCCTTGAGCGCAAACAAATATATAGCAGCCCTTAAAATCACTTTGAGAGACCCCATTTAGAACAAAGAAACCGAAGTCCTCAATCATTTCTATAAGCACCTTTCCGTTTGTATTTAAAGTTTCGTCTAATGAGTTCTTTTCATAGAAAAACTTGCCATTGTTCAAAAAAGAAGATTTCCGGAAATTGCTTAAACGACCATTTAGGTCACCGATTATCATCATATTTTCATGACTATTATTTAACAAAAAATTTTGTAGTTCTTCAAAATCCGTGTTCCACCCATTAAAATTGAGGTAAATAGGAATGATTTGAAAATTTTTGGAATCACTGAAAACATCAATAATTATTTTGCTTCCGATACACACAAAATGCCACCGCTGCTGGCTCTTCCAAGCCTATTATTTCTTAGTGCAGGAATACTTTTAAGATTATAATCTGAAAAATATTTGAAATATTGCAGGTCCTTTCCTTCTTCCAAAAAAGTTTCTAATAATATAAAAATATCATACTTTGAAATAAGATTACAAAATTCAGGCATAAGTAATTTGTTTTTAAGTCCAGTAATATTGTAACATATAATAGAGAATTTGCAATTGTTATTTTGGCAGACGGCAGCCCTATCCTATCTTTCACTACGCATAAAGCTGGTACACGCACCAAAATTGTTGACATTGTCACCGATAGGTGGCACTGCTGATACAAGGTGACACTTGGGCACTATCGGGCATAGTCCCGGATTTGAGATCTGGTATGTGGAGTTTTTCAAGCCAGGAAATGGTGGCTTCGGTAACGGACATGGTAGCGATTAGGGAAACATCGGATTTGGACGATTTTGAAAGTAAGAAGTTAGAAGACTTGTTAGGAGAACTTTTTAAATCAATGACCGAGTGATTGGGGTGCACCAACTTAGTTGAACACAAGATAAGAACGTCCGAAGAACCAATTAAGCAACGATACTACCCTGTTTTGCCACCGATTCAGAGTCATATCGATCAGGAACTGCAAGAGATGTTGGAAGCTGGAGTGATCGAGAAGTCGAAGAGTCCTTGGGCATCGCCGGTTCTTCTCGTTAAGAAGAAAGACGGCAGTTATCAGTTCTGCGTTGACTATAAGTAATTAAATGAGGTTACTGATAGGGATGCTTATCCACTTTCATTTATATCGGCGATTTTTGACAAGCTTCGAAATGCGAAGTACTTGTCCTCCTTAGACATTAAATCTGCTCATTGGCAGATTCCAATCGAGGAAGAATCCCGAAAGTACACAGCCTTTACCGTGCCAGGGAGGGGTCTTTTCCAATTTCGTAGGATGCCATTCGGGCTCCATAATTCACCAACGACATTGCAGAGGTATATTGACGACGTTCTAGGTCAAGATTTAGAACCGTTCGTCTTTGTGTACTTATATGACATTATCATTCTCACCGATTCTTTTGAGAAACACCTAGAAATTCTCAAAGAAGTTCTTAAGAGGTTAGGAGAGGCGTGTTTAAAAGTAGGTAGGGAAAAGTGTAATTTCTGTAGGCCTTCTTTGAAATTTGTAGGGTATGTAGTTGATAGGAACGGGCTCCACGTAGACCCGGAAAAGGTGGAAAGCATAATTAGGATTCCTCAACCGAAAAAACCTGAAGGGAATTAGGAGTTTTGTAGGGACTATTTCTTTGTTTAGAAGATTCGTGCCAAACTTTGATATTTTAGTTAGGCCTCCTACCGATCTCTTAAAGAAAGGTAAGAAATTCAAGTGGACCCAAGAATGTGAGGAGAGTTTTAGGAAAGCCAAAGAGTGTTTGGTTTCGGAACGTTTTTTGTCCAAACAGACGCGTCAGGTTTTGGTATCGGGGCCGTACTTTCGCAGGAGTTTGAAGTTATTTGAGTCGGTCATGGAATAGGAATGAAAGGAACTACTCTACGACCGAAAGGGAATGCTTAGCGGTTCTTTGGGCGATCGAAAAGTTACGGCCGTATCTCGAAGGTGTTCGATTTACAGTTGTGACTGATCGTCACTCACTGATCTGGCTTAGCAATCTTAAGGATCCGCAGGGTAGGTTAGCCCGTTGGGCCATTCGGCTCGAACAGTTTGATTTCAAGATCATCCATCGAAAGGACAAAGAACATGCCGTTCCTGTTATGTTGTCGCGAGGAGTCCCAAAAGTAGATGGTGTCTCTGAAGCAGATTCGGACCCTTGAGTGATCAAAATGAAATCACAGGTAGAAAAGAGCCCGTTAGAATACCCATCCTGGCGAGTTGAGGATGGGCAGCTCTATAAACATGTTATGGTGAACCATATTGTTGTTCACAACGAGAATAAGGAGTGGAAGCTAGTTGTAGGGAAAGGTGATAGGGCAAAGATTTTAAACGATTGCCATGATGCTC
This sequence comes from Platycheirus albimanus, assembly GCA_916050605.2. Classification (NCBI taxonomy): domain Eukaryota; kingdom Metazoa; phylum Arthropoda; class Insecta; order Diptera; family Syrphidae; genus Platycheirus; species Platycheirus albimanus. The sequence continues at coordinate 208,601,350 of OU696696.1, forward strand.
CGCTTTCAGGACACATGGGCGTTAAAAAGACTTTTGCTAGGGTAGCAGAAAAATATTACTGGCCCAAAATGAGAAGTGATATAACGGAATATGTAAGGTGTTGTAAGACTTGCCAAAAGGTGAAACCGGTGAATGAGAGGCCAGCTGGTCTTATGACCGAGAGGGTGGGAAATTCTCAACCGTGTGAAATGATTTGTGTGTACGTAGTTGGTCCACTACCGAAGTCGTCGCGCGGTTTTATATATATTTTAACGGTCGTCGATTACTTTAGTAAATTTCCCCTGTTGTTCGCGTTACGGTCCGCAACGGCGAAAGCGGTTTGTCGAGAATTGGAAGAAAACGTTTTTCTTCTCTTTGGTGCTCCAAAGTGGATCGTCTGTGACAACGGTCCCCAAGTCCGTAGCAAAGAACTGAAGACGCTTAGTGAAGCGTACGGATCACAACTTCGCAAGCGAATCCTGTGGAGCGCATTAACCAAATTATTTAGACGACGCTCCGAGCTTATGTCTCCGAAAACCAGCGGAGTTGGGATATGCAACTGGCAAAAGTGGCCTGTGCTATCCGAACTTCGCAACATGAGGTGTTAGGTGTCTCGTCATATTTTGTTAATTTTGGTAGGAACATGGTAACTAGTTGCCATGATGTAGGATGATGTAGGACTTAGAGGTAGTGATAGGGACCAAGAAAGAGGGGATATTGTTGGGCAGTTTCAGAAACTGAGACAGGAGATAGCTAGGAAGTTGGAAGCGGCGGGTAATAAGACCGGTAAAACTTATAATTTGAGAAGACGAGACATACAGTTTCAACCTGGTGATCTCGTTTGGCGAAGGAACTATTCCTTGTCCGATGCGGAAAACTATTTTGCTGCTAAATTAGCCACTAAATTTGTTGGTCCATTTAGGGTCAGTAGGAGGGTGTCACCTTGGACATTCCTCCTGATAGACGATAAGGGGAAGGATCGGGGGACGTCGCACGTTAAGGATTAAAAGCCATATGTTGACACTTAGTCAAAAGTCCCTTTATCTTTCTTTTAATGCGTTTTTTTTTGTATCTTGTTTGTTTTTTTTTTTTGGTAACTTGTCATATTTTAAATTTTCATTTCATTTTATTTTTCTTCTTTTTTCTAATATGATGGTAACCCTGTGTTGTTTTGTACCTCCAATCCTGGCTGAGCCTTAAAAAATGGTTTAACACATTTCTTGGGAGGTAAGGGTGGAATTTGTTACGGTAAATTTCACCGAAACAAAAACTTCCCTTCGGTCGTTCTTTTCCCCTTTCTTTTTCTCGTTGTGGCTGCAAAATATTGGCGCAGTTGAGGGCAACCATGGTCTCATCAGCCAGTGGTGTACCTAGACTTATAAAGCAAAAGCAACAAAAGCAGGTGTTCGAATACGACGTTCTAAAACGAGAAGGGAGCCGGCGGATGAGCCGAAGAAGTAACGAGTCAGGTGGACTCTTACTTACATCAAACGACAAACAACAAATTAGCATCTTTTATGACTTTCTTTTTATTTTAAAATTCTAATTTACGTTACGTAATCTTTACCTTATCTTTAAATAACGAAAATTTGTTTAATGTCCACAATGGGTTTTTAACGCGTGTAAGATTAGTTTTGTAGAATTTTGAAATCGATTGTAAAGTAATGCTCCTCCCTGTATCTCCGCAAATAGTTTGTTAATTAATTGACGCCTCGAATCCCGTGCGATAGTTGTAGGGTAATAGGAAAAAGCCTAGTTCAGACTCCTCCTCAATTTTATTTCTTTTCAATTTTTCTCGAAAACAGTTTTAGTTGAAAAAGGGTCTGAACTCGTCCATTATATTTCGGCAAGCTTTGGAAATACATCCAACAACTTGTCGAAACTGTGTTTGTGTGCGTGTGAGTAAGTTTTGGCAAGTTTTGGAAACACATCCAACAACTTGTTGAAACCGTGTTTGTGTGCGTGTGAGTATGTTTCGTTAGATCCCACCACGGTTGTTTTCTAGGAGAGCGTCAAGCTTCCAGAAAGCCGTGACAGATGATCTCGAAACGAATGGTTGTGTTGTATCGTTGTATGTATGAGTGAATGTGTGGAATGGACGAGGGAAGAAACTGGTAGATGAAAATAAGCTTAAAAGGCACTCTTGGGAGAGCCTTACAAGCGTATACAAGAAGTTTAAAATAAAATCGATGAATTTGGAGCAGAAAAAAAAATCGTGGAGTAGACATATTTTTATTTTGATTTTGGATCGAGGATTTTTGGAATTGACTGGAATCAGGATTCGAGACGGGAGAAGTTGAAAAGGAGATACTAGAAAGGAATTATTTCCAATATAAGATAAGTAGTTTGTGTTAGATTGTGAATATAAATAGATATTTGAAAGTCTAACGTGTATACGAGTTTTCCCCTATAATTTTCCAGACACGCTTTAATTGTGTTAAAAACCCATTTTACTTTCCTTTTTTGTCTTTTAAATTGCTTTTATTTTTATTAAGCTTCAATTGCTTGTTAAATTTTTCTTTGAGCCAAACGGCCATATTTATTTGCTCAAACCTTTTATTTGAAAGGACTTTTGGGTTTTATTCCAGGGATCTTCTGTCCCGCGGTTTCCTAAAACAATAAAATAACTACATTTTTAAACATATCTCTTTCTTTTTATTCCATTTATTCGGTTCTTTACGTTCTATAATTAGTTTTGGAATTTTCAAATTCGGTCTTAGAAACAAATTCCTGGCGCCCGCTTTTTCTGGCACCCTACTGTGCAATCATAATTTTCTCCTTTTGATAAACTGTTTTTATTGCGAAATCAATCAAGTTTAACAAAAGAAACACAGAATTCTTCCACTGAACCCATCCCAGCTGAGCAGCTGTGGTGATAGCTTCTTTAATCAAGCTGTAATTGCACCTTTTTTTTGCATCCTCTTTTCGCGTTATTCGTTTGTGGCCTACTGATAGTAGGTACCATTCGTTAATTCGTTTCGTGCGTCGCCGTCGGTGCACGTTTAGGATTTTTCTTTTTTTTTTCTTTTTTTTTTTGATTTAATTGCTCGCGAGTAAAAAAAAATAGATCGATATTAATTTAAATTAAATTATTTCCCTCCCCTATCGTATCGTGTACCGCGAAGAAAAAGTGCAATAAACGAATTATTGTGTTGTTTGTATGAGTGAATGACTGGAACGGACGAGAGAAGATAGTCGAAGTTGTAGTTAAAGTTGGAAGGCACTCTTGCGAGAGCCTTAGAAGCGATGACAGATCTTAGAAAAAGAATATTGAGGAATTTTGGGAAAAGAAAAAAAAAAACGGGGAGACATCTTTTTGCTATTAAATTTTGGATCGAGGATTTTAAAAATCGGGATTGGAGACATGCAAGGGTTAAAAGACGAAAAGAAGATAGAAGAAAGGAAAGGAGCCATTATACAAAAAGAAGATAAGTTGTTTGTATTAAATTTTGAATAGGTATAAATATATATTCGGAATTTCAAATAATATATTTATATTCAACCGATACGATATTCCCATATCTTTTTTGGGACGCGTTTTATGTTTATTAAAAAAACCCTTTTTACTTGCGATCATAGGTACTATAAGTCAAGTTATGCATTCGTAAAAAAAAAATAATTTTTTTTTGACAATCAAACATAACATTACGATGATAGAGGAGCCTAAAAAAGTGGGTCCGACAATTCTGTCTGTCTGTCTGTCTGTGTGTCTGTCTGTCTGTCTGTCTGTCTGTTCGTCCGTCTGTATCGGCACCTACAGCCTAAAAGGTTGGACCGATTTGTTTTAAACTTGGTAGATAGTATTATTATGACATCCTACAGGGGGATTTTTGGAATTAGCATTCTAGCTTTAAAACTAACGGTACCGAGCCAAACGGCCATATTTCAATTGCTTAATCTTTTATTTGAAAACATATTTGGCTTGGAAGAACAGGCGTCTACTGCCCCACGGTTTAAGAAAACCCTTTTTTCTTGATAGTTTTATTTGCTTTTACTTTTTATGTAATTCCCAACTTTATTCCAAACGGCCATATTTTAATTGTTTAATCTTTTATTTGAAAACATATTTGGGTTTTAGTCCAAGGGTCTTCTGCCCCACGGTTTCCCAAAATAAAATGACTATATTAAAACTTAACTCTCTTTCTTTTAATTGAAACATCGGTTCTTTAAGTTCTTTATTTAGTTTTGGAATTTTCTCAATCGGTTTCCTGGTGCCCATTTTTGTTTGCACCCTACTGCGCAACAATAATGTTCTTCTTTTGACAAACTATTTTGATTCGATAAATAAATCAAGTTTATCAAAAGCACTCCTAAAATTCTTCCACATAATCCATCCCAGCTGAGCTAACCATCGTCGCAGCATTTATTAACATGCTGCTTGATACACCTTTTTTTTGTGTTCTCTTTTCGCGTTATTTACTTCGATTTAATTCATCTGTCAAACCATTCGCTCATTTACTTTCGCTGCGCCGGTTGTGCTTATTTCGTTTGCATTTTGTTTTATTTATGGCGGATCCGAGAAAGCCAAAGTCGCGGTTTATTTGTTCGAATAATCTGATACATTCAATTAAATATAATTTTATTAGTGTATTTTCAACCATTACTCCTTCATATCATAAAGGTGGTTTCTTAAATCACGAACAAAAAGAAACTTAAACCGATGTTCTTCGTATAATTTTTGTTAACTACTTGAACTATAACATAGGATTTCATCCACTTCGTTCTCGACGACGGACGGTTTAGTATCAGTTGCCGTTTTTCATAAACAATAAACGGTTGCCATTTACCGCATTCTTTCACGTTAAGTATTTTGAAACTATCCCGTACTTTATGACACTTTGAAAATATTTTGGGCGTTGTGTCATTTATTTGGGCTTTCTGTCGCTTTCAAACTTTGAATTTTCAATAAAAGTTCTGTTTTTGGATGATATGACATTTTAAGATTTGGGCGTTACGACTTTGGGCGATAAGACCTAACGCCTTAGTCATCGCATACAAAGTTTTTGTTCGTATAGTAAAAAAAAAAAACCACTCACGTTTGAACACGTTAAACTAGCTCCTGTTTGAATGCTTCTTTTTAGTGCAATTCGTTTTTCGGCGCTTCGAAAAACAGGTAATTTTTCAGAACTTGCTAGATCATGCTAAGAAAAGGCAAACAATTCAACTTAAATATTAACTTTTGTAGATAATTTCATGGTCTACAACTTCCTGTATTCTTATGATAAAACATACCGTTTACCAGAAGAATTGAGGACCGTTTTCGCAAAACTCAACAAGCGCCAAAAATCGAAAAATGAGATATGAGTATCGAAATTTTCGTTATTTCAAGGCGCATCGACTAAGCTAAAAAAAAAATAGCAAAAATCAACTGGCTCTATAAAAAAAAAACTTTGAAATCTATGAAGTTTTTTTTTATTTTGAAAAAAAATGTTAATTTTTGGGACTCAATATTTTCTAAGTTCAATACTTTATTATTGCTATTCTTCCAGTTTACTATGACAAAGTTGTCTTAAAGGGGAGAGGCTTTTTATATTTTTAAATATATTTTTTAATGTTTTGATACACACACAAAAAACCTTCTAATGAAAAATTTACAAAATGGACTTGTTGAGTTTTGCGAAAACGGTCCTCAATTGTAAAAAGCGTTTATTTGACATTTTGACCTTGAATAACTTCTTACGCACCAGTCGGATCGATGGGGATGTTGCTTTATTTATTTGAAATGGTGTTCCTAACGTCTGTAGCAATTTTCAGCTTTATGCGAATTTTTGCAAACCTAGCCGTATTTGTTTGTCTATTATGACCGGACTATAAAACATAAGCAAAGGAAAAAGAATCGTAAATTCAAATAGCATTAAGTTTGCGCAAATTTTATGCTACTGTTTTTTGCATAAATATAAAATGCTTTTGCTTAGGCCTATTTGTTATGATGCGCCTCTGATTCCGATGTCATTTTTCTTCTATAGTAGACTCTTCCGACTGAATTGGTCAACTAAAGTTAATTGACTACGGACAAACAATTATTCAAACCGGCATTGTGGTTCCATATCAATAACGATGTACATATAAAAGTTACGTTCTAAAACAGAAAATCGTCTCTTTTCTATGAATAAGTGGTTTCTTTTTGGCATTTCCAATATGTGGACACTATGTCTATTTCAAAAATTGCAAATTAGACATAATGTCCAAATCGTAAATTTTGCCATAAGGTCCATGGGCATTTCGTCTATTTCGTTTTTGAACCTTATGACTATTTCCAATTGGTCATAATGTCCGTGAATATTGTGCCTATTTGAAATAGGCATAAGGCATGTCCATTGACCTTATGTCATCCCAAACCAAAAAATGAAGTGCACGACTGAGAAGTATGAACTCGCTCTAATAATGTTATTATTTTAACAGGTTTTTCAACACTTTGTTATGAATATGAAATGTTCCCGAGAAGATCCGGTGGACCCAAAAATGAAGTCCACGACTGAGTAGTATGAACTCGCTCTAATAATTTACAGCGGTCTTGGGCTTGAGATTTTTGGGGAAAATCATATGAAATTTTATTGACCACTTAAAAATTACTAGTTAAAACATTTTTTGGAGAAAATGAATTAATGCATCAAATTTTTTTTTACTGTTTTAAACTTTAGAGTGGGTATGTATAAGACACAGGAGGAATGGGACACAAGCTTTTTTTCACCACGTTATCCTTTTTTTATTTCTGTTAATGACAAATGTGTTCTCTAGTCTCTATCCATCCTTCAGTGAAGCAGGTAGTGTGCGCAGTGCAAATTACGCAGTGAAGATTAAAAGAAACCTTTTTTGTGAGAAAAAAAGTGAAATCTTGAGGTAAACTTTGAGTGAAAACAAAAATTATAAGTGAATCTTATGTGCAAGGAAATGTATTAAAAAGATGTTTACATTTATTATGAAGCGATATAATTCCAATTTTGCACAAGTCTGTGTTGTGTTTTAAGTGATATATTGTTTCATCTTTTTAAAGTTTACTGCAGGAAGATTGGGACACTTCTAAGCAGGAGGAATGGGGCACTGTCCCAATCCTCCTGTATCACTTTTTGGTAAATGAAGGTTTTTAATTTTATCTTTTTTTGATTTTTTAGTTCAATATGCCTAGGGTTTGGAAACAAAAAACTGCCTGGGAAAGAGTTACTGAAACTCAAGTACAAGCGGCCATAAAAGTAACCGATGGAGCTTCAATACGGTCAGCAGCTCTGGCATATGAAATATCGAAATCAGCTTTAGCTTGTCACGTGAGTTATGTTTACATCCAAATCATCAACAATAACTTCCGCTGCGGACATCCGTGAGAACATAAACAATGAACTGGACCCAGCGGCCAATATACAAACAAATACCAACATGATTGGTATGTCATCATATTGAGTCATTTAGTTTCGATCTCCAATTAGATTTAAGAAACATATTCAAGTTAGTTTTTAAGAGACAACTGACGCAAACAGTTCGGTCTGAATAAAGATTCTATTTTTTAAAAAACTAAAAAATTAAAAATATATTTAATTGGCGCAGTCGGTAGGATAGTTTTCAGACATTAAAAGAAAATTAATGAAGAAATACTATCCAGTGATCGGACTTAACACTATAAATAATTTGTGAAAACGGAAGAAATAAAAAGAAGGATTTATCCTCTTAAGTTTCGAATAGCCGCAAAGGCTTCTGTGAACAAAAAAAAAAAAAGTGTTAAATAAAATCAGTGTTTTGAATTATCTGCAGAACACAGATAAACTTAATAACTATAAATAAACTTATAAGTTAATCAATAAAAGTGAAGAAAAAAAAAGAGAAATCGTAATATACACATATGTAGGTATACCATATAAAAAAAAATAATAAAAAGAAAATATATATAAGTGCAATAACAAAAAAAAATCATCAACATTGATTTCAAAAGAAAACTTTCGCGTTTTATCATACAAAACAAAAACAGAAATATGAACGCACAACAACAAATTGCAGCAGCACAACAGCAAGCAGCAGCACAACAACAAAATGTAGCAGCACAACAAGCCGCACAAGTTCAACAAGATGGTAATATTAATTTAAGATCATTAGAATTAAATCCCCTTAAGTATATAGAACGCTTGCAAAATTTTGATGGGAAGACAGAAGATCTTCCTATTTTCATTTCAAATGTCGACGACATTATTCCCACTTTATTATTGTATAATGAGCAGTCACAAAAAGTGTGTATTAATATTCTCAAATCTAAATTTACTGGTAGAGCTCGTCAAGCAATCGAAATTCATACACATCTTACAAGATGGGTGGATATAAAATGTATGCTCCTTGAAAATTTTGGTGGATTTAAAAATAGTTACAAGCTTTACGAAGAATTAAGAAGCGCTCAATTTCGTGGAGATTTCCTTTTATTCTATAATTATATTCAAAAGATATTGTCTCTTCTCAATCAAAAGTGTCTTCAGGAAAATAATATCACAGATATACCTAGAAATACAGAGACAGCATTAAATATTTTCAAAGAAAGATTGCCTATACATATGAGAACTATTTTATATGCACTTAAGCCAGCAACTATGGAATTAGCTTTGCACGAATTAAGCAATGCAGGTTTTGTAACAAGACAAAGTAATGATACGGATCATAACAAAAGATTAGAAAATAAGCAAGAACAAAAACTTAATAATAATAATAATAATTTTAAAACAGTCAATAATCCATTCAGGAACAATGATAGTAGAGAACATAATTTTAGGATTAATAACCAAAATAACCAATGGCAACCCAAGTTACATGTACCTAATAGACAGAATCAGAACAATTTCAGCAATAATAATTATAATCATAATCACACTTTTAGACAACCATTCAATCACTTCAGACCTAGAGTAGATATGAACAATTCCGCACAGGTTCGTGCACATAATCAACAAATTTTAGGCCAGCGTAATCCAAATGCAACTCATAGATTTGGTTTTAACCCCTCATACCAATAAAGAAATATTCCTCGTCCTATGGATGTAAATAATACTGACCTTAAGGAAACTGAAGAGTCAAATGTAAATTTTATGTTCCCCGGGAAGTCGAGACACTTCCCATAATAACAATTAATATTGAAAATCAAAGCATAGGATTATTAGTAGATACGTAGGCTTCTGTATCTCTTTTAAATAAAAATAAATTACCTAATTATAAACGAACAATTTTAAATAAACCTATGTCTATAAATACAATAGACACAAAAACACAAATAAATGAAGAAATAATAACTCCATTACCAGTGGAATTCAACGAAAATGGATCCACAATGTGTTGGAAATTATTAGATTTCCAAAATAATAAATTTGATGGAATTCTTGGTACTAATGTCCTTAAACCAATCGAAGCCATCATAGACCTTAAACAAGGCTACGTAGAAATAAATCAAAACAGAATTTCATTCGAAAACTATAATCAGGGACAAGATTGTCCATATAAATATAAGGAAATAACTCATTTGAGCGTAAATCATTTGAGTATAAAACAATTAGTCCCAAAAGACTTAAATTTTGAAGAAAAAAAAAAATTGCAAGCATTCCTTCATGAAAATAGGGATCTATTTTATAAAGAAGGAGATATGCTCAGTTCCACTACACAAACAGTGCATAAAATTCGAACGACCGATGATGCACCTGTTTATACAAAAATATACCGGTACCCAAAAGTACACGAAGATGAAATCAATAAACAAATTTCTCAAATGCTAAGAGACGGTATAATAAGGAAAAGTATTTCACCTTATGCGTCTCCCATCTGGGTTGTTCCTAAAAAGGAAGATAATTCAGGCAAAGAGAAATGGAGGATTATGGTTGACTATAAAAAACTCAACGAAAAGACAATTGAGTTCAAACACCCAATCCCTAATATAGATGACTTACTCGATAAGTTGGGCAGATGTCAATATTTTTCTACTTTGGATTTAGCCAAAGGTTTTTACCAAATAAAAAACGATCCTAAGGATATAGAGAAGACCGCCTTCTCAACGCCTTTAGGACATTACGAATTCTTACGCATGCCCTTTGGCCTTAAGAATGCACCCGCTACGTTCCAGTGTATGATGAACGAAGTGCTAGCAGAATATTTGAATACAATTTGTGTTGTCTATTTAGACGACATTTTAATTTTTTCAACTTCATTGAAAGAACATTTGACAAACCTTCATTTAATATTCAAAAAACTAAGATATTTCAGTTTAAAAGTGCAAATTGACAAATGTAACTTTTTAAGAAGGGAAACGAAGTTCTTGGGACATACTATTACTTCAAACGGAGTAAAACCTAATGCAGATAAAATTACATCAATACAAAAAATTGAAATTCCAAAGACTACGAAGCAAATTAAGAGCTTCTTGGGATTAATGGGAAATTGTAGGAAGTTTATTAAAGATTACGCAAAAATTGCTTTGCCTTTGACTAAATGCCTTAAGAAAAATTCAAAAATCAAAGTAGATGATCCAGAATATCTCAAAGCATTCGAAGAACTTAGAGAATATTTAATAACAGAACCTATATTAGCCTACCCAGATTTTAACAAAAAATTTGCCTTACTACAGATGCCAGTAACCATGCAATTGGAGCTGTTCTTTCGCAGGACAATCATCCTATAAGTTTTATATCTAGAACCCTCAATGAGCATGAACGCAACTATTCCACAACGGAAAAAGAATTATTAGCCATCGTTTGGGCAGTTAAATATCTAAGACCATATCTATACGGAAAAAAATTTGATCTGAGAACAGATCACCAGCCATTAAAATGGCTACAAACCAAAAATTTGGGAAAAGACATTGCCCCTCGTCTTCAGCGTTGGATTCTTCAGTTAGGAGAATACGACTTCCAAATAGATTACCTCAAAGGAAAAAATAATACAGTGGCAGATTTTCTCTCAAGAGAAATTAATATGGCTGATAATAACTCCATGGTCCCCACTATACATTCTCAAGCTGATCAAGTTAACGATCATTTTCCTATCAAAGATACTGCAGTTAACATATATTCACAACAAATTATACTAGAACAAGGAGATAAAGTTAAAGTAAAAACATTAAAAAGAAAAACACGATTAAGTGTGGGTACTGAAATTTTAAATAATAATAATTTTGAAGAGATAATAAAGACTTACATAACACAAAAACCCACTGGATTTTTCACAAAATTGGATGATTCCAAATATAACGTTTTACAACAAAAATTAATCAATCTTTACGGTACTAGAATAAAATTTTACAAATGTACTTACCTGGCTAAAGATATAGAAACGGAGGAAGAAGCGGTAAAACAAATACGCTTCTACCATGAACATGAAAATAATCATGCAGGAATTGAAGAAAATTGGCAAGGACTAAGAAAGAAGATATACTTCAAAAATCTTCGTAATTTAATCACGGAAATCATTAATTCTTGTAATGTCTGCAGCATGTACAAATATGACAGGCATCCTGTTAAAGAAAAATTTTGTATAACAGAAACACCCAGTGATATTCGAGAAATTGTGTCCATGGACATATACGAAACTTCCAAAACTAAATTTCTTACATGTATAGATAGATTCGATACCTTCCAAATGTATCACATATTTCCCTAGAAGAAAATATAGCAGAAATCATAGCTCAGCCAAAGAAACCTGAAAAACTTATTCTTGATAATGAATTTAACGTGCCTAGAATAATCTCATTCCTGAGAGAAGAAAAAATAAATTATCATTTTACAAAAGTAAACTCTCATACAGGAAATTCCGATATTGAATCATTTCATAGAGCTTTGAAGCAAAAGATTCGTATACTTATACAAGGCAAAACAAATCCAACAAAATTACTTATTAATAATAAAATGTACCTTGACGGGACTAAAAGTGAATTTAAACATTTAAAAGAATTTAAGATGTGCAATCCTTGCAAAAAGGTTATAAACTTAAATAAAAATATTGTAAATGAAATAAAAGATGGAATAATTGTAATTAAAAATTCAAACCTAACAATGCTTTCTAATTGTGATGAAAGAAAAAATGTAAAGGTTCAAAGTAATGTAATAATTAAATTTGAAAATTGTGAAGTAATTATATTGAATAAAACATATAGAAACTATGTTAATTTTATATATGAACCTATTAGTTTGGATATTAAAATTTCTAACATAACTGCTTTTGATATAGACCTAGAATTAGATAACATAGATGTTATTAAGAACAATTTAAATACTCATTCTAAATTGTATTATTGGAATTTTATCTTTTTTATCATAATTATGATATTTATATTAAGCATAGTATGCAAAAAAGTAGTATATACTTTCATCGGGAGACGAAAAGCTAAGGGAGGAGGAGTTATGTTTACATCCAAATCATCAACAATAACTTCCGCTGCGGACATCCGTGAGAACATAAACAATGAACTGGACCCAGCGGCCAATATACAAACAAATACCAACATGATTGGTATGTCATCATATTGAGTCATTTAGTTTCGATCTCCAATTAGATTTAAGAAACATATTCAAGTTAGTTTTTAAGAGACAACTGACGCAAACAGTTCGGTCTGAATAAAGATTCTATTTTTTAAAAAACTAAAAAATTAAAAATATATTTAATTCGTGAACAGTCACGAAATTTACAAATATAAAGCAAACACTAAAGCACGTCAAGTATTTTCCCATGAACAGGAGCTGCTTATGGCTCAGTATTTTGTGACCTGTTCTAAAATGCATTACGGCCTCACTACCGCACAAGCACGGGTACTGGCGTTCAAATATGCTAAAGCTTAAAAAATAAATATTCCAGAGCAATGGAGTCAGAATGAAGCTGCGGGTAGAGAGTGGCTATTTGGAATTTTTCGCAGGCATCCAGACCTCTCATTAAGAACACCGGAGTTGACATTCAATAAAACCAACGTTGACCAATTCTATAAAATTTTTTTTTTTTTTTTTTTTTTTTTTATAATGCACACGCACTCAAGGGGTTTGTTATAGCCCTTTTAATGATAAGTCACAGCGCGAGCGATAGGAAGTTAGGAAGGGAGGGAAAGGAGGTGTCGATGAACATTGATCTTGAATGTTTGAAGATCAAAATGGCAAGGAAAAATTGTGCCAGGCAATCCATTCCACATTCGTGTTGTACGGCAAAAGAAAGAATCTCTATATTTCACGGTACGTCCGAAATTGGGCTCAAGTGTAAACTGATGAGCGTTCCTAGCAAGACGAGTATTACGGGGGAAATGTTTAAGGGGTGGAACGCAACTGGCTACCTCGAGTGAGCATTTTTTGTAAAAGAATCTGTAAAATAAGGAAAGACATGAGACATTTCGACGATGTTCAAGTGACGGAAATGTTTCCATAATGCTTCTCTCTCCTATCAATTTTAACGCTTTTTTCTGAACTCTGTCCAGCAGGTGAAGAAAAGTTTGAGAAGCACCTGCCCAGAGATGGGAGTTATACTCGAGTTTAGGGCGTATAAACGCTTTGTAAATTGTAGCCAGATCAGAAGGGGTGAAAAACTTCTTGCATCTATTAAGAAAGCCTAAGCATCTTGCAGCATTCTTGGCAATCTCAAGTATATGATCATTCCAACGAAGATTGTCACTGATACACATACCGAGTACTGATAGCTTTTCGGCCTCCTCGATGCAAGTACCATTCATGGATAATGGCATAGGGGGTATGTTTAGCTTCAACGACAAAAGACAGCATTGAGTTTTCGACGCATTAAACTCCACACGATTTCTAGTACCCCAATTCACAATGCTGTTAAAATCGGAGTTTAACGAGCTTATCATACGATTTCGTTGTAATAACACGTCCGAAGGCGAAGGCCGTGAATTATCAAACTTATATGAAAAGCTGAGGGTTGAGTCGTCAGCAAAACAATTTAATGGATTAGAAGTCACAGACAAGAGATCATTTATAAAAATGAGAAAGAGAGTCAGAGACAGAACGGAGCCCTGGGGCACACCAGCATTTATTTTGTGGAGATCAGACTTGAAACCGTCTAATACAACTTGTATTGAACGGTCCAGAAGATAGCTTCTAATCCAACGAATAAGAGTATCATCGATACCAAATGCACGCATTTTCGATAAAAGAGCTTCATGCCAAACTCTATCAAATGCCTTTGAAATATCAAGCGCAATAATCTTGCTTTCGCCAAAGCGATGCACAGATTTGTTCCACTGTTCGGTGAGATATGCCATCAGATCACCAGTGGAACGATTGCTGCGAAAGCCGTATTGCCGGTCATTTAAAAGCTCCCGATCTTCGAGATATTTCTTGAGCTGACAATTTATCAGCGTTTCCATGACCTTGGAAAGAAGGGACGTAAGTGCAATTGGTCGGTAGGAGGAGGGGGAGGAGGAATCACCTTTTTTTGGGACGGGCTGGACAAATGCTGTTTTCCATCTACTAGGAAAGATTCCTGAACGATAGGAGCGATGGAAAAGCTTACGCAGTGGTTTTTCCAGAGATGAAGAACACTTCTTCAGAAGAATAGGGGGTATACCATCTGGGCCAGCGGATTTGTGTATATCAAGATCTTGAAGTACTCTTGCTACTGTACGAGTGCGGAAAAATATCTGTCCCATAGAAAAATTAACGTTCTCAAGTACAGGAGGGGCATTGTTGCTTGCAGGCAACGTAGAACTTGCAGCAAAATGAGCTGCGAGCATATTTGCCTTCTCTGAAGAGCTGACAATAGGTTTATCGTCGACGATGAGCGTTGGAACTGATGATGACGTTGAGTTCTTGACATTTTTTACAAATGACCAGAAGTTCTTACTGCCTTTGGGACATTGCAGAATTTTTTGCCGTAACTTCTGGTCATGTAAAAATTTCGTTTTGTGTATATCGGAGTTGCACGAGTTCCTAACTTGTTTGTGTTTCTTCCGATTTTCTTCAGTTGGGTTGGCTTTGTAGGATCGGAAGCTTACTTCTTTCAACCTGATAGCTTCTTTACACTCTTCGGTAAACCAAGACTTTTCTTTTGGTTTGATACATTTTGTTCTGTGAGGGACAAAAGTTCTCATTCCAAGAAAAATCACTTCTGTAATCATTTCAGCACTGGCATCAATGTCATTCTCGAGGAAGCATAATGACCAGTTAAAGTTGCGAAAGAAATTATTCAGACCGTCCCAGTTGGCTTTCTCATATTGCCAAACGGTCCTAGTGGGAATTTTTTCTTTAACTGGATGGTTGGAGATCGAGAAATTAGCTGAAATGACACAATGGTCCGAGGTGCTAAATGGAGAAGTTACTTTAATAGTATATTTATCAGGATGGGAAATAAGGAACAAGTCAAGAGTATGGGCGGAATGCCCATCAACATCCGGTATACGAGTAGGCTCATCGACAAGCTGGGTAAGATGGTTATACTCAGCAAAGATCTCGGTATACCTTCCTTCGAGTGTTGTCTGGCCAGAATATAGGAGCCAACTTGAATTGTGTACATTGAAGTCGCCCGTAATCACGACTTCAGTGTGAGGACAATGGGAAACAATTCGGGAAATTGAATCTGACAAAACATCTAACTCATCACAAGTAGACATGCTGTCAAGATTCGGACTCCTGTAAAGAAAACAGTAATGAATGATATGCTTGCGGACAGTGAATTTGAGCCACAGGAAGTTAAAGTTCGTATTAGAACAATGCCCATATTGGGGAAGGCTCTGGCAAGCAATATCATTCCTAACATAAACGACAAGACCATGGTGGGAAAAAAGTAATGGCACTAAGTTATATCCAAACAAACAAAATTCTGATAAATCAGTATTCTGTCCAACCTGGGTTTCACTTAATGCCAAAACAGCTGGCCTGTATTGCACAGTATGGGCGTACACAGAAAAGAAATTCTTTCTTAGCCCACGAACATTCGAATATACAACACAAAAATCACTTACCATTTTGAAAAACTAAACACAAAAGATTCAACTTTGACGAAACTAATTTCAGCCGTGCAGTATAAGCCCATATTAATTCCAATTATAAACAAGCTGTCCTAGGTGTTATGCCCATAAAACAATTTGCAAACGGGAATTAATATAGACAAAAAACACGAAAGAAATATACATCAAATGCTGCTCACCATCCAATGCAAAATCTCTTGCGATAAACCCCACAAGAGGCTTGCATTGTATAGAAAGCAACAGTTATGGGTGGCGCAAGTGGAGAGGGTGGGTATTGTTGGATGCTGTGCTGCGAATGCGAGCGAGGTATTTGGTGTATTTTTTTTTCCTTTTCTTTTAATTTGCACTGATTCTATTTATTTTTCAAGTTTAGGGCTGAATTTAGTTTACGGCTTTAGATTTATTGCACTATTTATGGTAGGTATGTAAATTTGGTTTGGTTTATCTTTTTTTTTTTATTATTATTTTTGTGGGTGACACACGCGCACAGAAACAACGCGACCGCACACGACGAGCACTTGATTTTTATTCAAGACATGCATTCAGCCCAGACAGAATTTGCAACTGCGATGAGACTGGTTTAACGGCAGTACATAATCCTCCAAAAGTAATATCATCGAAAGGAAGTTTAACAAATCGGACAGGTAATTTCTGGAGAACATGGTCGGCTTGTCACTATGTGTGGTTTCGTCAGTGCTTCGGGGAATACGATTCCACCTGCATTTATTTTCCCCCGAAAGTTTTTTAAGGATCCTATGATGCAAAATGCACCAGCAGGCAGCTTAGGAATTGCGCAGCCCTCAGGATGGATGAATGCTGAATGCTTCCTGAAGGTTATTAAAATAAATTGGCGTTAATATTTAGGTAACTTCTTTACAAATAATATTATTTTAACAGGTTTTTCAACACTTTGTTTTAAATGTGAGATGTTCCCGAGAAGATCCGGTGGTCCTCATCTACGATAACCACGAAAGCCACATCCAAGTTGAGTTGATTGACGAAGCAAAAAAGAACGGGGTATTCGTAATTATCTTCCAACCCCACTCAAGTCATAGGCTTCAACCCTTGGATGTTTCGGTTTACGGGCCTTTTAAATGTTCCGATTGGATGATTACAAATCCAGGAAAAACAATTACAATTTCGTGTTAAATCGTAGCTCCCTTTAATTTAATTGTTTTTGTGTGATTTTAATTATTTGTATTTAATAAATGTCAAGCATCATCATTTTAAAGTATTAGTTGTCTGTGTAGTGTTTTATTTTTGTGAGTAAATTAGTGATCAATCATTTTCATTGTTTTTCCTTTTTTGTTTGGGTAAGCGTCAGCGTCATTAGATTATCCTTGTCTTTTTTTCTGCAATTTTGAGCTTTCGATATTGCATTATATAAGCTATTTATTTCCCCTCTAATAAACCTTTTTTTTCTAGTCTATCTTTAAAGAAGCTTTTCATCCTAGCTTTTGTTCTTATTAACATCGCGTTAAATTAAAACATTTGTAGGGCTTACATTTTTTTAAATTAAATGTATTTTATTGCTTTATTGTCAATTTGCCGGCCGTGAGTGTCTGAGCGCGCTGTGTTGAGTTTTATCAACCTCCGGTTCGAATCCTATGCGAGTCCGAGTTTATTTTTTTCGTTCTTTTTTTATTTCTTAAGTTGTATTCCGCTTACAATTAACATCATAAATTTTCGTTGCATCAAATTTTTTATAAGTAAAATAAAATAATTTTTTTTCTCTCATCTCTTTGTATTGCAATGGTCTGCTCAGCTGAGAAATGTACAGAGCACTCGAATTCAACTATTCTTTTTGCTTGCTTTGGCCTTTGTGGGAATGTATTCCACGCCAAATGCTTGGGCGCAACTAACAGTTTTATTGATAAAATTAACTCTTCAAAATTTGCTTTTTGGTACTGCAAAACCTGTATCAAAATATCCTTGTAGCAAATTTCATTCAAAATGTCGTCTCTTAAGGATGATATTATTAAAATTGTTAAGAACTTTGATGTTTTACATGAAAATTTAAACTCAGTTGTAGCAAATGTATTTTCACTTCCTTCCCCAGTTAAAACTGTTCGCAAATCAACGTCAACAGAGCCGTTAAATTATGACTCTATTCATCCTTCATCCCAGCCCCCGAGCAACCCCTCTACTTCTATGCTTACAAGTCTCCTCTCAAAAAGGGTAAGAAAAGGGGCCGTGAAGGATCATCGTCATCGAAAACTCCGTCCCCAGATCCAAAGCGCCTAAATTCAAGGAGAGTCATTCAAATAAGTATGCCACTGCCTCCTCCCCTTCAAGAAGTAGATATTACCACTATTAACAACTCTAGTGTCGGTATCAATCCACCGGCGCGGCGGCGGCGGTTCCCATTGTTTTAGCCAGCACTACCCCATCTTGATCTGAACCGAAAATTGTATTAAGTTGTTCTAATACTAATGCTAATAACATCAACGATTCGGAACCTCCCAAAAAAATAGAATCTGTTCCTAAGCCAAAACTAGTATTTGTATCCCGACTTGACCCTGACCTCCAACCCAATGACATAATTCAACATCTTGTTGTTAATAACTGCATTTCGAGTGCTTCAGCTATAAAATGCACTAAAATCAGTAAGCCCGACAGTTTTGTGTCATCGTTTAGGATAACTACTCCTCCAGCATTTTTCGGTCCTCTCTGCGACACTAAATTTTGGCCCCCGGTACACTTGTCAAGGAATTTGTAGTTCTATCAAAATATTTCAATAATCGAATTGCTAAAGTATCGGCTCCAAAAAATTAATACCAAAATGTAAGAGGGATACTTAGCAAAACTGCTGAAGTTTTTAAAAACTCTCAAGCTTTTCCACATGATATTTTTGCTTTTACAGAAACATGGCTCAATAGTTCATTTTTGGACACAGAAATTTTCGACGATGAGTTTTCTGTTTTTAGAAAGGATCGTCATGTGGAAAAGTCGAAGGAAGTGGGCGGTGGCGTATAAATTGCTGTTCGTAATTGCATCTCGTCTTCCCTTGTCTCTTTTCCCTTTAATGTTTCAATTGAACTCATTTGTGTTAAGGTTTCTTTTCAATCAAATGATCTTTTTATTATTAATGTTTATATTCCACAGAAAAGTTCTGCGTTAGTTTTTGCCGACCTATCGTTAATTCTTGTACATATGATTTATATTGCCAGTTCAAATAGCAACATTTTACTGTTGGGTGACTTCAATTTACCTAACATTACTTGGAGCCCTTCTGAAGACGAGTCCTATTTAGAAGCTGCTTTAACTTCTTCGCAACAGGAACTTCTTCTTTTGGGCAACATAACCTCTACTGATTTACAGAAGGTAAGCTGTATTAATAGTTGTAGAAATCGAATTCTCGATTTAGTCTTTTCTTCTGACGCTGTTAGTACGGTAGTGGTAGAATCTACCTCTGCCATTTCAAACATAGACTCCTACCATCCTCCATTGGATATATCTTTTTATATGAGCAGCAATTTTACTTAATAACAGTAATGCCGAAGAAATACGAACTTAAATTTCCTGTGGCTCAAATTCACTGTCCGCAAGCATATCATTCGTTACTGTTTTCTTTACAGGAGTCCGAATCTTGACAGCGTTTCAACTTGTAATGAGTTGGATGTTTTGTCAAATTCAATTTTCCGCATCGTTTACCATTGTCCTCCCACTGAAGTCGTGATTACGGGCGACTTCAATGTACACAATTCAAGTTGGCTCCGCTATTCTGGCCAGACAATACTCGAAGGAAGGTATACCGAGATCTTTGCTGAGTATAACCATCTTACCCAGCTTATCGATGAGCCTACTCGTATACCGGATGTTGATGGGCATTGCGCGCATACTCTTGACTTGTTCTTTACTTCCCATCCTTATAAATGTACTATTTAAGGAACTTCTCCATTTGGCACTTCAAACTATTATGTCATTTCAGCTAATTTCTCGATCTCCAACCATCCAGTTAAAGAAAAAATTCCCACTAGGACCGTTTTCCAAAACGAGATAGCCAACTGTGACGGTTTGAATAATTTCTTTCTCAACTTTAACTGGTCTTTATGCTTCCCCGATAATGAAAATGATTGATTTGATGGCTGGGTGCTGTATGAATAGGGTAGACCCTGATTGGTATCAACATGGCGATGCCCAGCGTTGCAACTGTCTCATACGCATCAATTGCGCTTATTTAACCTCCAAATGATAGCCATCGGGTACTGGTCTTGTCCACCCGGACTTGACTTGCTGAGCTTATAAGCGCGAGTGTTGATCACAGAAAAATAGCAACACTATAATTGCCCTGCCATAAAGCTTCTCTGTTTCTCTTGTTGGGTAGAAGTTTATTCTGTACGAACCCCTCAGAAAGCAAGCAAGTGGCGGATGAGCTTCCAATTAAGTGAACCAACGGCGACGCTTACAGACAATATGGTAGGCACGCCATTGAGCTACTTTGACATATTCGGAGCTCAGGTCTTTGGGTCCTTTCACTACTATTAGTGAGGGTAGTGAAATAGAGAAGGTGGCGGATGAGCCCATATAGGACCAACGGTAGCTCTCACATCCCCGTAGTGGGATACTGACTCTGGATTTCTCCAGCTCCTTTTGTCCAAGGAGAGCAGCATAGGGCCTGGTCCCCCAGGTTGGGGGTTGTGCGTCGGGGTAACTTCCCTACCACGTAAAAAACCTCTTGTTCCGAAACAACCAACTGCCTCGGATATGGATGACCCTACTGATGACGACCCTAGCAAACGAAACAAGGACAACGAATTTCGGTTCTGCACGTGGAATGTCCGGACCCTTAACAGGCCACGTGCCGCCGAACAATTAGTGGAGGCCCTAGATGGTGTCAAAGCCGACATCACAGCCATCCAAGAAGTGCGATGGGATGGTGAAGGCACAAGGAGGATGAAAAACTGTGACATCTACTACGGCAAGTGCTACAGGACAAGAAAACAGCGGCTATTTGGATGCGGATTTGTGATAAGAGGAAGGCTTAGGCAAGAAGTCGTTGGGTTTCGTGGCATAAGCGAACTCATTGTCACAATCCGCATTAAGTCCAAATTCAGCAACATCTCGCTGATCTGCGTCCACGCCCCCACGGAGGAAAAAGATGACACGACCAAAGAAGAATTCTACGATCTTCTCGAGAAGACGTATGATGAATGCCCGAAGTACGACACTAAGTTTATTCTTGGTGACTTCAACGCCAAAATCGGAAAGGAGGGTAACTTTGGCTCGACAGTCGGAAAGCATAGCCTGCACGACAACACTTCCGGTAACGGACACAGGCTAATCGACTTTGCTGCGGGGCGAAGTTTCATCTTAGCTAGCACATACTTCCAACACCTCAATATACACAAGGGGACCTGGTGGTCTCCTGATCAAAATACCGTCAACCAAATTGATCACATTGCGATTGATAGCAGACATGCGTCCAGTTTCATGGATGTTCGCACTTTCCGAGGGGCCAACATAGACTCGGACCACTTCCTTGTTGTAGCTAAAGTGGGAATGCGGATCTCCACCAGACCGCAGAATCGAACATCCACTGTGAGAAAGTTTGATGTTGCGAAGTTACAATCGAAAGAGACCACCACAACCTTTGCCAATCATGTCTCCTCTTATCTTTTGACAAGCCCGGCACCTGCGCCAAACCCATAGGCCCAGTGGCAACATTGCAAAATGGCCATCAAAACCGTTGCCATGGATGTTTTGGGTTTCATTAGGCGACCACAACGAAACACCTGGTTTGATGATGAGTGTAGGCTCGCACACTTGGCCAAAGACGAAGCCTATCATGCAGTTCTAAATGCCAGAACTAGAGCTGCCAAGAGCGCTTCCCGTGCGGTTTACCAGCAAAGAAGGAAAGAGGAACATCGGCTTTTCAGAAGAAAAAAAAGAGAACTGCAAAAAGGAATGGTTGAATCTATTGAGGGGTGCTATGGCAGAAGCAATGTTCGAAAGTTCTACCAAAGGGTAAAGCATTCGTCCAAGGGTTACAAAGCCCGAGCGGAAGCATGTAGAGACGAGGGTGGGGATGTCGTTGTAGATACACAGTCGGTGCTGAGAATTTGGAAAAAACACTTCTGCAGACTGTTAAACGGCGAAGACAACCAACTAATCGCTGTCAGGCAGAATGATCCATTCGATTTGGATGATGATGAACAAAATTTTTCCTCCCGACCAAGAAGAAGTTCGGAAAGCAATATCTAAACTAAAGTCCAACAAGGCTGCTGGAGCTGATGGCCTTACGGCTGAACTCTTCAAAGCAGCGGGAGATGACTTGGTGAGGAGCATACACCAACTCATCTGTACAATCTGGTCGGATGAAAGTATGCCTGACGAATGGAACCTCAGCATTGTGTGCCCTATCCACAAGAAAGGAGATACTCTAAGCTGCGCCAACTACAGAGGTATTAGTCTCCTAAATGTCGCCTATAAAATCTTGTCGGCCATTCTGTGTGAACGTCTGAACCCTTTCGCACGTGAACTTATTAGCCCCTATCAGTGTGGTTTCAGGCCCGGTAAGTCAACCGTTGACCAAATTTTCACACTTCGGCAGATTTTGGAAAAGATCCAAGAATTCCAGATCGATACTCACCACCTCTTTATCGATTTTAAAGTCGCCTATGACAGCGTAAACAGGAACGAGCCATACAGAGCCATGTCATTTCTTGGCATCCCTGCCAAACTCGTTCGATTGTGCAGGATGACTATGGAGAACTCGCGCTGTCATGTAACCTCTTCAACACCACCGACTCATTTAATGTCGAGAAAGGCTTACGACAGGGTGACGCGCTGTCATGTAACCTCTTCAACATCATTCTTGAGGCAATCGTACGCAACTCGCATGTCAACACCAGCAGTACGATTTTTTTTAGATCCGTTCAATTACTTGGCTATGCTGATGATATTGACATTATTGGAAGAACGAAGCGCGCTGTCAGTGGAGCATTCGCAAGTATTGAAGTGGAAGCGGCTCGAATGGGTCTGGCTGTAAATGAATATAAAACAAAGTATATGCTGTCCTCGGGTGAAGTAGATCATCACCGTAGGCTCGGGCAAAACGTCACAATGGACAGATATAACTTTGAGGTTGTCAAGAACTTTGTCAATTTGGGTTCCACTATAACCTCTCAGAACAACATCAGTGAAGAGATCAGTGGAAGAATCACTCTTGCCAATTGTTGTTTCTTCGGGCTAAGAAGGCATCTTAGTAGTAAAGCCCTCTCTCAAAGGACCAAGGAGACACATTAAAAGACCCTTATCATCCCAGTCCTGCTGTATGGGGCAGAAACCTGGACATTGACACAATTGGATGAATACAGGCTGGGGTGCTTTGAGAGAAAGATTCTTCGGGTGATATTCGGTCCTGTTTGTATCAATGGAGTATGGAGGAGAAGATACAATGGCTAACTGTTCGGGCTATGCAGCGACATTGACTTGGTTAAGAAGCTGAAAATACAGCGGCTTAGATGGCTGGGTAATGTGGAGCATACGGACGAAAATGCTCCTGCCGAGTCTTCAATTCCAACACGGAGGGCCGACGCAGTTCTGGAAGACCCCATCTAAGGTGGCGCGATCAAGTGGTAAACGACCTCAACCAACTTGGTGTGCGCAACTGGAGGCCACTGGCTAGGGACCGGCCTAGCTGGCGAGGATTGTTGGTTGAGGCCGTGGTCCACAATGGACTGTCTGCGCCACTTTAACTAAGTAAGTAAGATAATGACAATGATACCAGTGCGGAAATGATTACAGAAGTGAATTTTCTTGGAATGGGAACTTTTTTCCCATACAGAACAAAAGGTATCAAACCAAAAGAAAAGGCTTGGTTTTCCGAAGAGTGTAAAGAAGCTATCAGGTTGAAAGAAGTAAGCTTCTGATCCTATAAAGCCAACTCAACTGAGAAAGAAACACAAACAAGTTAGGAACTCGTCCAACTCCGTTATCAACAAAACGAAATACTTACATGTCCAGAAGCTACAGCAAAAAATTCTGCAATGTCCGAAAGGCAGTATAAGCTTCTGGTTATTTGTAAAAAACGTCAATAATTCAACATCAGTTCCAACGCTCATCGTTGACAATAAACCAATTGTCAGCTCTTTAGAGAAGACAAATATGCTCGCAGCTCATTTTGCTGCAAGTTCTACTTTGCCTGCAAGCAACAATTCCCCCTGTACTTGAGAACTTTAATTCTTCTATGATAGGTTTTTTCCGCACTCGTACTGTAGCAAGAGCTCCTCAAGATCTTGATATAGCTAAATCCGCTGACCCGGATGGTATACCCCCATACTTCTGAAGAGGTGTTCTTCATCGCTGACGTAAGCTTTTCTATTCTTCCTATCGTTCAGGAATCTTTCCTTGTAGATGGAAAACAGCATTTGTCCAACCCGTCCCTAAAAAAGGTGACTCCTCCTCCCCCTCCTCCTACCGACCAATCGCACTCACGTCCCTTCTTTCTAAGGTCATGGAAACGCTGATAAATCGTCAGCACAAGAAATATCTCGAAGATTGGGAACTTTTAAATCACCGGCAGTACGGCTTTAGCAGCAATCGTTCAACTGGTGGTCTGATGGCATATCTCATCGAACAGTGGAACGAAACTTTGCATCGCTTTGGCGAAAACAAGATTATTGCCCTTGATATTTCAAAGGCATTCGATAGAGTTTGGCATGAAGCTCTTTTATCGAAAATGCGTGCATTTGATATCGATGATACTCTTATTCGTTGGATTAGAAGCTTTCTTCTGGACCATTCAATACAAGTTGTATTAGACGGTTTCAAGTCTGATCTCCACAAAATAAATGCTGGTGTGCCCCAGGGCTCCGTTCTGTCTCTGACTCTCTTTCTCATTTTTATAAATGATCTCTTGTCTGTGACTTCTAATCCATTAAATTGTTCTGCTGTCGGCTCAACCCTCAGCTTTTTATATACGTTTGATAATTCAAGGCCTTCGCCTTCGGACGTGCTATTACAACGACATTGTATGATAAGCTCATTAAACTCCGATTTAAACAGCATTGTGAATTGGGGTATCAGAAATCGTGTGGAGTTTAATGCGTCGAAAACTCAATGCTGTCTTTTGTCGTTAAAGCTAAAAATACCCCCTATGCCATTATCCAGGATTGGTACTTGCATCGAGGAGGCCGAAAAGCTATAAGTACTTGGTATGTGTATCAGTGACAACCTTCATTGGAATGATCATATATTTGAGATTGCCAAGAATGCTGTAAGATGCTTAGGCTTTCTTAATAGATGCAAGAAGTTTTTCACCCCTTCTGATCTGGCAACAATCTTATAAGCGTTTTAACGCCCGAAACTTGAGTATAACTCCCATCTCTGGACAGGTGCTTCTCAAACTTGCTTACACCTGCTCGACAGAGTTCAGGAAAAAGCGCTAAAATTGATAGGAGAGAGAAGCATTATGGAAACATTTCTATCATTTAAACATTGTCGAAATGTTTCATGTCTTTAATTATTTTACAGATTCTTTTACAAGAAATGCTCACTCGAGGTAGCCAGCTGCGTTCCACCCTTTAAACATTTCCCCCGTGATACTCGTCTTGTTAGGAACGCTCATCAGTTTACACTTGAGCCCAATTTCCGACTTACCGTAAAATTTAGGGATTCTTTCTTCAGCCGTACAACACGAATGTGGAACGAATTGCCTGGTACAATTTTTCCTTGCCATTTTGATCTTCAAACATTTAAGATCAATGTTCATCGACACCTCCCTTCCCTTCCTCCCTAATTTGCTATCGCTCGCACTGTGACTAATCATTAAAAGGGCTATAACAAACCCCTTGAGCGCGTGTGCCGTTTAAAAAAAAAGGTATAATATACCTTATGGTGATAGCGGACATGAAGAAAGTTGATTACCCTTAAAGTTGGTACCCATATTTTTTTGGAAAGATATTTTTCAGACGGGAAACAGAAATTTTTTAACTCAAAAAATATAGAACTCTGAAGATTTTAATAAGAAAAAAAAAAAACAAATGTAACTCCATAGGCATGGCTAGAAAAAATAACTTACAACGGCTCAAAACGGTTCCTCGCTTAACATACTTTGTCCTCCGTCTCGAGAACGGCTTAACCGGTTCTTCCAGAATGTCATATTACATACTCGTAGGTACTAATCAACATTAAGGAAGCTCAATTTAAAGAGCGCACTAACTAGGTACCTATATTTTAATAAATATTTGTTTTAGGTGTATTACAAAGCTTGACAGAAATGTTTGAAATTGGTGCCTATTAAAAGAGACTAATTTTGTATTTATATTAAGGTATTTGAGTTCTCGTTTGTATTGGTTTTTACTTTTAGATAGGAGACCCAATCGTTCATTTTATTTTAATATCTCACAAGATGAAAGAATTGCCACCCTTCTACCAATGAATATTTTAATTTTACTTTGATGACAATTGAAGTCTCATTATCTTTTTTGATTCAAAAAAGATTAAGTGGTTTTTTTAATAGAGATTGCCATTTGTAAGATACGTGAACCCATTTGAAAAAAATAGCAAGGAATTTTTTCGAAACGAAAGATTTCATTCTTGAGATATGCGTGAGCAAGGCCAGTTCCAATTAAAAAATAATTGTGTTCGCAATATCTTCTATGAACAAAAGTCACAAAATATCCATTTCTGTAGGGAAAACAGATAAAGTAAATATAATTTGAAAAGAAATCTATTGTTAATTTCTTGAAGTTTGAACCGTTTCGCACGTAGGTATAGGTAGGTATCTGTCAAATGACAACTTTTTTTGAAACAAAATATGTAGATAAAAACCTTCATTGTATTTGCCTAATTTATTAGTAACTTAATGAATGTATAATTAGGTATTGAGCTGCACCTATCAAATTTTAAGAATAAATTTAAGAATTAAAATTAAAATAATACAAACCTACTCAAACTTCAAATCTTCATAAATCAACTTCCTTTAAAAAGTATAAATACTACCTAGGTATGCATACTTCAGAATTGTAAGATTTTCTTTTTTTCATTTTAGGTGGCAATCCTGGCTGGTTTGAATATTCAAATATTCATAAATCGCTAAAAATGTTTTCAACAAAAATCATACCTTTCAACACACCGTTTTCCGTCCACACCCAATACAATCAAAATACCTTTTCTCATTCTTCATTCCATACGAAGATTTAATTTTATTCCACCTTATTCATTAACCTGTTTTCCCACTCTACTTTTATTATTTTATATTCTATACAAAAATCATCGTGCATTGTCTCTCTCGAACCTCCTATTAAAATGTATACAACATTCTCGTTCTTCCAGTCTGCAAATCTGCAAATTTATATTTGCAGCGTTTGTAGCTCTCCGAATACCCAAACCGGATAGATGCCGCTCGAAGCGTTCTGCTTTTCAGTAGTACTATTCAGTTATATACAATGGCTTAGTGTCCTCCCCCGATGTTTTTGATTTTTTCTGGCGCAGCTGCGCATGGTAACGGAATGGAATGTGAATACAAAGTATAGCTCGTTCCAAATCACTTGGCCTTTGGCCAACGGTCGGTTGCGCAGAGAGAGGATTTAAGAGAACAAAAATTGTGCGCAGAATATTAAATGAGTAAACATAATTCCTTAAATTTTACAATGCCTAACTCAACTTTGTTTTTTTTTTTTTTTTTTAACTAAAATGAGATTTAATTTAGAGTTAAATTTTTTATTTGGGGTTTACTATTTAGTTTCAGCGGACTTATAATAAAAAAAAATCTTGTTTGCACAACAGGTTATTCTCAGGGAAGCACTTGAGAAAGCGTGCCCTTTGAAGACGGGTTAAAAGAGAAAAAAGAGAAAAAAGACACCACCATGGTGGACAGCCGAGCTGGACAACGTCCGGAAAGAAACAAGAAAACTATTCAGCGTTGCTAAACGCACAGTATTGTATTGTATTGTATTGTATTGTATTGTATTTTTTATTCATTCGTTTAAACTTAAAATAATATAACAATTTAATAATAAAGAAGTTGAATAATAGTGTTCATTCTTTAACTAGGAAGTTAGTGGTGAATGAAACATCAAATTGAAAATCCATTTGTATCTGATGTGGGGTGACAATCAGTGTAAATTAGAAAAGAGAATTAAGAAAAGCTTACTATAGCAACTAAATAGAATAATATTATAAGATACTTAACAATTCATTATACAAATCAATATTATTGTTTTTTTTTACATTAATTTTATATAAGTGCTGATGAAAAAAAAATAATTAAATTAATGATTCGATACAATTAAAATTCAAAGTGAATAACCAGTCTTTAACCTTTTTAGTAAAACAAGTAAAACGAAGGGTTCCTCTAATAGGTAAAGGCAATTTATTAAAAATATTTGGGGCTGTGTATGTATAAAAATGAGAGAAATGAGATCTATGAGCAAGAGGAACATTGACTAAACTCAAATCGTTTATACGTAGGTTGTACATTTGATGATTCCTACTATACTCTATTCGAGTAATTTGTTCAGTACATGCCTTATGAGGGAGCTTTTTATCTACCAATGATGCCTGCAGGTAATCCTAATGGCAAACTAAAACAGAAACTGCCTCTGAAATTAAACCCAAACCACTGAACTAACACAAGAATTGTTGTTGTGATTT
Source organism: Platycheirus albimanus (assembly GCA_916050605.2). Taxonomy (NCBI): domain Eukaryota; kingdom Metazoa; phylum Arthropoda; class Insecta; order Diptera; family Syrphidae; genus Platycheirus; species Platycheirus albimanus. Next base: position 208,629,839 of record OU696696.1, read on the forward strand.
TCTATAAATTTGTCCGCACCCATAACCTTTCAGTTTGACTGCAAAAAGCAGACTAATTTTTTTTTTTCGTTTTGCTTAGTATAACAAAAACAACCCTCATCGTCATCGCACAAAGCACATCTAAAAGGTGATGCCATTATTTAAAAAAAGGGATCTCCCTACTGCATTTCTATGTTGAGATTTGGATTTTGTAGCTTTTTCAGCTTTTGATTGAAGGGAGGTGTTGTCATTTGATTTAATTTTTGTATCCTTTCTCAATAACCGCTTGGTGGTGTGGAAAAAGATAAATAATTTTTGATTTTTTGTTTTAAATCAGGAGATGGTAGCCCCAATGTACAATTTACTCGATTTGCGGCAATTTATTATGCAAAGTACGGAAACCCTGTGAGAGCTTTAACTTGAGACCGATGTATGCAAGCCAATATTGCCAGACTGAGAGGCAAACGTCCTATCTTCCCTGTAGTGAACAAATTACTCGAATAGAGTATAGGAATGTTACCACTTTGTCTGAAAAACTCTCTTAATACTTTAAAAACATATAAATGTTTCATTGGTAGAATTTGCAATTCCTTAAATAAGGGCAAACTTTCAGCAAACCGATTTTTGTTTAGAATAAGTCGTATTAAATGCTTCTGTGCTATCAATAACGAATAACGGTCTGAAAGTATTAGCATGCGAACCTCCCCAGCTGGTTATGCCATATTGCAACTTAGAGTTTGCAAGTCCATAATATACGATTTTTAAAACTTTTTGGGAGCAAAAAGGTTTAATTAAATACATTTTTCGTGTAACCAACGACATATATTTTTATCATTTGAATATGATCTTTAAAATTTAGGTTGAAATCAATTAATACTCCTGAGTATTTAAACTGTTGAACTGTTTCAATTTTAAAGCAACTATCTGTGCATTGTAAATTGGATATACAATTACTTCTACCACACTTATGAATAGGTAAAGGAAACTGTTTACAATCATGACCGTGAAAACGTAAATTAAAATCATAAAGACTATTACCAGATACCTTCAAACACATCAATTTAGTTTTTTCACTGATAATCAATTTATGATAATTAAACCACAATCTTCAAATTTCAAGATCTTCTTCAATATTCGCAATACTTTCAAAGACAGTCTCAGATGAATATGTAAAAACTATGTCATCAGCAAAAGCTGTTGAAGTACCATTTAACTTGAGTTTGAAAATAGAATTAATGTAAATCAAGAAAAACAAAGGGCCAAGTACAGATCCCTGTGGAACACCGTTCTTTAACAGTCTTGGGTCACTATAGATTCCGTTGATATTAACTTTTTGTGTTCTGTTTTTAAAATAAGAATTTAGCAAATTGAAAAAACTGCCGCGAAAACCTGCGTTATAAAGTTTAGTTAGCAAAATATCGTGGTTAACCAGATCGAAAGCTTTAGTCATATCAATAAACAGACCCATCGTTGATTTGTTGTTGCTTAAACTTCCATAAAGTTGACTGCACACCCTTAAGGTAGCATCTTCTGTTGACAAACCTGCTCTAAAACCAAGTTGATTGTTACAGAAGAAATTAAAATTTTCTAAGAAGCAAACAATTCGAACCTTTAGTAACTTCTCAAAAAATTTTGAAAAGGTTGAAAGAAGTGATATAGGCCTATAGTTCGAAATAGTTTCCCTCTTTCCTTTTTTAAAAAGTGGGATAACTTCAGCACATTTAAGATGTTCAGGAAAGCAGCCAACTTCAACACATTTGTTAAATACATAGGCCACTACATCAACAACAAACCAAGAAACATTTTTCAACAATTTACTTGATACTCCATCACTCGTACACGAATTTTAATTTTTTAAGGACATAATAGCATTGTTAACTTCACTCGATGTTATCATATTAAAAACAAAATTTCTGAAGAAATGGAACAATCACAATCAAGGCAGGGAACGATAGCAGGTTTTAGTTTTTCTGAAATTTCAGTAAAAAACTCATTAAATGTATTTCAAATCATCCACGAATCGGACTCCGTTTCTCCCTCAATTTCAATAGAGTCAACTTTAACAGAATTTCTATTTTTAACTAAAATGCTATCAACCACTCTCCATTCTTCGCGAATATTACCTTCAGTTCTAGAGAACATATCAGTAAAAAAGTTATTACGAGTGTCGTCAATTTCTTTATTAATCGTTTTGCACAAAGTTTCATAGTATTTTTTAAGTTTATTATTATTTTTATGTTTTTTTACATTTTAAACTTATTTTCTTCTTTTTTCTTATTTTATTTAAGAGATAGTTAGTCATCCAAGGTTTCAGATGTTTCTTTTTACATGATTGCTTTTTTTTTGAAAGTACTTGAATTAATGCGCTATTTAAAAGTTTTCATAAATAAGTCAAATGCTCTAGAGGGATTATTCTCGGAATGAACTTGGTCCCAACTTTCGAATGTCAATAATTCTTTCAATAACATATAGTCAACACAATATTTTACAGAATCCGACTCAAATTTAATGATTTCAGAACGGTTGTCAGAGAAGTAATTTAATGCAATCGTCTTATGATCATAAAGTTTTAAATCATAAACTTTGCCAATAAAAATATTTTTATTGTTTTTATGACATCTTAAGAAAATGTGGTCAATACAACTCTTCAAGCGGGTAGGTTCATTTATTAGACTTTTAAGGCCATTTGAAGCCATAGTAAGCAAGTAACTTTCAGAATCTTTGCTAATTTCATTAAGAATGTCAATATTGATATCTCCTAGAACAATTAAATTTTTGGCTAAAGTCGCACTAAGTATGTTGCTTAATTCATCAATGAAAACACTTTTAGAAAAACCGTGAAGTCGATCAATATTCTCAAAAACAAGTGATAATTTTAATATATCAGCGCTAGATAAATTAAGGCAAAAGCAATCACACATATAACCATTCCTCACATAAACAGCTACACCTCCAGTACAATAAGACTCATTGCAATTACCAGAAAGAGTATAACCCTGTATATTATATAAATCTAATTCATTTTTATATATCCAAATTTCACTTAAAACTATAACAGCAGGTAAGTTCATTAACGAATCAAGATGAGCTACAAAAATCGAAAAAAAATTTCTCAAGCTACGAATGTTTTGATGTAAACAAAAACAATAATCTACAGAATTAACGAGATCGACTGGGTATTCACATACAGTAAAATTAGAAGGTGAATCTGATCTAACTACACTCATAGTTTAGAAAAATCAGCAGCACAATTTATTTTTACACAGTTGTCACCCTCTTCTCTTCGCATGTAAACAGTCCCATTTCTCGTCCATACATATTTATACATCTTCACTGTCTTCATTGATGTTGCAGTTTTAAATAAACGTCTGTTTTCATATGTTAAGCACTCGTTGATATACATCTTCTCCAAAGTTGCGTCGGCATTGAGCAGGGTCGTTGTTAATTGCTCTCTTTTTTCTCTCTTAGCTTTAAGTATTTTCTCCTTACATAGATTTGAAACCAGTCTTACGTGAAGAATATTTTTGGTGGTTGTATTTGTATTAGCATTTGTTGTTGGTTTGGCTAACTTTATTTTCTTCAAATAACACTGGTCTATGTCTCCCTCATGCACGTTCAAGTTTAAACCGTCACGAAACACTTTAGGTTAGGTTAGGTTAGGTTAAGTGGGGTGATGGAACGGCAAGCCGAACCTTCTCACTCGGATCTCGATTGGATCCATTGTGCTCCCCGGTTGGGTGGGGTGATAAGGAATAGGGGTTAAGGATTGAGGATTGACAGGCAGTGGGTGTGTTAAGTGGTGGAGGCCTCCCTGAACCAACCTGAGTTCTGGATGAATCTCAGGATGTTTCTTGGTGGCGTTTTAGAGACATCGATCAACTCGTTGAAAAAGTATTCACCGAGGTTAACTTTCCTAGTCCTCTTCTGCCTCTTCGTCCTGGCATCCTCTACATAAGTCAGATGTGCTGATGCCCAATCTGCTCATGTGGGTTCCCATCGTGTTGTGACCCGTCAGGATACCAACCAGGAGTGATAATTGAGGCCTGCTTAGCATGAGTAGGGATTCAGTTTTCTTCTTTGAAATTTCCGGCCATAGATTTCTCGATACCCGACAAGTGTCGATTGATGACCATCTGTCATTAGCGGTTTTAAGGAAACTATGGCTAATTCTGGTTTTTTCCCTTTCGAGTGGCATGTTAATTGAGGTTACCATTTGGCTTGGTTCGAGAGATGAACCGGTTTTGGCCAGTTGGTCAGCCATTTCATTTCCGTGTATGTCACGATGTCCCGGGACCCACCGCAGGGTTACTGGATTCATTGCGTTGAGTAGTCTCAACTCATTACGACAACGATCGACCAGTTTGGATTTTGTAACTATGGAGGAAATGGCTTTTATGGCCGCCTGGCTGTCGATGAAAATATCAATATTCTTATTTTCCAGTTCGCACGTTAAAAGGTGATTTGCAGCTTCATAGACTGCAAGCACTTCCGCTTGGAAGACACTGCAGAAGTCTGGAAATCTTAGTGACTTGTTTATGGGTGGGTTATCTGAAAAGATGCCTACCCCATCTTCCGTTTTGGAACCGTCTGTGAAGACAGAAACGTGATTTTCATTTATGACCCTGTTTTCCATCCAGCATTCTCTTGTAGGGAAGTCTGTTTGGGCTGCTGGGTTAAAATCTATGTGCGGAGTAATATAGTCTGTTTGAATGTTAATGTCTGTGAAGTTCATTATTATCCTGTGACCTGAATGGCCCCTTTTCCAACTAGAGCATTGACTGAGACGCAATGCACTTTTGGCCGCCATTTCTTTCGTAAATAGATCGAGTGGGGCTAGTAGAAGGAACGTTTCTAGGGCTGCGGTTGGTGTAGTTCTCATTGCACTGGTTGTGCCAATGCACGCAAGTCTTTGGATTTTTGTCATGGTTTTGAGGTTTGTCGCCTTTTCAAGGGCTGGCCACCATACCAGACATGCATATGTCAGGATAGGCCTCACTATGGCCGTATACATCCAGTGAATAGTTTTGGGGCTGGGTCCCCATTTCCTGCCAAAGATTCTATTGCAAGTTTAGGATGCTATTGATGCTTTTTTCCCTCTTTCTTTTATGTTTTCATTCCAGTTTAGTTTACGGTCCAACACCACTCCAAGATATTTTGCCACATTTGAAACTTGAAGTGGTGTCCCGTTTATAGTGATCGGGTCTACCGTTGGAATGGTGTTTTTCCTTGTAAACAAAACTAGTTCTGTCTTTGTTGGATTGACGTTAAGTCCGCAGCTACTGGCCCAATTGCTGAGTTTGTTTAGGGCTATTTGAAGGAGATCACACAGTGTGGGAATATATTTTCCTGAGGACATTATTACAATGTCGTCGGCATATGCCACGACCTTAACGCCACTAAGACTTAGTTTACCTAAGATCTGGTTGACAACCAGAAGCCAAAGCAACGGAGAAAGAACCCCTCCCTGTGGAGTACCTCTACAGGTCTTGACTTTTAGCTTGCTGGCACCTAACTCCGCATTTACAAGTCTTGTTTGAAGCATAGAGTCAATCCAATTCGATAGTTCAGGATCAACATTGACAGAGTCTAGGGCTTGTCGTATCGCGTGATTATCTACATTATTGAAGGCCCCTTCTATATCAAGAAATGCTGCTAGGGTGAATTCTTTGAATTGGATTGAGTTCTCAATCGTGCCAACAACTTCGTGAAGTGCCGTCTCAACAGATTTGCCCTTAACGTAAGCGTGTTGGGCCTGTGAGATTATATTATCATTTAGTTTTAGGCGGATATGCGTTTCTATGAGTCTTTCTAAGGTTTTAAGGAGAAAGGAAGAAAGGCTTATAGGCCTGAAGTCTTTTGGTTCAGTGTGAGTGGGCTTGCCAGCTTTCGGAATGAAGATGACATTGACTTCCCTCCATCCAGTTGGAATATAGGTTATGTTTAAACATCCCCTGAATATATCCACCAGAATCGGAACTATTATGTCTTTTGAGCATTGGAGCATAATTGGAATTATCCCATCAGGCCCTGCAGACTTGTATGCTGAGAAGGAGTCGATGGCCCACGCCACCTTTCTACTGTCTACGATTTGATTGCCAATATTGTTGGCAGGATTTATGTTGGGGTCTCTTTCCATAGGCGATGTTATGTTAACACAACCTGGGAAATGAGTGTTCATAAGAGCTTCTAGAGTTTCAGAGCAGGTGTCAGTCCAGGTATCATCCGGTCTTTTTAAGAAACCTGGAGGAGTGTGGACCTTTGACATGACTTTCCTGAGCCTGGCAGCATCATTTGTGGACTCGATGTCTGTACGAAATTTTCGCCAGGCTGCTCTTTTCGCAAAGGTGGTTCTGTTTTTGTACTCATTTTTGCTGGTTTTGTAAAGATTCCAGTCATCAGCGTTGTTACTATATTTTGCTCTGTTGAACAGCCTCCTTGAGTTCTTTCTAAGGATAGACAGCTCTTTTAACCACCATACGGGGTTGAGCTTGCCTTTTCCTTTGATAATGGGGCACGAGTTTTCGTACGCAAGACGAATAGCTAGCGTTAGTTCATTGACATTTGTTTCGATGTCTGAGCAGTTGAGTATAGGTTACTTACTGTAGCGGCCCAGAGATAAGGCCAGTTTATTGTTATAGGCTTCCCAGTTTGTTTTTCTGGGATTTCTATAGGGCTTTGGGTCTTCTAATTTGTTCTTTATTTGGAACGTAATCATTCTGTGGTCAGAGAATGTTACGTTACTTGATACCTTCCAATTACTGATAATAAGAGCATTAGAGTTTGTCAAGCACTTCCCTCCTAGTTCTAGTTATGAATGTCGGTTCACTACCTCTATTCAAAATCAATATATTGTTCTTAATAATAAATTCAAAAAGTGACTCACCTCTTGCATTTGTGTCGGTGCTTCCCCACTGAAGGTGGTGAGCGTTAGCGTCAGCACCTATCAGTAGGTCCCATCCGTTCCTACCTGTTACCGCGACAAGTTCTTCAACAGCTGCTGATGGCGGGGTGGGTGTTTCGTCGCCTGGCAAATAGATGGAGGTTAGGATCAGGGGCGGGGCCCCATCTCTTTCACACTTCACTGTTGTCATGTCTGTGCTACAATGGGAGGATAGGAGAAATAGATTTATATTCTTTTTCGCCATTATACATGTGCGATAGTTACCTTCTGTAGGCCCTTTATTAAAATAAAGTATATAATCTTTGGATTTGAGTCCGCAGATGAGGCCGCTGTTGATCCATGGCTCTTGTATAAGGGCTATATCTGTCTTGTTTTTTGACAAAAAAGAGGTTAAGGTGGCAGAAGCCAACTTACTGTGTTGCAGATTTAGTTGCAGCACTTTCATCATCATTTTTTGTTTTGTCTTTTTTGTTTAAGTTGGCAGCCGTTAGCGGCCTCACCTTAACCTCATTTATGCCGATACAGAGTTTGAACCCTTTCGATGGAAGCAAAGCCATTGTTTCATGGTTAAGCATGATAATAGCTTCTTGGCCTGTTTTCGTAGGCTCTTCCATCTCCATGACTTGCCAATCGGAACTCGGAAAGTCAGGGTTGAGTCTTCTTAGGAAGAGCTCTAGCCTTTCCTTCGTCATCCGAGGGCCCGGAATGTTTATTCGGACTTTGGGTCTGGTAGAGATGTCATTTTTAAAAGCAACTTTTAGTGTTTCCCCTTCAATTAATGTGCTCATTTCAGTTATTTTGCTTTTGAGCCAGTTAAGGGTAAATTCATCACGGCAAGTGAGAATTTTAAAACCCTTTACTGTCGACAAGGGCCCGAATCTCGGCAGAGTGCCAGTTGAGGTAAGCAGCTCGTCGTTTACACACTCGAGTAGTTTTTCCTCAACCTTGGCCCAGTTCTCTTCGCTCAGCAGTTTTTCGGAGCTCCCCTCATTGATAACGGCCACCTGATGCCTTTCTTTTATCAATTCCGCCGGTGTGCCTGTTTTGTTTGTCGTCTTCGGCTTTTTGTTTGCGGACATCGGAGGGGTTGTCGAATCATTATGTCTCGTCCTCTTTCTATGACTGCTGTCGTCAGTTTTTACGACCCTTAAGTGTTTTAGACCATCCAACGGTGGTTTCACTTTCGGATTACTAACTTGAGCAGCCTTGGAAGAGGAGGCATCTAGGTCTGTTTGATTCTTCGTGGTTTGGTTTTTCACGACTATCTTCGGTTCTGCGTTTGGCTTATTGTTGGCCTCCATTTTCGCGACTAGTTTGCGAGCCCAGCTCAAGCGTTTCCAGTCTCGGAGACTAAGCCTTTTTGTGTCACCCTGACCATATCTTCTGATGGTTCTCAGGGCGTTTTGCAAGTTCTTGTCAAAGTTAAGGTCCCCTTCCTTATTCTGTTCTTTCGGATTCACCGTTTTTCCCGTAGTCGGTTTTGGCCCATGCGAGCATCGGTTTCCGGAATTGGCAGCATCCACACAGACTTTGGAAGGTTTGTTAGACTTTGACCCTTTGCAGGGAGTTGAGGTTGATTTGGCTCCCGGGTCCACCGGGTTTTTGGCCAGTATGTTGCCTTTGTTAGAAGCTGCAGGGTTTTCGGCCACTGTGACATCCGCTTCGGAGCCGTCGGAGCTGGCGAAAGATTGATACTCGTCATCTGCAAGGATTCGATTTTCCTCACCAGACGATATCTCACTTTCGTCAGCTCCCACGGTCCCGACCTCAGAGTCAGTGAGATCCATGAAAACCTCACCGAGGTGGAGGCTTTCATCAATCAGAAGGGCACCACTGCTACAAGCAGGAATATGTTCATCTGCTGTTTCGTTTTTAGTTTTGGTTTTTGTATTTTTAATTGAATTTGAATGAGTCACTGGCGACTTCTCTTCTATCGAAGCAAAGCCATCGCCGGCAGCCGTGACCTCTACCGACTTTTGAGTGTATATTCCCACTCGATTTTCATCTTCTTTATTAACTTTTTCCATATTTTTCATATTTTGACATCTCTGTCTTATTTTTGAGGTTGCTTGGTTGTTCTGTCACTGCATCTGGATTGATGAAGTGTCAGAACAAAAGCCCCCCCACCGCGTCAAGGTGAACCTCGTGGGAGGAACACTTTAAGCGCTACGTCAGTATAAGGCATATCGGAATTGATAGAAGGAACGTTGAATATTTCAATACTGTTTGTTAGCAGTTGTTCGAGGTTATTGACCTTTGCCTCTAGAAAATTAATTCTTTTCTCGCACTCATCATTTTTGACAAGAAGTGCATTTACGTGATTATTTTTATTTTTTTCAATTGAGAGAACTTTTGCGTATATCATCTCTAAAGTTATTGAAGCATGAGGTAGGCTGGTGGTTGATGAAAAAAGATTGGAAGGTGGAATGGATGATATCAAGGAATTCGGTTCAGATGTAGTAGCAGAAAGTGCCGGTGGTGGTGGTGGCGTTGACGTTAGTGGAGGCGGTGAAGTTGCTGGCGGTGCCTCTTGGTTTGACAGTAAAGTGCTGCTTGATGCTTTAGAGATAGATTCTCTCCGTTTGATAGCACATTGATGGCACCTCCAAGTTGTTTTTTTTTTTATGAGATCAAGCCCGTTGGCAGCGATTTGAGCAAAACTCACATGAAAAACAAATCCACAGTCCCCACACTTAATTTTAATTTCTGATCTTGTAAGTTTAGATTTACAGATTGTGCATGACATTTTGTTATTAATTATTGAAAAAGACTTATTAATTAAAACAAAACTGAAGCTCTCTACACAAGTGTACCCCACAACGACTCAGTGAGAACTGCCAACAGGAATAGAGAATGACTGGGAAACCTATAAATCTAGTCAAAGAAAACTTAAAGTTGAGACACAGCGTGCGAAACGAACTTCGTGGAGAACTTTCTGCAACGAAGTAGAAAATACCGCGGAATCAGCTAGACTTAGAAAGATACTTGCCAAAGAGCCCACTGTTCTAGGATCTCTCAAAGATCCCAATGAACACTGGACAGAGTCTTGTACTGAGACACTAGAACTCCTACTTAACACATTTTCCAGGTTGTAGCTGCGACGAGAGTAACAATCCGGAGGATGAGTACTATGAAAGAGCAACACCATCACATATTATAACGGAAGAAAGAATAAAATGCGCTATCAGTTCCTTCTCTATATATAAATCCCCGGGGATACATGGCATCTTTCCATGATCCTACAAAAAATTGAACAGATCATTATACCATGCCTAAGCAACATTTTCCTGAATAGCCTCAAATGGGTATATGTACCAAAAACATGGCGTGAAGTAAAAGTTGTCATTATACCACACTAATGCTAAAGACTTCAGACCGATTAGTCTTACATCATTCATCTTAAAGACCTTTGAGAGACTAATAGATATCTATATTCACAGTGCAATGAGTCCAGAAGTCATGCTCAGCATGCTTATACTAAAGGTAAAAGTGTAGAAAACACACTGAAACACAAAGAGTATACCCTTGCTGCTTTCCTAGACATTGAAAGAGCTTTCAACAATGTGAAAAATGATGCAGTGAAAAGGACCCTTGCGAACCTTAGTGTGAACGACACCATTATCTGTTGGATAATGTGCATGTTAAGAAACCGTCAAATTAACTCAGAACTGGGAGGAGCGTTGATTAAAGTATCAACATCCAGAGGCACCCCACAAGGTGGTCTTCTCTCTCCCCTCCTTTGCTTACTCGTGGTTAACGAGATCCTTGTAAGACTTTAAAATAGTGGAGTAAAAGTCGTAGCATATGCAGATGACCTAGCTCTGCTAGCGACAAGAAAATTTCTCTCCACCATTAGTGAACAGATGGAAGGCGCCTTGTCCCTGATAAATACTTGGTCAAAAAATGTGGGCTTGCCATCAATCCACAAAGGACAGAACTGGTCCTTTTTACCAACAAAAGGAAAATACCAGCCTTTAATCTTCCCTCAATAGAAGGGGTTCCACTCACCCTGTCAAATCACGCCAAATACCTTGGTGTAATTCTAGACAGAAAACTGAACTGGAAGCTCAACATTGAAGAAAGAGCCAAGAAGGCAACGATAGCATTCTATGCCTGTAATAGAATATTTGGAAAGACCTGGGGGCCTAGTCCCAAGATTATCATGTGAATGTATACGGCAATAGTAAGACCAATACTGACATATGGCAATTTGGTCTGGTGGCAAGCTACGAAAACGACTTCCAACCTAAAGACCATTACAAGAATACAAAGAATGGCGTGTAAAGGCACCACCGGGGCTATGAGAACCACCCCCACTGCAGGGCTGGAGGCTATTCTCAATCTAAAACCCTTAGACCTCTTTGTGCAAGAATCTGCAGCAAATAGTGCCCTCCGGTTAAGCCAGACTCAAAACTGGTCATGCGCAGATTCTACAGATATATACGGGCCACAATGTATACACAGACTACACAACACTTCGTTTAGATTTTGAAAGAAGATTCACCACTTCTTTTCCTAATAGAGAAGACTGGCTTAACAAGCTGACACCATGCGAATCAGCTATTCAAATCTTTGCAGATGGCTCCAAAATTGAAATTGGTGTTGATGCAGGCCTACTCAGAAGAACTCTAACAAGCCGGATCAATTAGACTCCCCGATTACAGCAGCGTCTTTCAGGCTGAGGTCCTGGCAGTGAAAGCAGCTGCTAAAGAAGCTGCAAGAATACAAAGAATGGCGTGTATAGGCACCACCGGGGCTATGAGAACCACCCCCACTGCAGGGCTGGAGGCTATTCTCAATCTAAAACCCTTAGACCTCTTTGTGCAAGAATCTGCAGCAAATATTGCCCTCCGGTTAAGCCAGACTCAAAACTGGAAACCGAGTCAGACAGGTCATGAGCAGATTCTACAGATATATACGGACCACAATGTATACACAGACTACACAACACCCCGTTTAGATTTTGAAAGAAGATTCACCACTTCTTTTCCTAATAGAGAAGACTGGCTTAACAAGCTGACACCATGCGAATCAGCTATTCAAATCTTTGCAGATGGCTCCAAAATTGAAATTGGTGTTGATGCAGGCCTACTCAGAAGAACTCGAACAAGCCGGATCAATTAGGCTCCCCGATTACAGCAGCGTCTTTCAGGCTGAGGTCCTGGCAGTGACAGCAGCTGCTAAAGAAGCTGCAATGAAGGCAGTACCACATGCTGATATCACCGTTTTCATTGACAGCCAAGCTGCGATTAAAGCAGTTTCTGTCATTGAAATAAAATCAAAGTTTGCAACTTGCTGCCGCGAAGAGCTCAAGGTTCTTGGCGCGCAGCATAACATAAGAATATGTTGGGTTCCTGGACACGGTAGTGTGCAAGGAAACGAAAGAGCTGATTAGCTGGCAAGAAAGGGATCATACCCAGAACTCAATCGAGCAGACACAACGGTAAAGATCGCAACCTGTAATATAAAGCAGATGATTGGGAATAAAGTACTTGCTACAGCTAACGAGAGATGGAACTCACTCGCTTCCTGTGTCATAACCAGAAAAATGTGGCCCTACTTTAATAAACAAAGAACAGAGAAGATTCTACAGCTCAAAAAGAAATTAATATGATCTCTCGTGGGCATACTGACCGGGCACAACATGCTGGGTTACAACAAAAAGAAAATAAAACAGCACGGACGACTTGTGCAGAGGTTGTGGCGACATAGATGTGCATGAAGACACGCCGCATTTTCTTTGTCACTGCCCAGAACTATGCCCCTTAAGAAAAGAAGTTCTAGGAAGTCATTTCTTCCACGACTTATAGCCTATTCACACTAAAACATAAACGAGCATTTAATCGTTTTCCGCAGAACGACTACCCAAAAGGACTCGTTTTCCCATACATTTTACATACCCAACTCGTTTTGCAAAACGACTCGTTTTCCGCAAAACGACTGGAAAACGAGTTGGTTGCAATTTCAAGATGAACTACACGAACAGATCTTTTTTTTGATGTTATTGTGAATAGATTCTCAAAAAAAAAAAAAAAACAGCAGACTTCTTGCTGTCAAAACAAATTCAATATTTCTATTCTACGATTTGAAGACATTCTTGGCAGCGGTAAGTAACATTTTTTAGAAATACTTTTATATCACTGTTTTTTATTTTAATTAGGTACCAGCGAATGGAAGGACCATTTGGTTATGAAGCACGGTCTGTCGAGGGTCATCTGGAATTTCGAACCCTGCTCTTTCTTCCACTTCAAGTACCTTTCTCTTTGAGAACCAGAAAAAGCATAACATCATAACGTTGTGAGTGTGTGTCATGGACAACTGCGGATATCTAACTCCAGTCTAGAATATCTATTTCTTACAAAGGGTGTTGTTGACTCCGAAGATGCCCCATTGAACGTCTCCCATGAATTGCTCTAGCAAACCAAAATTCTACTAATTGGCAGACTGTATTAACCGCATGAATATGCCACCTAGCACCTCAAAGAATATAAAGGCTGGTATTTGTGAATAAGGAAGGAATCGCCTGAAGATGATGCAGAGAAAAAGAAGGGCCAAGAATACAAAGCAAAGTTCTAAAATCATTTAGTAGAAATGAATAAACGGAACTTTATTTTAAGTCTTTTTCTTATCGGCGCCCTTGTTGGTGCCATCATCCTTGCCAACATCTTCAATTTTAGGCTCTTCGGTCTCCAGTTCTTTTTTCGTCAATTGAATTCCTAGTCGGGCTCTTTTTTGACGAGCAACTTTATTGGGCAGCCAATGAACTGAGAGTGCTTGTTAACGATTTCCTTGTTTTTGATCTCCTTCCAAACATTAGGGCTGGTCCTCTTTGAAACACAAAACTATTTTTGTACCACATACCAAAGGCTCATATTTCACTATTATTTAATTGAAGTTTTTTAATTTTCAATTTCAAACAATTGAAATGTCAAACAAAATCGAGTAAACGTTCGGTGTAAACGCTCTACTCGTTTTGGTAAACGAATAGCCAAAACGAGTGCGGTGTGAATAGGCTATTAGAAGAACTATCTGAACAAACCTGTACAAACCTGCTCAGCTTTATCAACGCTTCGAAAATGTTTGAAAATGTAAAGGTTTTTCATAGGTCCCATGCTTATTGGGCCCGAAACCCCTAGGGTATCACAATGGATCTACATTGGTCTAAGTGTGATAGACAAAATATCATTCATCAGCCCATTTACCTATTTACCTATACTTGAATATTCAAATACTAGCCTTTACCCGCGGCTTCGCTCGCATTTCAGCTGATCAAGAAGTAGACTGTATCGTAATCTAGCTTCTTCTTCTTTAATAGCTTTAAAATTAAAACCTACATTAAACCGTGATAAAAAGAAACCTATAAGAAGCCTAAGTTTCATTCAGATCCGTTCAGACATTCTGGTGTGATTTCAAAAATTAAAACAAATCTATCCCACGGGAACCATACATTTAACCGGGATAAAAAGTAGCCAATATGCTATTCAAGACTATAATCTATCTCTGTGCTAAATTTCATTCAGGTGAGCTCAGCCATTCTGGTGTGATTTCAAAAATTAAAACAAATCTATCCCACGGGAACCATACATTTTACCGGAGTAAAAAGTAGCCAATATGCTATTCCAGACTATAGTCTATCTCTGTGCTTAATTTCATTCAGATGAGTTCAGCCATTCTTGTGTAATTTCAAAAACTAAAACTAATCTATCCCACGGGAAGCATAAATTTTACCGGGATAAAAAGTAGCCAATATGCTATTCCAGACTATAATCTATCTCTGTGCTAAATTTCATTCAGATCCGTTCAGCCATTCTGGTGTGATTTCAAAAATTAAAACAAATCTATCCCACGGGAACCATACATTTTACCGGGATAAAAGTAGACAATATGCTATTCCAGACTATAATCTATCTCTGTGCTAAATTTCATTCAGATGAGTTCAGCGATTTTTGTGTAATTTCAAAAACTAAAACAAATCTATACCACGGGAACCTTACATTTTACCGGGATAAAAAGTAGCCAATATGCTATTCCAGACTATAATCTATCACTGTGCTAAATTTCATTCAGATCCGTGTAGCCAGTCTGGTGTGATTTCAAAAATTAAAACAAATCTATCCCACGGGAACCATACATTTTACCGGGATAAAAAGTAGCCAATATGCTATTCCAGACTATAATCTATCTTTGTGCTAAATTTCATTCAGATCCGTTCAGCCAGTCTATTGTGATTTCAAAAATTAAAACAAATCTTTCCCACGGGAACCATACATTTTACCGGAATAAAAAGTAGCCAATATGCAATAGACTATAATCTATCTCTGTGCTAAATTTCATTCAGATCCGTTAATCCATTCTGGTGTGATTTCAAAAATTAAAACAAATCTATCCCACGGGAACCATACATTTAACCGGGATAAAAAGTAGCCAATATGCTATTCCAGACTATAATCTATCACTGTGCTAAATTTCATTCAGATCCGTGTAGCCAGTCTGGTGTGATTTCAAAAATTAAAACAAATCTATCCCACGGGAACCATACATTTTACCGGGATAAAAAGTAGCCAATATGCTATTCCAGACTATAATCTATCTTTGTGCTAAATTTCATTCAGATCCGTTTAGCCAGTCTGGTGTGATTTCAAAAATTAAAACGAATCGATCCCACGGGAACCATACATTTTACCGGGATAAAAAGTAGCCAATATGCTATTCCAGACTATAATCTATCTCTGTGCTAAATTTCATTCAGATCCGTTCAGCCAGTCTATTGTGATTTCAAAAATTAAAACAAATCTTTCCCACGGGAACCATACATTTTACCGGGATAAAAAGTAGCCAATATGCAATAGACTATAATCTATCTCTGTGCTAAATTTCATTCAGATCCGTTAATCCATTCTGGTGTGATTTCAAAAATTAAAACAAATCTATCCCACGGGAACCATACATTTAACCGGGATAAAAAGTAGCCAATATGCTATTCCAGACTATAATCTATCTCTGTGCTAAATTTCATTTAGATGAGTGCAGCCATTTTTGTGTAATTTCAAAAACTAAAACAAATCTATACCACGGGAACCTTACATTTTACCGGGATAAAAAGTAGCCAATATGCTATTCCAGGCTATAATCTATCACTGTGCTAAATTTCATTCAGATCCGTTCAGATAGTATGGTGTGATTTCAAAAATTAAAACAAATCTATCCCAGGAACCATACATTTTACCGGGATAAAAAGTAGCCAATATGCTATTCCAGACTATAATCTGTCTCTGTGCTAAATTTCATTCAGATGAGTTCAGCCATTTTTGTGTAATTTCGAAAACTAAAACAAATCTATCCCACGGGAACCATACATTTCACCGGGATAAAAAGTAGCCAATATGCTATTCCAGACTATAATCTATCTCTGTGCTAAATTTCATTCAGATCCGTTTAGCCAGTCTATTGTGATTTCAAAAATTAAAACAAATCTTTCCCACGGGAACCATACATTTTACCGGGATAAAAAGTAGCCAATATGCTATTCCAGACTATAATCTATCTCTGTGCTAAATTTCATTCAGATGAGTTCAGCCATTCTTGTGTAATTTCAAAAACTAAAACAAATCTATCCCACGGGAACCATACATTTTACCGGGATAAAAAGTAGCCAATATGCTATTCCAGACTATAATCTATCTCTGTGCTAAATTTCATTCAGATGAGTTCAGCCATTCTGGTGTGATTTCAAAAATTAAAATAAATCTATCCCACGGGAACCATACATTTTACCGAGATTATAAGTAGCCAATATGCTATTCCAGACTATAATCTATCTCTGTGCTAAATTTCATTGAGATGAGTTCAGCCATTCTGGTGTTATTTCAAAAATTAAAATAAATCTATCCCACGTGAACCATACATTTTACAGGGATAGAAAGTAGCCAATATGCTATTCCAGGCTATAATCTATCTCTGTGCTAAATTCCATTCAGATCCGTTCAGCCATTCTGGTGTGATTTCAAAAAATAAAACAAATCTATCCCACGGGAACCATACATTTTACCGGGATAGAAAGTAGCCAATATGCTATTCCAGACTATAATCTATCTCTGTGCTAAATTTCATTCAGATGAGTTCAGCCATTCTGGTGATATTCCAAAAATTAAAACAAATCTATCCCACGGGAACCATACATTTTACCGGGATAAAAACTAGCCTATCTGCTATTCCGGACTATAAGCTATCTCTGTGCCAAATTTTATCCAGATCCGTTTAGCCGTTCTGGCGTGAGTTAGCAACAAACATCCAAACATCCAAAAATCCAAACATCCAAACATCCAAACATCGTAACTTTCACATTTATTATATTAGTAAGATTCATAAATCGCTAAAAATTTTCTCAACAAAAATCATTTATACCAAAACACCGTTTTCCGTCCACACTCCACACCCAATACAATCAAAATACCTATTATCATTCTTCATTCCATACGAAGATTTTATTTCATTCCACCTTATTCATTAACCTGTTATCCCCACTCTACTTTAATATCAATTTTTGTTTTTTTCTTCCCATAGCATTCTATACAAAAATCATTGTGCATTGTCTCTCTCGAACTCCCTATTAAAATTTATACAGCATTCTCGTTCTTCCAATCTGCAAATCTATTTATATTTGCAGCGTTTGTAGCTCTCCGAATACCCAAACCGGATAGATGCCGCTCGAAGCGTTCTGGAATGGAATGTGAATAAAAAATAAAGCTCGTTCATTGTATTTATATTTTATAGTATTCCCAAGAAGCGGAACGTTTTGTGCGGCATCTATGGACGACGTTCACAAGCTTTGATTGTGCAGTAATTTTAGTGGTTTTTGTCTAAGCTGCCATGGAAAGCAAAAACAACAATAGAAGAAATTCGATGTAAAGTAGACAAGACAACTAGTGCCGCCATTGACGACGTTCAGAACTAAAATAAAATGTTCCATGAAATTACTATAAAATATAAATACAATGGCTCGTTCCAAATCGCTTGGCCAACGGTCGGTTGCGCAGAGAGAGGATTTAAGAGAAAAAAATTGTGCGCAGAATATTTAATGAGTAAACATAATTCTAAATTCCCAATTGCATTTGGCAAAAGATTTTTTTTATTATAAATCCGCTGAGTTTAGTCAACCCCAAATAAAAAAAAATCATAATTTTATCTTTTCGAAGTGAAATGTATACCTAAAAATCTTTCTTTTTAATCCCATCAAGCCAGGAAAGAAAAATGATCCATCATCATACTCATACCTCATTGAAAGAAAGTCCATCACTGGAAAATCATCTATATTAAACTGTGAGCGAAGCTATAAACAAAAGCTACCCTCTCTTTGGTCTCAGTGGTATCGCAAATCGCAACAGCGGAACTAAGGACGTAGCCGGAATGTACAACTTTTTTTCGTATTTTTTTGTGTATCTTTCAAAAATTCAAATGATGAGAAGAAACATTTAAAGAGAGCTGCGCAGTAGAATGGCCAAGTGATTTGGTACGAGCTATACTTTAATTTTTAACATTCATGTGGCCTATTATTGCAGCACTACTAACTTTTTGATTTGGGATTGCATTTAGCTGTCTATTTTAATTCAAACGCGCATTGATTATGCACTTTGACCTTGCATTTTAACTCGACCACTTTTTTTCAAGAATAAACAAGCACTATTTCTTTTGAGCTCACGGGCCGTATGCATCAATAGGTCGCTGGGGCATATCCGACTCGATGTGGCCAAAATGTATAAACTGAAAACTAATAAAACTGAATAACGTTCCGGTCGAAATAAAACAACACAACTTTTTAACGTTGGGAAAAAATATACACATAAAAAAATTAAAAACCCCACTTTTATTTGCTCCGCAGCTCGCACGATGTTAACAGTATCACGGTTTCTAGACAACTTATTTCATTTATTCTTCTTAATACATATGTTTATATGAAATTTATAGACAAGGTGAATAGCTGTAATTTCGAGTGATACGGCACTACATTTACACACTCGTAGACCCTGTTTGCGATCGATAAAAGTCCATTAAAAAACTAGGATACATTTTATATGTGTTGATCAAAAGCAAAACCCATTTATCAACTTTTAAACAAAATTACTTACGTATGAGGTTTTCTTCGTATATTGTTCAAACGCATACGTGTGGCTTTAGTTTTGATCCGAAATCACATTTTATCCAATAGAAATCAGTCCCCAAAATCAGCACTTAGTTTCAAAACCACTTTTATCCACATCAGTTTTGAATTCAAAGTGAATTATGTATATCCACATCTAAATTTTTTTTTTATATAAAAATCCATTATATGATGCAAAAAATTTTATAATTTCAAATCAAAATCCGTTATATCCATGTTATGACATTCGATGGGAATTCTTGAATAGTATACTATGGAACATTAAAGTTTCTGTTACAATAATATTAATTTGTTTTACTAGTCTTTTCATGCAACGTTAAATGCGTCAAAATAAAGGTGCAGGGAACTTACTTCACCGACACTACCACGGGAATCAATTTCACCACTGATGGGACCTAATTTCACTTTTTTTTTGATGAAGTTAATACCCACCAAAAGTGGGAATTAATTTCACCAAAAAATCATGTGAATTAAAGAATGGATTTAAGTAATTTATTTTAATTTATAAGCAAAAGTTTTTAGTACAAAAGAACTGTGCACAGAAAGGTAACACAAATAAGGTATAAGAAAGGTAAAAAAAAACATTCTTGCATATTTAAAAAAAAAATGGGAATTCGATTGAATGATAAATTTGTGTATATAATGTCAAATTAAGTTTTCAAAACAAAGCATTTTGAAACAAATATACGTAATTATAATGGTTTACAGAAAAACTTGACGATGGTTCGACAGTACGGACATTCGCACGAATTTTTTTAACTAAAACTAAAGTTAATCTTTGCAAACATTTTTTTTTTTTACAACTTGTATTTCGTTTAAGTATGAAATTCGTGCAACTGGTGCATTATACCTCGGGTTCTTTTATTTTAGTTTTTAGCTATTTCAAATTTCTGTTTCAAAGTCAACGTGTCTCAAAAAAGTAAAAGTCAATTAATTAAGTATTTTATTATTTTTGGTTTATAGTGTGTTTAAATAAAGATGTGAGTAATATTGTATTTTTTTCAAGTGTAGTGAATAGCAATAATCCAATCTGTTTAAACAGTTTCTCGTAATAAGTATAGTAAGTTTTTTATATTAAAAGTGTTGTTATTTACCTCAGTAGAATTAACATCGGGGGTAAATGAAAACATGAATTTGGGGTAAATGAGAACAGTTTCTTAAATGATGTTGTCAACAAAAAAAATTACATGTATGTTATCATATTCCAAAAACTGGTTATTTTCAGCAGAATAAAAGGCCGAAAAGCACCTCTCACTACAATTTGGATCTGGGCGAACACCTGTCATTGCTAAAGAAATTTAAGATGAACGTTTTTGGGATAGTTTTTGCAATTTCAAAGACATTGAAATTTAAAATTAAAATCGAAATTTAAAATTAAAAAAAAAATAATAACAAGCAGTTTTGAACGGCTCCGTGAAATAACTCCCCAAGAAATAACTCCCCAAAAAAAAAAAAATGAAATAACCCCCCAAATTGGGGACTTATTTCATAATGAAATAAGTCCCCAAACTCGATAATGAAATAAGTCCCCAAAAAGCATGAAATAAGTCCCCAAAAAATAATGAAATAACTCCCCAAACAAATTGTGAAACAAGTTGCAAATTTAAAGAATTGTGTTGCCACTTTATATATTTTTCAATAAAAAGGATTAATTAATAAGGCAAAATAAGATTTTAATATACATTTTTAATGCAGGTAACTTCCTTAATTAAAAATTATTTTAAATATTTGAAAAGTTATGTATATACGTGAATAGTGTCTTCAACGTTGCTTCTACGGTAGGGACATTTAATAAATTGAAGACCTTCAGCAATTGACTGGGCTTGCATTTTCAAATTGCATTCTGCACAGACTTTAAGATTTCTGCATGGCATATACAGGATATTTGGCTAAGAATCTTGACAAACAATGCATACACTGATATGAAGCTACCACAAGTTGTTTCCGAATATGGACAATTTAAGTAAATTTGAGATTTTGTGCGGCAAAAGAAGAACCAGTAAGCTAAGAAAAATAAAAGTGACAATTCGCCGCGAATTAATGTGATTGAAAATTGTTCTTAAAACAAAGTTAAATGTAAAATTTTTTTTTACCAAATTATCAGAAAATAAAACCGATACAATTTTGAGGATTTATTTTCACTACTTTTTTGGGGACTTATTTCATTTTCCAATTTGGGGAGTTATTTCATTATGAAATAACTCCCCAAACTAAAAATGAAATAAGTCCCCAAAAAACAGGAAATAAGTCCCCAAAATTGGGGAGTTATTTCATAATGAAATAACTCCCCAATCTCATACAAATTTTTGGGGGGTTATTTCATTTTTTTTTTGGGAGTTATTTCTTGGGGAGTTATTTCACGGAGCCGTTTTGAACTTCTAAAAGTGTTAAATTTATAAAATAATGAGAATAGTTCATTATCTAATGGCTTAGTCATGTTATAATGAATATTAAGTGTAATACATTGACGTTTTCATTTACCCCTAATTTCAAATTAAAATGATTTAGATGTTAACATTGCGTGGGAAATGAAAACATCAAAATATTGCACTTAATATCCACCATAACGTGACTTAGCTATTAGAAAATTAACTCTTCTCATTATTTTATAAGTTTAACATTTTTAGAAGTTCAAAATTGATTGCAATTAATTTTTTTTTTTTTAATTTTAAGTTTCGATGTCTTTTAAATTGCAAAAACTGTCCCCAATTACCCCAACTGACCCTACCATTTTTTTGGAAATGAAGTTTGCATTAAAACAATTACTTATAAATAAAACAAGTTGTAAAAAAAACAAAATGTTTGCAAAGATTAAATTTAGTTTTATGTAAAAATTCGCGCGAATTTAATTATTTTCGCTGCTAAAGCAGTTTCAGTGCATTCTATAATACAATAATTTCTTTGAAAATATGAATAATGCATAATATTTCTTTAATAGGTCTATCCCTTTTTGTACGTTTTGACCACTCATGACCAACCGAGCTATGACAGCTAGCGAGTAGACGTGTTTACAATTGGCTTACCTTCAACCTAGTTTTTCTCTATCCAAAAGTTTCCAAAAACTCTTTTTGTTGATCAATAACATAATTTTAGTGATCGCATTTTGATTTCTGTGCTCTTCGCGCTTCCTTATTGTTTTTAAAGTGAATAATTTATCCTTAATTGAAAATTGGAAAATATTTCTTTTGTTAATCGACTGACGGTATTTTCACACACTCTCAAATATGACTAAACCATCTGAGAGAAGACAAAACTCTTCACCTCATTCAGCGAACTCATCGCTCTCTAGAATTCGGAATAAAAACTTACCAGATGACAGCGACATGTGGAAAAAAATGGACGATAGACTTAAGGTGCAAAAGGATAGCATAACATCAGAAATAAATTCACTTCTTACAAAAACATTAACTGAAGCAGAGGCACGAATATCCGCAAACTTTACTGCACAGATATCAGACATTAAAAACGAAATAACACATTTAATGGGACGGGTATCAAAAATTGAATCAACGCAATTGAAACTTGATGCTGAAAACATGTTGCTGAGAGAAAATATAAACAAATTTGACGTGACTATAACAAATGTCAAACTCGAACTCTCAACATGCAATTCAAATATAAATAAATGCACAAATGATATATCCGCACTTAAAAATGAATTCGACAAATTGAGTAGAACACAAGAAATTCATGAGAATCGAAATGTTGCTTGCGATGCCGTTCTTAATGGAATACCCTTTGCTCCAGAAGAAAATCTTAAAACAATTTTTAATCACCTGTGTTTAAGAATCAACGCAAGGCCACCAACTATAAATAGAATTTTTCGCACGCGACCGACATCTAATTTTCTTGATTCTGCTATTATCATCAAATTTTCAACACCTCACGATAAAAACACTGTACTTCGATGCGCTGCCGAACACTGTAGGAAAAACAACAACAAACCACTTTGTTTACGCGATGTCAACTTTGGGCAGAATGCTGATAGTGCAATCTTTCTCCGAGAATGCTTAACCAAAAAAAATCATTCCTTGCTTCAATCTGCGCTCAAATTAAAAAAACAAAAACAACTTACAACTGTGTTTACTATGCGTGGACTTGTATATATAAGACGTCAACTTGATGATAGAGCTGTGCTTATTGAGAATATTGAAGACTTGAGAACAGGGTTGCCATGATCAACATAAATTAATTAAAATATTATTATTCTTTTTTTCTTTTACTTTTGCAAAAAAAATTCTTTTACTGTAACTGAGTAAGTAGATGTTGATTGAAGTTAAAATTATCTTTTTTCATTTGTAAATTATTAGTTAAAGTTTTCGTAAATTATTTTTTCTTAAATATGATTTCTTCTGGTGTTGGTAATGATTTGATCTTGCGTTCTATGCTCAGAGTGTTTTTCAATCAATGTGCTGGATTTCGAATTTGTCACATTAATGCACACAGTTTGCGGAAAAAAATTGACGAGTTTAGGTATGTGTTTGAGGGGTCTGGTGTTGATGCTATTTGTATATCCGAAACGTGGTTCCCGGTTGATTTTCCGAATGTTATGTTTAATATAAATGGTTACAATCTGTTAAGAGCTGATAGGGGTGATCGTGGAGGTGGGGTAGCTATATACGTTAGGGAAGGCATAACCTCTAGAATGAATTGTTTCTCAAATCTCGGTAGTGACATAGAGTACATTTTTGTTGACTTGATATGTGGTGATGATAAGCTTCTACTCGGTACAGTTTATAGACCTCATAGAAACATTGATCTTTCTTCTCTCGAAATTCTTATGGGAGAAATCTCATTAAGTTCATCCAACATTGTGCTGTGTGGGGACTTCAATAGTAACCTTTTAAACGATACCACTTTAGTTGACAGTATGAGATCTTTAAATTTGTCTCCGGTTAATGTCCAAGTACCAACACATTTTACTAGAAGCTCGTGCTCTCTACTTGATGTTATTTTTGTAAGTAATAAAGATGATGTTAGTTTTTATGATCAACTTGTTGCACCCGCTTTTTCGAAACATGATCTTATATTTCTTACTTTTAACTTCAATGTCATTATACCCCCATCGGTTGTTCAATATAGGGATTTCAAAAATATTGATGAATTTGCGCTTGAACGCAGCGCTTCTTCGATTGAATGGAATCAAATTTTCAGTCTGCCAGGACCTGATGCTCAAGTTGAGTTCTTGCAATCTAACCTTGAGTACCTTTTTAACACGTTTGTTCCTCTTAAACAAAAAGTTCTGTCTCATCGATGTCGACCATGGTTCACGCCGCAAATCTCCTCGTTGATCCATCAGCGAAATGAGGCATATTCTCTATGGAAGAGATACAGGTTGGAACAACACCACATAACTTATTGCCGGTTACGTAACCAAGTTGTTTGTAAGATTCGAACCCAAAAGGCTAAGGTTTTCAAACATCGACTTGACTTGACTGTGAATGGTCGCAAGCTGTGGAATAATCTGAGAAATATTGGTATTTGCAAGCAAAAGGTTACAAGAAATAGTGAAAATATTGACTGCAATGAGTTAACTACAAAATTCTTATCTCTACCCACTTCATCATCATTTGACTCCGCTACAGAATTCCATGAAGTAGAAGATCATTTGTTGACCGCCAAAAATAAGTTTGAGTTTCAATGTATTGAATGTACGGACGTTGTCGAAAGCTTTATTTCAGTTAAGTCAAATGCTATTGGAATTGATGGTATACATCCTGTTTTTATGCGAGCTTTACTTCCAATAATTTTAGCTTACATAACATACTTACTGAATACAATATTAACAACTGGCATATTTCCTAAAGCTTGTAAGCTCGTTAAGGTGGTTCCTGTACCTAAGAGTTCTAGTTGCAAGGAATTTAGACCCATCTCGATACTGCCGTTTCTTTCCAAGGTTTTAGAGAGGATTATGCAAAAGCAAATAAATAATTACCTTAACAGAGCGAATATTTTGACTCCTTTTCAATCTGGCTTTCGTCCAAAGCATAATTGCACCACAGCGCTTATTAATGTAGTAGAAGATATGAGGCAGGCCATAGATGACAATAAAGTCAGTTTTCTGGTTCTCTTAGATTTTTCGAAGGCTTTTGATGCTATTGATCATCTGATTCTTACACGCAAACTTCTACATCAACTTGATTTTTCATTTTCTGCGACTAAGTTGGTATTATCTTTCTTGAGCGAAAGAAAACAAGCTGTATCCGTTTCAAATATGTTGTCTTCCTTCTTGCCTGTTTTGAAAGGTGTCCCACAAGGATCGATCTTAGGCCCAGTCCTTTTTTCACTTTACATAAATGAGTTGCCAGCGAAAATGAACTTTTCACTCATAAATATGTACGCTGACTATGTGCAGCTTTACTTGAGTAGTCCACTTGGTCTCATCGAAAACTGCGTACATAATATAAATCAGGATCTTGAAAATATTCACATATGGTCACAGCAAAATGGATTGTTCTTAAACCCTCATAAAACTAAATGTATTGTTATCTCAAAAAAAATATTAGATCTTTCCTACTTTCCACGTTTATTATTGAACAATACCCCCATTGAATTCGTTGAAACTGCTAAGAATCTAGGGATGACTTTTAACAGAACCTTAAGTTGGCAGAACCACATAAATTCTTCTGTGGGTAAAGTATACGGGGCCCTTAGAGTTCTGCGTGAGTCCCAATATCTAACACCAGTTGCAACTCGTATGATGTTGGCTAAGACCTTGATTATTCCAATTCTCACTTATGGCTGTGAATTATTTTGTAATTGTGATGCTGAGAGCCAACGAAAACTGCAAGTACCATATAATAACACCGTGCGCTACGTTTATGGTCTAAAGAGGTATGACCACATATATGGATATGCATATGTTATGTACAACATGCAGTTCAAACTTGAATATAGAACTCTATTGCTACTATTTACCATCAAGCAGACGCATCAACCACAATACCTGTACCATAGACTGCAGTTTCCTTTTTCAAATCGATCTTACAATCTTACGATTCCACGACATAATTGCTTAACATCTGAGCGACAGTTCTTTGTCAATGCCATACGCCTTTGGAACTCTCTGCCTCGTGAGCTTAGAAACATTACCGATAATAAACTATTTCAGTCAAAACTCAAACATTATTACTCAACGCTGTGGTCCTTTTTTTTTCCCATTTAAGTTTAACTGATAATAATAACTACAGGATAACATTTCTTTTAATTTTGAATACTCAGTTTTTCATTTTTCATTTTAATTTTGATTTTATAGAGTGATGAAACTTTCTAACTTTCAATGTACATATTTTAATCTTCTCTTGTTAATGCTATATTTATAGCTTTTATGAAATTATGTATTTATTCTTTTTAAGGCTAGCACTAGTTGATAAGATATTATATCTTAATGTGTTAAGCATACCTGAAAATAAATAAATAAACTAAATAAACTAAACTTAACTTAGACCGGAGAACTATGTATCCATCTGTTCCTATTTGTGCACTGAAATTTATTTGAATTTCGTACGTTTTCTATCATGACGGACTTTTAAGTTGCGTTACGGAATGGGCTTCGAAAGGTTTTTCCAGAGTAGCACTCAAATGATGTTGGTTACATTGTACACAAGCCATCCGGAGAAAGGCCTTTAAAATTCAGGATTTTATTCCAACAACGAGCATAAACCCCACTGCTTTGAAGTGGTTTAAGAAGGTCCTGACTTTTGTAGTTATTATTCCCCAACTCTGATGCAGATCCGTCATAAGCTAAAAAAAAAAAGAAAACACGGACTTCACGAAACATCTTCGTAAGCGCGCTTCTGCACTCCTTTTTTTAGTTTATCATGCTAAACTAAATAACTCTCCTTCGGCTTTAAGGTCTCAATAGTTATTTAATGAAACAAGTTCATTAGTTTTCCCAACGTTTCGACTGAGATTTCAGTCTTCTTCAGGGGCGCTTTTTTATTAAACATGACAATGAAACAAAAAACAGAGATGAACATAATTACAATTTGACAAAAGTTGTAATAAAACTTACAATCATTGCAGGATTTGATGGGATTAAATTACATTATTTTTTAACATAAAACATTGAAAATGAAAACTTAAAAATGAAAGAAAAACTTAACAGCAAAAATGTGTAATGTGTGTTTTTATATGAGCACTTCTTTGTTAGAAGTTTTGTCTGTAACTATTTTAAAAAGTTATTTTTACCGGACAGAATATTACATTTTATTTATGAAGAGACCAAAGAACAGTACACTGATGATATGTTCTGTGTATCTTGCTTATGGTTCATATTATTTTTGTTGTTAAGGATGTGCAACGTTTCCAGAGTATATCGTTTCGATGTATTCTTCTCAGCTTGGAGGATTTTTGTGTTTTTGAAATCTGGAATATGGTTTTTTTCAATACTATGACAAGCAAGAGCAGTTTTTTGGGAGCTTTTTGATTTTAAATCAGACTTGTGGTTAGAAATTCGTTGTTTTAGTATTGTTTCGTTGTGCCAATATAGCAGAGATCACAGCTTTCTTCTTCGTTGCCCAAACAGTTGACCTTGTAAACAACATCTGTCCGTCGGTCTTTTTCAACAGTCGTTGTTAGTTTTGTGAACAACGAGTGGAGTGTTTAGTTCGACTTGTATGCCAGATTGACGTCTTTAGCCTTGTTGGCTACTGTTTTTTTGAAGCTATCTGTTAGTTTTGGTACATAAACCATACTCTTGAAGAAACCGGCTTTCTTTTCTAACTTGTCTGATTGCGTGGAGTTTTCTTGTCTTTGAAGTAAATCTCGGATAATTTTCCACGGGAATCCATTATCAACAAGAATGTTTGTGACCTTTATTTTGTTTGCGGGGTGGAATTTCTCGTCACTTATCATGAAAACTTTGTTGATTAGGTTGAAAGCTGTGTTAATTATAATGTGTTTTGGTTGGCTCGACCGGAAGTTGATAATTCTTCCAGAAGCTGTTTCTTTTTGGTACCAATCAAATGTGAGTCGGTAATTTTCACGGCGAATTTTTACGTCTAAAAATGCAATTGCATTGTTTTTTTCTTTCTCCACCGTGAATTGGATCTTCTCGTTAAAATTGTTAAGACTCAACAGCACATTGTCAACATCACGGTGATCAATTACCGCGAAAATATCATCGACATAATTTACTATCAACTTGGGTGGGTTTATTGATGCAAAGCAATCTTCCAAGAGAAAGTCGAGAACAAGATCTGCGATTGTGGGTGAAAGTGGATTACCCATTGGAACTCCATAGATTTGTTTGTATAAATTATTTTTATACTGAAGAAAGTTGTTTTCTTTTAAACAGAAATCCAAAAGTTCGAGAAATTTGGTTAAGCTCAAGTTCGTGTTTTCACTTATGGTATTCCACTTCTTTTTTACAATTTTGACGACGACCTGAGTAGGAATGTTCGTGAAAAGTGATACTGCATCAAACGAAACTAAAACGTCTTGTTGATCCAATATTACACTTTTTGCTTTTTTAATAAATTCAAAGGAATTTTTTACCGTGTAGGTTGAGTTCCGAGTAACGCACTGCAAAATTCTTCCTATGTATTTTGATAACTCGTAGCAAGGAACATTCATCGATGATGTTATAGGACTCAGTGGTATATCGGGTTTATGAATTTTCGGCAGTCCGTAGATGGAGGGGATCTGCGCGGTGTACGTAGTCATTCTTGCTTTCTCTTTGTCGTTTATGAATTTGTTGGTGTGAAGATATTTGACCAATTCATTGTTTTTTGTTTTGGAGAGAAGAAATTGGATTACTTCTTACTCCCCTGTACACAGAACGGTCTGACAATAGTTGAAACATTTTATCTTCGTATTCGCTTTTATCCATAGCCACCGTGACATTGCCTTTATCAGCTGCAACTATAATAATATGCTTGTTTCTTTTCAAAAAAGCTGTTGTCTCTTTTCTCACCTTCGAGATATATTTAGCTAATGGGTCGTTGTTATTGTTTCTTTGAAAAGAGTGAAGCATATTACCAAACTTTGCTCTCATTGATTCTTGTTCTTGTTCATCCTCCACATTTCTTATCACTTCCTCGCCATCCGCGATCAGTTGAAAAAGAGGAAAGTTATCTTTCTCTATCGGTAGAGCGAATTTTTTGCCCATTGACAGGAGCCATTTAATTTCAAATGGAAATTCAATGGAACTTTTGTTTAAAAACCACTTTTCGTGCATTTTAATGTTAAAACAATTCCAGAGTGATGCTTTTAGTTTTTTAATCTTTTCTTCATTAGATCGTTGTTTTTTTGCAGTGAAGTTTTTGTAAATTTGTTTTTGATTGGAAGTGAACTGTTTATATTCATCCCAAGTTGTATTTTCTTTTATGCGTTTGTCTGCTAGCAAAAAAACAACGATCTAATGAAGAAAAGATTAAAAAACTAAAAGCATCACTCTGGAATTGTTTTAACATCAAAATGCACGAAAAGTGGTTTGTAAACAAAAGTTCCATTGAATTCGCATTTGAAATTGAATCCTGTCAATGGGCAAAAAATTCGCTCTACCGATAGAGAAAGATAACTTTCCTCTTTTTAAACTGATCGCGGATGGCGAGGAAGTGATAAGAAATGTGGAGGATGAACAAGAACAAGAATCAATGAGAGCAAAGTTTGGTAATATGCTTCACTCTTTTCAAAGAAACAATAACAACGACCCATTAGCTAAATATATCTCGAAGGTGAGAAAAGAGACAACAGCTTTTTTGAAAAGAAACAAGCATATTATTATAGTTGCAGCTGATAAAGGCAATGTCACGGTGGCTATGGATAAAAGCGAATACGAAGATAAAATGTTTCAACTATTGTCAGACCGTTCTGTGTACAGGGGAGTAAGAAGTAATCCAATTTCTTCTCTCCAAAACAAAAAACAATGAATTGGTCAAATATCTTCACACCAACAAATTCATAAACGACAAAGAGAAAGCAAGAATGACTACGTACACCGCGCAGATCCCCTCCATCTACGGACTGCCGAAAATTCATAAACCCGATATACCACTGAGTCCTATAACATCATCGATGAATGTTCCTTGCTACGAATTATCAAAATACATAGGAAGAATTTTGCAGTGCGTTACTCGGAACTCAACCTACACGGTAAAAAATTCCTTTGAATTTATTAAAAAAGCAAAAAGTGTAATATTGGATCAACAAGACGTTTTAGTTTCGTTTGATGCAGTATCACTTTTCACGAACATTCCTACTCAGGTCGTCGTCAAAATTGTAAAAAAGAAGTGGAATACCATAAGTGAAAACACGAACTTGAGCTTAACCAAATTTCTCGACTTTTTGGATTTCTGTTTAAAAGAAAACAACTTTCTTCAGTATAAAAATAATTTATACAAACAAATCTATGGAGTTCCAATGGGTAATCCACTTTCACCCACAATCGCAGATCTTGTTCTCGACTTTCTCTTGGAAGATTGCTTTGCATCAATAAACCCACCCAAGTTGATAGTAAATTATGTCGATGATATTTTCTCGGTAATTGATCACCGTGATGTTGACAATGTGCTGTTGAGTCTTAACAATTTTAACGAGAAGATCCAATTCACGGTGGAGAAAGAAAAAAACAATGCAATTGCATTTTTAGACGTAAAAATTCGCCGTGAAAATTACCGACTCACATTTGATTGGTACCAAAAAGAAACAGCTTCTGGAAGAATTATCAACTTCCGGTCGAGCCAACCAAAACACATTATAATTAACACAGCTTTCAACCTAATCAACAAAGTTTTCATGATAAGTGACGAGAAATTCCACCCCGCAAACAAAATAAAGGTCACAAACATTCTTGTTGATAATGGATTCCCGTGGAAAATTATCCGAGATTTACTTCAAAGACAAGAAAACTCCACGCAATCAGACAAGTTAGAAAAGAAAGCCGGTTTCTTCAAGAGTATGGTTTATGTACCAAAACTAACAGATAGCTTCAAAAAAACAGTAGCCAACAAGGCTAAAGACGTCAATCTGGCATACAAGTCGAACCAAACACTCCACTCGTTGTTCACAAAACTAACAACGACTGTTGAAAAAGACCGACGGACAGATGTTGTTTACAAGGTCAACTGTTTGGGCAACGAAGAAGAAAGCTGTGATCTCTGCTATATTGGCACAACGAAACAACTACTAAAACAACGAATTTCTAACCACAAGTCTGATTTAAAATCAAAAAGCTCCTAAAAAACTGTTCTTGCTTGTCATAGTATTGAAAAAAACCATATTCCAGATTTCAAGAACACAAAAATCCTCCAAACTGAGAAGAATACATCGAAACGATATACTCTGGAAACGTTGCACATCCTTAACAACAAAAATAATATGAACCGTAAACAAGATACACAGAACATATCATCAGTGTACTGTTCCTTAGTCTCTTCATAAATAAAATGTTATATTCTGTCCGGTAATAATAACTTTTTAAAATAGTTACAGACAAAACTTCTAACAAAGAAGTGCTCATATAAGGCTTACACATTTTTGCTGTTAAGTTTTTCTTTCATTTTTAAATTTTCATTTTCAATGTTTTATGTTAAAAAATAATGTAATTTAATCCCATCAAATCCTGCAATGATTGTAAGTTTAATTACAACTTTTGTCAAATTGTAATTATGTTCATCTCTGTTTTTTGTTTCATTGTCATGTTTAATAAAAAAGCGCCCCTGAAGAAGACTGAAATCTCAGTCGAAACGTTGGGAAAACTAATGAACTTGTTTCATTAAATAACTATTGAGACCTTAAAGCCGAAGAAGAGATCTTCAAAATCCTTCAATAATAAAACAACATTGGTCAAAAAATCAAACATTAAACTAAATAACACAATAACGATAATTATATCTTTTACTGTAATAAGAAGAGAAGTTATCTCCCACCCACCGTGGGGAATAACTTCACACAAAAGTGAAATCAATTCCCACAAAATAGTGAAATTAATTCCCGCTTTCGGTAAGAATTAAGTTCATCAAAACAAGTGAAATTAGTTCCCACCAGTGGTGAAGTTCCTTCCCATGTGAAGGTTGTGCCCGTGAAGTTATTTCCCTGCCCCAATATAGATAAATTTAATTTTAAAAATAATGATTTCTTGTTTTAATTGCTTAACTTTCTAATTTTAGTATACAATTCGGAGTTAAATTTGAAAACCCGCATTATATCCGTATTTATTTTTGCCTTAATTTCAAAACTTAAAACTACAGAGCATGATTTCATGACTAAACCTGTGAGGAACGTTAATTCAATCATTCCTGCAAAAAAAAAATTCCAAAAAACTGTTTTGTTTAGAAACTACATTCTTCGCGAAACTATCAAAAGTGGATATAATGGCTTTTGCTTTTGACCAACACAAGTAATAGAAGCAGAACTGATTAATTTATAATTAAAATGAAATGTCTATAAAGATTGATTTTTATTTTATTCTCAATTTTAGTACGACCTCTTTTGGTGGAAATATCGTTTAACAATCAGCCAATGTCAGCGGATCGTAAATATGAAATTGAATGCCAAGCCATAGGATCAAGGCCACCAGCAAAGATTACATGGTGGATGGGCAATATTGAATTACATGGACATAATCAAAAGGTTAGTCTTTCTTAAGCTGCACTGGTCAAAATCACATCAACCATGTGAGATTGTGTGTGTGAAATTGAAATACGTGTACGTTGAATGCTTCAAGAAAAATCAAATTGTTTTCAAAATATGATTTTTCATCAATCACGGTGCACATTCTCACATGCTTGATGAGATTTTGAACAGTGTTTATGCCGCTTTATAAATGTACGTACAATGTTAATGTACATAAACATATTTTTGTTATTTTATAATTTTAAATGTCATTCTGTTAAGGGTATCTTAAAATAAAATTGTTGGTTAAAATAATTTTTCTAAAGAAAATGTTTTATTTCACTACTGGACATTTTGCCCTGAAAAGCTCTTCACTGACACAAAACAGGAATACCTGCTTCTTTGGAATACAATAGCTTTGTTCATTGAGCCCTGAAGTATATTAATAAAAATAAATCGAAATCTTGAAAAAAACAAAAAAAATTAACTATCTCCTCAGATGGCTCCAGCATGGAGTGTGGAGTAGGTATTGTTTTATTGTCAGAGAAGCTCAATGTTTCGAAGTCCTTCCAACTTCCTGACAACGCTGGCGTCTTCCAAGTAGAGCTTCTTGTAATCAGAGAAGCTTGCAAGTTAACGCAACATTTAATTTTTTAATTTTAATTGATAATATTAAATTGATGCCAAGCCACCTTAATACCCAATATGGAAAATTAAAAAACGCTATTGCTGACATAAATCCCAAAAATGAATTATTAACTTGCATCCAATCAATAACTTCGTTAAAGAAAAGGTTCGAATCAATTGAAGTCTCTGTAAACAAACAAACAGATGTAATAAAATCGGTTGGCATTGACTACACAGCCACTTATGATAAAATCATCGGTGATTCATTAGCGCTTGCTGACGTTTTGATAAAAGAATCCACTGCCACTCGTATTGCTATCTCTGATGTATCCGAAGAAATGAAACGCACGTCATCTATTCAAAATTGCTTACTTCAACCTCAACATCTTAACAACAACGACAAATCCTTACTTTTAGAACTTCAGAACCTGGACACATCTGACGATCACTTAAGTGATAGCTCTCAATCTTCATCTCCACATACTCTCCCAGCACAGACACCAACCAGTACTGCACACCCAACCCAAGCACCAACCTCTCAATCCTCCACCAACATTATCAAATTCAATGTAGCTTGGACTTCCACCGAATGGAGAAATCGCCTGATAAAAATCAAGTCTAATCAACTGAGAAACTCTGGTCCTTCTAACTTTATAATCAAGGGTGCACCTTTACATGCAAATGAACATTGGATTCAACAATTCTTTCATATAAATTATAAATTCGACCCAATTAATTGTAACCGCCAAGAGCCTGGAACTTTTAAAATATCTATACCGTGGTCCTATAAATGGTTATTCTCTCGTCATACTTCGTCTCTAAGAAATAGTTCGATGAATATGGTTCCTGAAATTGTGCAAACATCTTCAACTAATAACTCTAGGTCTAATTCCAAAGCTTATTTTAAGAAAAGTTATAAGTAAAAAATCAATTTTAGAATTAATCCTAAACCTTTTCCTAACAAATCAAAAAACTCACCTTTTCAAATAAGTCCAAATATCCAAATTTTTCTCTCTCACATGTCCTTAACCCATCTGTACCTACCTCAAGCAATCACATTACTCGCCCTATGTGTAACCCTTCCTCTAACCATGTTTTTGGTAGTTACTCACAAAATGATAATCACTCAAATTCTCTCCCTGCCTCCCATCCCTCAACACATAAACCCCAATTTATCGACCCTCTTTTCCCTCCTAATGTTAAAATGGCCATGCAAACTTCCGTTTCCGCTGAATCTCGATACACAATGTCTAGATTGAGAGATCCCCGAATCTACGATAATGTCAGACTATACCTTGCTTATTTACATGATAAGCCCAATTTTGTCTGCATATTTGGTAAAACTAAAACCAATCTCTTGCTTTCTATCCAACAGAAAGGTCTCCCTACCAACACCTCTAGCCTTCGTAAAATGTACTATTCCTTTCACGAAGCTTATAACGTTACCGATCAAATGGTCTCGGATGACCTGGCTACCTACTCTTCTTACATTAATTCAAAGAGTACCGCATATCGCCACGTAATCGACATGCCAATAATTATTATCTTTAACATAGAATACTCTACTTCTAATTCTCTTAAAACCCGTCCAACGTGTCTAACGATCTACTACCAAAACGTAAGAGGGCTTCGCACTAAAACGTCAACTGTCTTTTCCAACTCTCAAAAACTTCCCTACGACATTTTTGCATTGACAGAAACAAATCTTACTCCCGATTTTCTTAGCAGTGAATTATTTACCTCTGACTACGTTACTTTTCGTTGCGATGGGTCACATAAGGATAGCGATTTCTCCGGACGTCGAGTTTTAATTGCAGTTAATAATAATCTGGACGCTTCCCTTTTTAAGTCTTCAAATACAACCCTTTTCGAGTTTATTTCTATCAAAATAAAGTTAGATAATCGAAATATATACATAATGTGCTGCTACATTCGCCCCGCACAACCAACTAGTTCTTACCAACTCGCCGTTGATGCAATTGATCCGCTTTTTGAGCCGCTGATATGAATGATGATATTTTGTGTTTGGGAGATTTCAACCTTCCTAACATTCAATGGTGCCAATCTGATGATGCAACTTACTTTTCGCCAGTAAATGTCAAATCTGAAAAAGAAACCTTGTTCACGGACTGCGTTCAAAACTCCTGTCTTTTTCAAGTGAGTGGGGTCACAAACTATCTGAATAGGCAACTTGACCTCATTTTCACATCTGACCCTGCCAACTCCGTGGTGACTGTGAGTGATCAATTATTATCTACCTTCGATCAGTTTCATCCACCCTTGTTAACTTCTTTCTCTTATGACGCCTCCTCTTATAATATAGATCCAGAATATAGTTTTAACTTTCGTAAGGCCGATTTTCAGAATCTTAATACGCTTCTTAGTAAAATCGACTTAAATATTTCTCATAGATCGATCGAAGATGAGCTTTCAACCTTTTATTCTAAAATCTTCTATTGTTTCTCTCAATCTGTCCCTTTTCAGCCTCGTAGAAACTATTCTTCTTCCCCACCATGGTATAATAGAGAACTTCGGTATCTTCGCAATGTAAGGAACAATTTATGGAAAAAATACTTGAAATCTAAATCTGATTACGATTACCTAATCTTCTCAAATGTGTTTAGACAATTCTCCGTTCTCTCCGAACAACTCTAAAATGAATACATTTTATGTATGCAATCCTCTATAACTTCCAATCCTAAACGTTTTTATGAATTTATAAATGTAAAAAGAAAATCTGATGGTTACCCTCCTTCATTCATCTACTTAAATGACTCTTCATCGGACCCTGCAACTATAGCAAATTTCTTTGCAAATTATTTTAAACAATCTTTCGGATTGTGTTACTGAGCCTGATGCACAATATTTCGAGTATCTAAAACATTCTTCACAAACTTCTTTCTCATCTCTTAATATTTTCCCAAGCATGGTTAATGATAAAATTGATAAACTGAAAGAGGACTACTCTACAGGACCTGATGGCATTCCGGCAGTGGTCCTCAAAAAATGCTCAAGTGCTTTCATTCATCCACTGACCTCTCTGTTTAAACTATCTATTTCTCAATATGTTTTTCCACAATCTTGGAAAGTATCATCCATAGTTCCTATCCATAAAAAAGGACCAAAGAATAATGTGTCTAACTATCGCCCAATAGCAAAGCTTTCTTGCATACCTAAAATGTTTGAAAGTATTCTCTATGATGTTCTCGCCTTTTATTGTAAGCCTATTTTGTCCCCCGTTCAACATGGTTTCTTAGCCGGAAGGTCAACTACAACAAACCTTGTGCAATTTGTGTCTCAGACGCTGTGCACCATGGAAAATGGGGATGAAGTAGATGTCATATCCACTGACTTTAGCAAGGCGTTCGACAAAATATCTCATAAAATTATTTCCTACAAATTAAAATACCTCGGCTTCCCCCCTCATTTCATTTCATGGATTGACTCCTATTTATCTAATAGAAATAACATTGTCCGTTTTAGATCCTCCCTTTCCTCTCCTTTCAGCGCATTCTCCGGTGTTCCACAAGGCAGTCATCTAGGCCCAATGCTTTTCATTTTAGCAATAAATGATGTTGCAAACATTCTGGAGTGTGATCTTTTAATTTATGCGGATGATATGAAAATATTTAAAAGCATATCAACAACCACTGATTTCCGATATCTGCAAGACAACCTTGATAGATTTTCCCTTTGGTGCCTAAAAAACCATCTCGAATTAAATGTAAGCAAGTGTCATACTATGACTTTTTCCAGAAAACGCCAACCTGGGCCACATAGACCCTATTTTATTGAGGGGGAGTCTGTGCCATATGTTACTTCCTCTCAGGACTTGGGTGTCCTATGTGATAGAGAGCTTAATTTTCACTCCCATATTGACAATATCATCAATAAGGCTAATTCTATGCTTGGGTTCATCAAACGTTGGTCCAAAGAATTTCCAGACCCATATGTCTCCAAATCACTTTATATTACCTTTGTCAGACCTATTCTTGAATATGCTTCACAAGTTTGGTCACCGCATCAAGTTACCCAAATAAAACGAATCGAAGCTGTTCAGCGTAGATTTCTTCGATTTGCTCTGCGCAGCCTTCGGTGGGATGATAATTATCATCTTCCTCCCTATGTTGATCGATTACAACTAATTAATCTGCACTCCCTTGAAAAACGACGTAAAGCTGCAGATATCGTTTTTATTCACGATTTACTTACTGGTACCATTGACTGCCCAGTATTAGTAAATACTATTTCCTTTAATACCAACCCCCGTAATGTAAGAACTGTTCCCCTCTTCCGCATCCCTTATCACCGCACAAACTATTCCTTTTTTAATCCCATGTCTCGAATGCTTCGTAACGTTAACAACTTTACAAATGGGTTTGATTTCCATACATCTAAATCAGTCCTTCGTAATACCCTCCTCTCAAATATACCCCAGTAATGTACTTAAAATCATTCATTTTCAATTTTCTTCTATATTTTTTTTTTTTTATTTTTATTTTAAATTTTAAAAATTGTAAATCTTTTTCTGGTATATCATATTAAACTTGTATTTATTATTAACTAGTTTTTAAGTTCTGCTTGTACTAAACGTTGAATAAATTAAATTAAATTAAATTAAACAATACTCGCATCTAAACCGAAATGTCGCTATATTAATTGATAGTCTGTGCGATCAAGGCCTTTAAATTCATCCTCGAAATTAGTCAGGCAATGGAAGGAAGAACTAGATGGTCTTGGCTCCAACCGGGACGTCCGTCGCATTCTACTCTCGGTTCCAGGGCTCAGTTAGCAGTGGTTTCAGGGAAACGAAATGACAGATGAGCTGGTTCAGCCTACTCGCCGAAGCTTGCAACATTCCGCTGGGGGCTGTGAAGGGCATTGACATATCTCAATCTACATCCGTATTTAATCAAAGGTGGGGCAATTGGACCAATTGCATCATAGCTTGGAAGATATGGCCTGTCTTCAAACAATTCCGAACAAACAAACTACTTTGCAAAAACCGGTCAGATAAAGCCAGGGTGGTGGCGAGGATGGGTATTTCTTTAAACGACTACAGCCGATCTTGTAGAAATGAGACAGAGAAAGAGACTGTATTTCATTTAATGTGTCAATGCGCAGCAGAAGGCTAATCAGGCGCGGATTTAGGCCCAGGCCTAGGGCGCCAAATTTTAGAGGGCGCCAAAATTTTGAAGACAACTAAAACTTAAAATCGATTGGGTTATCTGTGTATGGAAATAATCGCAGTAAAACTATATTTTATTGTATATTACTACCAAAACAAACAAATAATAAATTTATAATATAAAACACAGTCCTTATTCCGTGCTTAGTTTAGCATTTTTTACTTTTTTTTAAGGTAAGATATGCATTGAATTCGTAAATAAAGTGCACGACTGGGTCGCACGAACTTGCTCTAATGTGTTACAGTGTTCTTGGGGCTTGAGATTTTGGAAAAAAAGCAATAAACAAAATCATATGAAATTTTATTAATCATTTAAAAATCAACGTTAAATCGTTTTTTGGAGAAAATGAAGTAAGCCATTAGATTTCTTTTACTTTTTTGAATTTTAAGGAATTTTTTTTTCAAAATCGTTGGAGCCGTTTTTTCAAAAAACGTTTTTTTTTTTTTAAACTTTTCGAAAACATATTTCAAATTTATTTTGAGTATGTCAAAATTTAGCGGTTTAAAGTTCTTATAAGAAAACAAAAGTTTTAAAAATTTTGAACAAACCGTTTTCGAAAAAACCAAAAATCAAAAAAAAAAAATTAACTTTTTTTTTAAAAACTCAAAAATTTTTTTTTTTGAAAATAAAAGAATTTATATTATTTTGTTTATAACAGAGCTTTTATATTAAAATTTTCATCGAAATCCGTCAAGTGGTTTACGAGAAAATCTGATTAAAAAAACCGGTCCTATGGGTGGTACCGTTATAAGACTATTCCTGAAAAATCTGTTCCAGCCAAAACATAAAGTTTACTTAAAAACACTATTCAGAAAGTTTTATCAAAATCGTAGGAGCCGTTTTCGAGAAAATTCAATTTTCACCATTGGTTTTGGAGCTAGAATGCTAATTCCAAAAACACCTCTGTAGGACGCCATAATAGTACTGTGTACCAAGTTTGAGGCAAATCGGTTCAGCCGTTTAGGCTGTAGGGGCCGATACAGACAGACGGACAGACAGACAGACAGACAGACAGAATTGTCGGACCCACTTTTTTAGGCTTCTCTATCATCGTAATGTTATGTTTGATTGTCCAAAAAAAATTTTTTTTTTTACGAATGCATAACTTGCCTTATAGTACATACCTATAATCGCAAGTAAAAACATAACATTGCGATGATAGAGAAGCCGAAATAAGTGGGTCCGACAATTCTGTCTGTCCGTCTGTCTTTATCGGCACCTACAGCCTAAACGGCTGGTTTGATTAGCTTGAGACTTGGTATATAGTTTTATTATGACGTATTACAGTGGGGTTTTTGGGAATTACAATTCTATTCTAGCTCTAAAACTAACGGTACCTGACATATTATTTTTAATGAAAAACTAATTTTTCCCAAAAATTTGATAAAACTTTCTGAATGGTGTTTTTTGTGTAAACTTTGTTTTGATTTTAATAGATTTTTTTGGTAAAATCTTATAACAGTACCTCCTATGGGAGGTATCGATTTTTTCAAATCAGATTTTCTCGTAAACTATTTCACGGATTTCGATAAAAAAGGTCACTGGGAAGTTCATGCGACCAAGTCGTGCGCTTTATTTTATTAACAAAACAAAAGAATAAGTAATATTAAATGAAGTCCACATTCTGTGGTTAGTTTTTAAATAATAAATATGTATAAGGTTAAGGAACACAAATAATTATAACATTAAAATGAGCATTAACTCTAGGATGATAATGTTCACTTTAAAAAAAAATTATGAAGAAATAAGAAAAGGAATAATAGAAATGTTTGCAGAGCAGTACAACTGAAAAAGTGAAAACTACCAACATAATAAGTTGACAAGACTTGTATGAAAGGGACAAATCTTTTTTTTTTAATGTTTGACATTTCGTTCTACATTAATTTCTATTACAAGTACTATCTTTCAAACAAAATTAGCATAATCGCAGTAGATTGTAGGAAAAGCGCTGTACACCACCAGTAGATTTGAAAACAAGGAAAAAAGTGCAGTGGATCTACTGCTTTCGCAGTAAAGTCGGAACCCTGGTACGTAAATGCATGAAGCCACAAACACGTCCTACTTTTATTGTTTTAAACGGCTAGAATTTGAAAAAATAATTTCGTTTTCAAATTCTGTTCTTTATAACCGTATGGTGACGCTAGCACAGTTCGGGTTAGAAATACTAAGTTTTTGAGGACTCAAAAGAATTGAAAATTACTATGCACATGATACTCGACGTAAAAAAAAATTCGAAAGCTCCAATCAGATTAGTCAAGAGTAAATGAAAGGGAACCTTACTCTGGCCATGAAAGTTTTCGTACGAATATTTATTGCGGGGCATTCTCTATATTTTAAGTACAGAACTAACTAGACGTAAAAAACTGTTCAAACAGCATCACGATAATTTCAGTTTCTTCGATAATTTACCTGTCATTAATATAAGTAAATTAACGGAGCTAACAGCAAAGACAGTCGCAAAATGTTCGGACGATTTAGAAGAAGCATTAAGTAATGAGTACATTTTTAGGAGTATTTCATTGATATCTGCGTTCATACAATTTTCCTAAAAATAAAAGTAACAGACATCTGTTTAGTGTTTATAAATGACTTAATTGAATTAGTGAGTGAAAGAACAGTGCAAGTGCAAAATCTTAGTTTTGAGAAAAACACAAGAAACTGTTTTACAGAAAACCAATTAACTTTTTTTGTAAAGTAATGTATGTGTGATTTAAAGGTTTTTGGTTCACTAAAATGCCAATAAAGGAAAAAATTTAAAAATGTTATAAGAATATGAAGGTAAAAAGACAGTGTTCTTGTATTGTTTTTACACCCAATACGAAAAATGCACAAATAAAATAAATTTTTATAATTTTATTGACTTTTTAGATCATATGAATGAATTAATTAATTGGGGGAAAGTGCACTGCGACCTTTAAGATCTATTGTGCCCCCTTTTCTAAAGCGCTGGATGAGGATACTCATCCTACAGCACTTCCTCCAACCTGGTCTCTTTTAGGAAGCCAAGTATTTGAGGTATTTTTAGAGAAGGTAACCTGTCCTTCTCTATCTGGTAATTACCCAGGTGTTTTTGTCTTTCGTGCATAAGTGCACCACATCTACCTAGTATGTGGTCCGGTGTTTCTTCTTCTTCATCGCAGAATCTGCATGTTGCGCTGCTTGACAGCCCTAGGATATTGAGGTGTCTTTTTAGTTTGCAGTGCCCTGTGAGAAAGCCCGTTATAATTCTCAGGTTGTTTCTGTTTAAGTTAATGCAGGCTGTAAATCTTTCTAGGTTGTAGTTCCCCAGTAACATTTTTGCCTGTCTTAGCTTTGGGAGTTCTTTCCAATAGTTGGATCTTTTGATTTCTTCATTTGTTTTGATCTTGTTTTTGATCACATTCTCCCCAAAATCGCAGTAGGGTTCCGGTCCAATAAAGGGTGTTGTTGCCCCTATTTTCGCCAGACGGTCAGCCTCTTCATTGCCTTCAACACCAACATGGCCTGGTATCCAATGGAGAGTGACTGTATATTCCCTGCCCAAAGTGTTGAGTTTGTCTAGGCAATCCCATACCAGTTTGGAACTGATACTGTATGAGCTAAGGGCTTTAAGTGCTGCTTGACTGTCTGACATTATTGCAATGTTTTGCTTGCGATAGTTCCTATTTAAGTTTAGTTCAGCGCATTTTCCTATCGCATTAACTTCCGCTTGAAAGATGCTTGAGGACTGTCCCATTGGAACAGAGACTTTGGTTCTAGGCCCAAAGATTTCTGCACCCGTTCCTTCAATAGTTTTGATCCATCAGTGTACCACTTGATGGCATTTGCTTTAAAGGTGTAGTTTTCTGTTTCTCCTAGCCACTCTTTTTTGCTACTCAACTTAGCTTGGAAGTTTTTCTCGAAGTTGTAAATCTTAATCATGCTATCTCTTGGAATATCAAGGGAGGGTATTGTTTTGGACAGGGAGTCGTTTTGTCTAACACTTATTTGTTTACCTTTGCCGGTGCCCTCTTTTGAAAATCTCACAATTCTTCCCTCAGCTGCACTTTGTATCACAAAGTGTAATGGGCTCAGATGCAATATGACCTCCATTGCTGCCGTAGGGCAAGTTCTCATTGCTCCTGTGATGCATAAGCATGCAAGCCTTTGCACTTTTTCAAGTGATTTTCTAGTCGTAGCTAGTTCGGTTCTTTTATGCCTTACAACCGCACTGTAGGTGATAATGGGCCTCACCATCATAGTGTACATCCAGTTTAGATCATAACAAACAAAAAAATACAGTTTATTATGTGAAAATATTATTCTGAAGATTCATAAGATATTGCTTAAATTGAGCATCAAACAATGAATGAAATAGAAATTGCAGTATAAGTACTATATTTTTGTATTGTTATTACACTCAATCAACGAGGAGGGTAGCCTAGTCGTCCGTAGATGCCGCACAAAACGTTCCGCTTCTTGGGAATACTATAAAATATAAATACAATGATATCCCTTTTCTTATGGCCACTATAATGAAACCGTTAAAACCAATTTCCGTTGTTCTCATTTCTAGCCAAAAACTAAAAAAGCAGTTTTCGTTTAAGCCTTCTATTTTTATAACATGCAAAGTTAAATAAAAATCGATAAAGCCATTTTTGAGAAAATTAGAAAATAATACGGGCAAGTGCGAGTCGGACTCGCGCACGAAGGGTTCCGTACCATTATCTATAAAAACGGCAAAAAAATCATGTTTGTTGTATGGGAGCCCCCTTAAATTGTTACGAGTGTCATGTGCAATTCCATACCCCATTCCGCACGCACGTTTTCGATCACCCTGTGATCTTCGAATTCGCATATTTTTTATACCATCTAAATTTCGAAGAGAAACCTTCTTGTCCGGAAGTGATTAAACAAAAATGTCTTCTTCATCTGCGCTGAACTTCAGCTCTTGATCGATCGATCCTTCTTCTCGTAGCCACCATCCAGTTCGGACATTATCTCTCCAGGTAACGTAAAGGCAGATAAGATCGACGGAAAATACAAATATTCCTCTTATTTTCATTGTTCTTGGTACAGTCTCCAATCATTTAAGTGGCGCAAGAAGACTTTAATGCTGAAGTGAAATAGGCTCATAAGTTCAGAGAAGAATCTTTGGTGGTTTCTTGTATTCTTCATCAATTCTTCTCAAATCCGTTTGCCAAGGTAAAAAGAAATCCTCCTTTTTATTTTTTTTTTATTTTGAAAACAAATGCCAGTGCCAGAACAAGTTTAACGAAATAGCCTTCTATTTTTTTCATAGTCCATCGCTGGCAATATCACCAACCCGCCAAAACTAGAGTTCCATTAAAGTGGAAATTGGTTACGTCACGATCTTCATTGAAAACGGGGAGCTGTACCGTTCTTTCATAAGCTGAAATTCACTCTCATAATAAATAAATAATCGAGAGTCACCGTTCCTCTAAAAAAATAGAGAAGCTTCATATTCACCACGACCGCTATTTTTTTGACAAACCTGCTCGCTGTACTTGTACAAATATCAGACGAGAACAGATCAGCTCGTCATACGAGCTGGGGTTGACGACTCCGAAATTTCCCGGCCGATTCGTCTCCGAACAAGTGCAGTGAGCGAGCGGTGCGTGGTCCGTGATATCTAAATTGTGCGAGTGGATACTTTGTGTTAAGCGGGGCAGGGGATATATGCTCCCCAGAAGCACGAGAGCGACCAGCGCGGCGCAGTGAGGGAATTCCAAGCGTCAAGCTTGAGCCCATAAATTTTCAGTGGAAAACTAGAGAAACAAAAAATAATAATAACGGGTCCCTTCTGGACCATAAA
The DNA here is from genome assembly GCA_916050605.2 of Platycheirus albimanus. NCBI lineage: Eukaryota > Metazoa > Arthropoda > Insecta > Diptera > Syrphidae > Platycheirus > Platycheirus albimanus. The sequence continues at coordinate 208,674,043 of OU696696.1, forward strand.
GAAGTGAAGAGCATCATCTTTTGATTGATTACATTATATACATATACATAGAAAAAAAAAAAAAAAAAAAAAAAAAAAAACACAGGTTAGATAAAATTAAATTAACAAAAAGGCATATCGTCGGTGACGCGTGCAAAGTGTGTAACTCCAAATATTTCAAAAATGACATTTTGGTGCCAATGGTTAGATTTAAGCGCATACTACAATCCCTCAAACCAAGAATCCCCCTTTTATTTATAATAAACGTTTAAATAACAGCTAAGAAAAAAGTGTAACTCCACGACCTATCAATATAGTGCATAAAATGTGTATCTCCACCATTTTTTTTGTAGTTGTAAAACGCTGTGAGTAACATCGTCTTGTGAAAAATCCAAGTTTTTATGAATACAAGCTTATCTTGTTAGTAGTTGTGATATCATTTATTTAAAAACGATTTCGCGCTAAGTGCATATCAAGTCCTTTTTAATAAATAATATCAATATTTTTGGCAAAAAATCATCTAAAAAGTGACAAAGGAGTTACACAATTTATATGCACTTGTTCTACTCTTCTAGAAAAAGGGAGATACACATTCTTCTTACTTTTAAAGTAATTCGTTTTTTTACTCTCCTGTAAAATTTGATACAATGGAGTTACACACTTCGCACGCGTCACCGACGATATGTGTGAAGTGTAGTCGAGTGTAAGTGCACGTTATAGAGGCGTGGCAAGAGGTCGCGGTACATCGCGCGTTTTTACCTAATCATCGAGAGTACTACAACATTGAAGGATTTGTGCACAACATCCGGACGTAAGTGGTGAGTTTCTCCTCTCTTATGTTTAATGTTATCTCATATTTTATCATAAATCTGCCTATCACATATCTGCCTTGATTTTAAGTTAGAAGCTACTTATAAACAATTCTCATTACCATATAAATTTATCCTTTTTTCTTAATCAAATTGATCTACTTAATTCTAACTAAATTTTGAACTTAACGCATAACATTGAGATTTTTCTTTTTTTTTATATCTAAATGAATTACCTACCCAAATACTAAAATCAAAGATCATGCAAATAACTATTTTTGTATCAATAAAACTATAAGTGAATAATTCAATATGAACTAGAGCCAGTGTTTATTTAGTGGGGTTGTGTGTGGTACGGTTGTGGGGATTTCTAGCATCAGCAGTATGAAGTGAGCCTTCATATCGAGAGGGCCAAAGGGACAACTCTCTTGTTTATCATCAAAGTACAAGTTGTCAAGGTGCACATTAAGTGTCAGTGGGTGGGTCATGTAAACAAGGTACTTTAGGCAATTAAGATCTGTTGCCCATTGAACAAAATAATCTATGGAGTAATGAAAGTGTCCGTCCGCCGCCTACGTAAAGAAATCTTGGCATGAAAAATAATCTTTGTTAGCGTTTAGCTACTCGCGGTCAAGAACCACGCCCACCGGCGTACCTAGCTGTGCCTTCTGCAAGCATGCCAAGTGCGACCCCGACAAGTAGCATCCAGTGATTCAAGAACCTGCAACAAAGAAATGGCGCCCAACTCTTAAGGCTTATCATTTTTTTTTGAGCTTTAATACAGTAAAGGCTATATTTATTATTTGACAGTAAGTCCCGGTATTTGCCTCAGATTGCGATTCGAGTTGCGCCTGCAAATAATATCAATCAACCTTTTCTGTTTTTTTTTCGAATTCATATAGTCCGAATGATTCTTTCAGTGCATGGAAGATTCGTTGCATATGAATTTATCTATCTCTTTGATAGTGTTGTCCATCTTCTAGCATCCATGCTGGAACATGTTGCCACTATTACTTTCATTCTATTCCCAAATTGTTCATCTAAAATCAATATATATGCCATTGGCATAGTGTCCGTCTGATTATTTAAATCACAAAGAAATCTCGGAAACCACACGAAAGACCTACCACACAATAACCCCCAAATTATGATAGAAAACAAATTCAAGCAAGATCACTTACATAAATATAACAAAGTAATATCCCTCTTATAAATTCGATTCATACTCTTTCTCAAAACATTTCGAACAAAACTCCAACAAATTTAAACATGAGTGAAAACAGAGGACGCAACACGCGTGCAAGAGGAAAATTCAATAATTCCAGAGGTCAATACCTTAACACCTCTAACAGAAATACCTCAAATATGAACAATAATAGTGAAAATTCTCAGTCAGGCTCAGCTCCAAGAAGACACGTTGTAACACATACACCACCACGAAGCCCACAAAATCAAAACATCAATCAGAGACAAAACATACAAAATCAAGGCCAAATTCAGGAACAAGTACAAGTTCCTCCGGTCGTAGATCAGATGCCTCAAAATGCCAATCAAGTTCCTCCGGTCGTAGATCAGATGCCTCAAAATGACAATCAAGTTCCTCCGGTCGTAGATCAGATTCCTCAAAATGCCAATCAAGTCCCTCCGGTCGTAGATCAGATTCTCCAAAACGACAATCAAGTTCCTCCGGTTCCCAATCAAAACCAACTAGACATGGGTCAAATTCCAAACTTAGGAGACATAGAATCTCCCCATTGCAGCCAAAGAGCTCCGTTACAGAACGATGCTCCAAATTATAACAATAATACGCTTCGTGTTCCTAAATCGGACAGTTTCGATATTCAAGTATTAGCATCAGCCTTTGAAAGAATTATTGAAGCTAATAATAAAGTCGTCATATCTGAAATGAAGGCAATAAGAAACACATTAACCCGGAATTTAGACCAAATTAACACCACTCCTACTATTGAACCAGTTCGGGCTGGAAATATTCCAAATTCAAATCGCGTAGATTTTGAACAATTTTTGAACAACGTTTCATTTTCGACTCAAACTCGAGTTCCTTTAAGCCAACAAACTTCAGGTGCCCAAACGTACACAAGCAATACAAATTGCAAGATCGAAAAGTGGAAAATTTTTTTCGATGGTTCAGAAAATGTCCACGATTTTTGGTTTAAAGTTGAAACTTTGAAAGAAAGGTCACAGTGCAGCTGGGATCATGTTTTAGCCAACTTTCACGTCCTTTTAAAAGGCAAGGCAGAATCATGGTTCTGGTTCTTTCTTAAGAAAAATCCAGCCGCGTCTTATGACAGCCTCAAATACTCGATTATCAAAGAATTTAGTAAGACAGAAAACGAATATGACAAAATTCTACGCATGGTTTCGCGTCGTCAGGGTTTCAAAGAAAAATTCGACGATTTTTACACGGACATCTTACGTCTTAATGCCCGATTAAAAGAACCATTGAGCGACATCAAAGTTATCGATATAATCAAGAAAAACTCGAAAGAAAATTTAGGTGCGCTTATGTTTTCTTATCAAATGAACAGTCTCGAACATATGAGAGACGTAGCCAGACAAGGTGAAGCTTTTTTGAAACACCAAGCGTCTGAAAAATCCTCCAGCTTAAGAAAAAACATTAGCGAATTACAACAAGAATCAGATTTGAACGACAGTGATGAATATGAAGGTCAAGAAGTAGCAGCGTATTCTACAAGTAGCAAACTTAGATCTAAGCCTTTAGATACATCTAAATTCACCTGCTGGAATTGTGATAAGATAGGCCATTCATACTACGATTGCCCTAGCGAGAAACGAAATTTATTTTGCTATCGTTGTGGCGAGAAAAACGTGGCAACAACATCTTGTTCTAAGCATGGTTTAAATCGAAAAGTGAGCGAGTTGACAGCCGGGGGCTCTCGTTCCGTAAACCCGACCCCGAGCCAATAAGTCATAGGAGCGTGTCTTCAGAAGGTCCTAGATTGCTTGAAGATACAAACTCAAAAATGTCGGATAGCCCAAAATCTTCGGTTAAATCCATTTCTTTTGGACCAAGTTCTACAATTGGAAATGTGATTAACCAACCGAATCATCTTCTATCCTTTCACGAAAGGGTGAAACGATACCAAGAGATTAGAAATCGAATATTCAAAAATTCAAATAAACGTGTTGTCCCAGATAAGGTTATGAAGTGTAGGAAGCGGTATAGCACTCGGAAAAGTCAAAGAAAAGCAATAGAATCTACCATCCTTGACGATTTAAATGACATGAGACCATATCTCAACATTCAAATTGGCAACGAAAAGGTCTCTGCTCTGTTAGATTCTGGCGCGTCAGTTAGTGTGTTAGGAAAAGATTGTCTAGAACTTCTCAAACGCAATTCCATTCCAATTAAAACTTTAAAGTCCAACATCAGTACAGCTGACGGCGCAAGGCAAGAGATCATAGGCTCGTGTAGGATTCCCGTCATACTCAATAACATTACCAATGTCATAGACTTTTATCTTGTGCCGACCCTTCAGCAAAAAGCTTATCTTGGCATAAACTTTTGGAAACAATTTCACATTGCTCCCAAAATAATCTCAGAAATTTCTTGTCTAGAAAGCCCAACTTTTGACCCGAAGTTGCACGACTTGTCGCTGCAGCAAAAAGAAGACCTGTATAATGTCATAGATGTTTTTCCATCCTATTCGAAACTGGGTCTTGGCAAAACTGATTTGGAAGAGCATGTGATTGACACGGGTGATGCAGTCCCGATAAAGTCAAAACACTACCCACTTTCACCACCTCGGGAAGCCGAAGTCTATGCAGAGATCGATAGAATGCTCAAACTAGGAATTATCCAGGAGAGCAACAGCCCTTGGAGTTCTCCTATCGTATTAGTTAGAAAACCGGGTAAAAATAGACTTTGCATAGATTTTCGCAAGCTCAATAGCGTAGCCAAAGATGACGCCTATCCTCTCCCAAACATCTCAGGGTTGCTTAGTAGATTAAAAGACACTCATTATATAACTGGCCTCGATCTTAAAGATGCATTTCACCAAATTCCACTTTCGAAGTCTTCCAGAGAAAAGACGGCATTTGCTGTCCCAGGCAAACCTCTAATGGAATTTGTTGTCATGCCTTTCGGCCTCAAAGATGCCTCACAGAGAATGACCCGTCTCATGGACAAGGTCATACCGTCCAAATATAGGGAAAAGGTCTTCATTTACATAGACGACTTACTCGTATGTTCAGAGACTTTCGAAGAACATCTGCAGCTTTTGTCCGAGGTGGCGAAGTGTCTCAGAGATGCCAAATTGACGATTAATGTCGAGAAAAGTAAATTTTGCCAAAGAGAAATTAAGTTCCTGGGATATATCGTAGGGCAGGGGTGCCTCAAAACCGATCCTTCGAAAGTGGAAGCCATTACGGAATTTCCATTGCCGCAAAGTGCACGGCAGGTGCGACGATTCATTGGCATGGCAGGCTGGTACCGTCAATTTATCCCAAACTTTTCAGGCCTGTCTTCTCCGTTGAAAGATTGCCTGCATAAATCTAAGGTGTTTACCTTATCTGAGGAAGCCAGAATGTCATTCTAAATGTTAAAAGATGCGTTGACAACTGCTCCAGTTCTGGCACAGCCTGACTTCTCCAAGCCTTTCGTTGTTCAGTGTGATGCGTCCAGCGCAGGAGTTGGGGGTGTTCTATACCAACTGGATGATGATGGTCATGAACATCCAATTGCGTATGTGTCACAAAAGCTTAACAAGGCTCAAAGGAGTTATACTGTATCAGAACAGGAATGTCTAGCTGCGATAATCTCCGTAGAAAAGTTCAGGCCTTATATTGATGGGCTTCCCTTCAAGATTGTCACAGACCACTCGAGTCTAAAGTGGCTTATGTCACAAAAGAACCTGAGCGGGAGACTAGGCCGATGGAGTTTGCGACTTCAGGCATTCACCTTCACCATGGAACACCGAAAGGGCTCCCTTAATGTTGTCCCTGATACACTATCGAGAGTTGACATAGCCGAGTTAGGAATTGTTGGCAAAGAGAAGGCAATTGATCTGGAATCCTGTCACTTTCAATCTGGCGAATACGAAAAACTTAAGAAAAATATATCGGAAGACCAAGATAGTCTTCCTGATCTACGCGTTTCCGAAGGTTACATTTATAAGCGAGTTAGATTTCGCGTGGGTTCTCCAGATGAGGAGGAAAGCTTGTGGCGACTCTGGTTGCCGAAAGAACTCACAGATGAAGCCATTACGAATGTTCACAACACCGATGTAGGATGCCACGGAGGTATCGAAAAGACTTTGTTTCGCGTGAGACAAAAGTACTTCTGGCCAGGAATGGTTAAGCAAATCAAAGAATTCGTTAATTCCTGCGACACCTGTAAGGGAATCAAACCAACAAGTAAGACATTGAGACCTAAAATGGGCTCACAATTCGTAACAGAACGCCCTATGCAGAGGTTCTATATCGATTAATTAGGCCCATATCCTCGCACGAAATCAGGAAAAGCAACAACTATCTTCATAGCCATCGACCACTTCACGAAATATGTCTTTCTGAAACCTCTAAAAAAAGCATGCGCTAAATCCATCTGCAACTATTTGGAGCATGATATCTTCCAACTTTTTGGATTCCCTGAACACATCCACAGCGACAATGGGAGACAATTTGTGTCCAAAGAATTTGCCAAGCTGATGGAAAACTACAAAATCAAGCACACTAAGACAGGTCTATATTCGCCTCAGGCAAATGCTTCTGAGCGTGTGAATAGAGAAATAATATCGAAAATCCGAGTCTTCGTAAAAGATAAACATGACGAGTGGGATAGGTATATTCCGACAATAGGTGCTATTTTGAGGGGTGATTTCCACTCATCCATTAACTGTTCGCCTTACTATGCGCTTTTTGGCCAACACATGATGTCGAACGGCTCTGAATATGAACTTCTTAGAAAACTCCAGTGCTTGAATGAACCTGAAATTCAGACACTTTCACCGTCTGATAAAATGACCTTAATGAGAGAACGCATAAAGGAAAATCTTTCTTCTGCTCATTTGAAAGCTGAGCGGACTTATAATTTGCGAGCGAAGGAAGTCTGCTTTGTTCCAGGACAAGAAGTTTTCCGCCGCAACTTTGAGCAGAGTTCTTTCGCAAAATCAAAAAATGCAAAATTTTCTCCAAAATTTATTAAGTGTCGTATCAAAAAACGGATTGGGAATTGTCTCTACGAGTTAGAGGATTTCAAAGGGAAAGTGATTGGAAAGTACAACGCTAAAGACATTCGTCAATGACGTCGTAGATTTGAAAAGCTAGGGCACCTCGTTCTTCCTTTTCGTTTCCTGACTATACGCTCGGAAACAAAAAAGGTTTGTTACGAGTGTCATGTGCAATTCCATACCCCATTCCGCACGCACGTTTTCGATCACCCTGTGATCTTCGAATTCGCATATTTTTTATACCATCTAAATTTCGAAGGGAAACCTTCTTGTCCGGAAGTGATTAAACAAAAATGTCTTCTTCATCTGCGCTGAACTTCAGCTCTTGATCGATCGATCCTTCTTCTTGTAGCCACCATCCAGTTCGGACATTATCTCTCCAGGTAACGTAAAGGCAGATAAGATCGACGGAAAATACAAATATTCCTCTTATTTTCATTGTTCTTGGTACAGTCTCCAATCATTTAAGTGGCGCAAGAAGACTTTAATGCTGAAGTGAAATACGCTCATAAGTTCAGAGAAGAATCTTTGGTGGTTTCTTGTATTCTTCATCAATTCTTCTCAAATCCGTTTGCCAAGGTAAAAAGAAATCCTCCTTTTTATTTTTTTTTTCTTTTGAAAAGAAATGCCAGTGCCAGAACAAGTTTAACGAAATAGCCTTCTATTTTTTTCATAGTCCATCGCTGGCAATATCACCAACCCGCCAAAACTAGAGTTCCATTAAAGTGGAAATTGGTTACGTCACGATCTTCATTGAAAACGGGGAGCTGTACCGTTCTTTCATAAGCTGAAATTCACTCTCATAATAAATAAATAATCGAGAGTCACCGTTCCTCTAAAAAAATAGAGAAGCTTCATATTCACCACGACCGCTATTTTTTTGACAAACCTGCTCGCTGTACTTGTACAAATATCAGACGAGAACAGATCAGCTCGTCATACGAGCTGGGGTTGACGACTCCGAAATTTCCCGGCCGATTCGTCTCCGAACAAGTGCAGTGAGCGAGCGGTGCGTGGTCCGTGATATCTAAATTGTGCGAGTGGATACTTTGTGTTAAGCGGGGCAGGGGATATAGGCTCCCCAGAAGCACGAGAGCGACCAGCGCGGCGCAGTGAGGGAATTCCAAGCGTCAAGCTTGAGCCCATAAATTTTCAGTGGAAAACTAGAGAAACAAAAAATAATAATAACGGGTCCCTTCTGGACCATAAAGAAGTGAAGAGCATCATCTTTTGATTGATTACATTATATACATATACATAGAAAAAAAAAAAAAAAAAAAAAAAAAACACAGGTTAGATAAAATTAAATTAACAAAAAGGCATATGTGTGAAGTGTAGTCGAGTGTAAGTGCACGTTATAGAGGCGTGGCAAGAGGTCGCGGTACATCGCGCGTTTTTACCTAATCATCGAGAGTACTACAACATTGAAGGATTTGTGCACAACATCCGGACGTAAGTGGTGAGTTTCTCCTCTCTTATGTTTAATGTTATCTCATATTTTATCATAAATCTGCCTATCACATATCTGCCTTGATTTTAAGTTAGAAGCTACTTATAAACAATTCTCATTACCATATAAATTTATCCTTTTTTCTTAATCAAATTGATCTACTTAATTCTAACTAAATTTTGAACTTAACGCATAACATTGAGATTTTTCTTTTTTTTTATATCTAAATGAATTACCTACCCAAATACTAAAATCAAAGATCATGCAAATAACTATTTTTGTATCAATAAAACTATAAGTGAATAATTCAATATGAACTAGAGCCAGTGTTTATTTAGTGGGGTTGTGTGTGGTACGGTTGTGGGGATTTCTAGCATCAGCAGTATGAAGTGAGCCTTCATATCGAGAGGGCCAAAGGGACAACTCTCTTGTTTATCATCAAAGTACAAGTTGTCAAGGTGCACATTAAGTGTCAGTGGGTGGGTCATGTAAACAAGGTACTTTAGGCAATTAAGATCTGTTGCCCATTGAACAAAATAATCTATGGAGTAATGAAAGTGTCCGTCCGCCGTCTACGTAAAGAAATCTTGGCATGAAAAATAATCTTTGTTAGCGTTTAGCTACTCGCGGTCAAGAACCACGCCCACCGGCGTACCTAGCTGTGCCTTCTGCAAGCATGCCAAGTGCGACCCCGACAAGTAGCATCCAGTGATTCAAGAACCTGCAACAATTTCTCATTGCTTAAATTTCTCATTGTAACAGGCGATTAGGATTTGCAGAAGACAACGAACTGATAGTTTGTTTAGGAAAGATTGTGCCAAAACTGATCTTGTTTGTGTGAGTGAAAGAAAACTTGCAAATCAGTAAAAAGAAGAAGAAACAGAGACAGCTATGCATGTAAATTCAAAAATTCCAGAAATCCGCAAAGAAGAAAAAAGCCAACCTATGTATGCTTTTAAATCTCAGTTTTCTTTTATTCGTGTTCGAATTCAAATTCGAATGGAAAACAAAATAGAAAAGAAAACGAATGTCAAACAAAGAACAAGAAGTCATTATTAAATTTGCAATTAATTTTTAACGTCTCAAAAATAAATATGTATGTATATGTATAAATAATAATAACTTCTTTAAAATCGGATATTTTAGGATTAACAGTAGTTTTAATAATTCATAATTAATTCAGTGATTTAGTATTAGCAGCAGAAGAAGAAGCAGCAAGAAGCAATTATATGTATAGAATTATAGAATAATAAGAAGTTATAATTATTTAGATTAATTTTTAAGATTTTAAAATTTGGTCGGTAAGAAAATCTAATACTGACTTCTTGTTCTTTATTTGACATTCGTTTTTTTCTTATTTTGTTTTCTATTCGAATTCGAATTCAAACACGAATAGAGGAAAACTGAGCTTTAAAAGCATACATAGGTTGGCTCTTTTCTCCTAAAAGAGTTTCTGGAATTTACATGTACATAGGTAAAGCTGCTTCTTACTCACACAAACGAGAACAGTTTTGGCGCGATTTTTCCTAAACAAACTGTCACCAAGATGTCTTTTGCCAATCCTGCTCAAATATTTCACTGAGAAATTTCAGTAATTGTGTTCTCAGCATAGTGTTTTTTACAATAAAATAAAGAAGAAAGGCGTACTTACGTTTGAAAATAATTAATCCTAATTTTATATTATTTTATGAGAGAATCTAATACCGACTTGCTGATTGTTGTTTGACATTTGTTTTTTTTTCTATTTTTTTTTCTATTCGAACTCGAATTCGAATTTCTGGAATTTACATGCAGATAAAGCTTTTTCTCACTCTCACAAACGAGAACAGTTTTGGCGCGATCTTTCCTAAACAAACTGTCACCAAGATGTCTTTTGTCAATCTTGCTCAAATATTGCACTGAGAAATTTCAGTAATTTTTTTTTTCAGCATAGTTTTTTTTTTATTATTTCTAGAAATCACTCAAATCACCTCTTATGACAATAAAATAAAGAAGAACTTACGTTTGAAAACAATTAATCCTGATTTTATATTATTTTATGAGAGAATCTAATACCGACTTGTTGTTTTTTGTTTGATATTTGTTTTTTTTTCTATTTTGTTTTCTATTCGAATTCGAATTCGAACACGAATAGAAGAAAACTTAGCTTTAAAAGCATACATAGGTTGCCTCTTTTCTTCTAAAAGAATTTCTGGAATTTACATGTAGGTAAAGCTGTTTGTGTGAGTGAAGGAAAAGTCGCAAATCAGCAAAAAGAAGAACTAACAGGGACAGATATATGTGTAAATTCCAGACTTCAAGAAATTTCTAAAGAAGAAAAGAGACAACCTGGTGATGGACAGACAAACATAGCAAAAACGAACAAAAAATTAAGTTTGTTGTATGGGAGCCACCATAAATATTTTATTTTATTTAGTTTTTAGTATTTGTTGTTGTAGGGAACACAATAATACATCATCTGTCCAAATTTCAAGTGTCTAAGTCTTACGGTTCATGAGATACAGCCTTGTAAAGGGCGGACAGACGGACAGACGGACAGACGGACAGACGGACAGACGGACAGACGGACAGACGGACAGACGGACAGACGGACAGACGGACAGACGGACAGACGGACAGACGGACAGCGAAGTCTCAGTAATAGGGTTCCGTTTTCACCCTTTGGGTACGGAACCCTAAAAAGGGAATATGTTGGCTAATACCTAGTGGCTCGTTGTATGGGAGCCACCATTAAAAAAAGGGTAACTGAAAAAAAATTTAAGTGCCATTCTATAGAAAACTATATTCATATCAAACAAAGTCTGGAGTGAATTCAATACAACCGTTGCCATCTTATGGCCATTTGAAATAAAGCCGTTAATTCCAGGTCTCCGTTATTTGCATTATTAGCTTAAACGAAGTTTTCTTAAAAACACGCAAGAAATATTACACACAAAGTTTGATGAAATTAAAAAAAAACCAAAAAAAAAGTTGGCTGAAACTGCACGGCTAGTTGTATGGGAACCACTATTTAAAAATGTTTTTCTTAAAAAATTGCAACGCCATCCCATAGAAAATTATAAGGAACTATGCCAATCAAAGTTTGAGTTAATTCTATCAAGCCATTGCGAACATATGGCCATTATAAAAAGGCGTACCTAATTTTCTGTGATCAACACTCGCGCTTATAAGTTCAGCAAGTCAAGTCCGGGTGGACAAGACCAGTACCCGATGGCTACCACTTGGAGGTAAAATAAGCACAATTGATGCGTATGAGACAGTTGCAACGCTGGGCATCGCCAAGTTGATACCAATCAGGGTCTACCCTATTCATACAGCACCCAGCCGTCACAATGGACAGATATAACTTTGAGGTTGTCAAGGACTTTGTCTATTTGGGTTCCACTATAACCTCTCAGAACAACATCAGTGTAGAGATCAGTCGAAGAATCACTCTTGCCAATCACTGTTTCTTCGGGCTAAGAAGGCATCTTAGTAGTAAAGCCCTCTCTCAAAGGACCAAGGAGACACTATACAAGACCCTTATCATCCCAGTCCTGCTGTATGGGGCAGAAGCGTGGACACTGACACAATCGGATGAATACAGGCTGGGGTGCTTTGAGAGAAAGATTCTTCGGGTGATATTAGGGCCTTTATGTATCAATGGAGTATGGAGGAGAAGATTCAATGGCGAACTGTACGGGCTATACAGCGACATTGACTTGGTTAAGAAGCTGAAAATTCAGCGGCTTAGATGGCTGGGCCATGTGGAGCGTATGGACGAAAACGCTCCTGCCCGACGAGTCTTCAATTCCAACCCGGAGGGCCGACGCAGTTCTGGAAGACCCCATCTAAGGTGGCGCGATCAAGTGGTAAACGACCTCAACCAACTTGGTGTGCGCAACTGGAGGCCACTGGCTAGGGACCGGCCTAGCTGGCGAGGATTGTTGGTTGAGGCCGTGGTCCACAATGGACTGTCTGCGCCACCTTAAGTAAGTAAGTAAGTACCTAATTTTCGTTTTGGGCATTTAAGGCAAAACGAAAAACGCAGTTTTGTTGGAAATGCTGAAAGTTAGCTGAAACGTTAGAGCCATTTTCGAGAAAATCCAAAATGAAAAAAACTGTAACTTGAAAGGTACCAGTGTGAGTCGGGCTAAACGAAATAAAAAAACTCAATAAACGTTTTTCTTTAAACTGCTATAGGTATATGGAGTTTGAAGAAAAACCGTCAAGCTGTTTAGGCTCTACACGGACGTGAAAAAGCGCATAGACGCACAGGCAGACCGACGGACAGTATTGCAAAAACCACTTTTTTGGGCTTCTCTATCATCCTAATGTCATGTTTTATTAAAACCTCAATTTTTTTTGTCTGCTCGAAACCAATACTTGCCCTATAGAGCAAGTAAATAAATTGAACCACTGGGTCACACGTACTTGTTCTTTGGGTGCAATAGTACGACGAAAACAAACTTTTCGAGCAATAAGAACATCTAATTTTTGAAAAATTTGGTCAAAATTAAATAAATTAGGCTAAAACTGGAAAACCCGACATACGGGAGCTAGTGCTTTCAAATTATATAAATTTCCACTCATGTATAGCCTAATAAATAAAACTTTAAACCAATTCCCGTTATTATCATTTGTAGCCAAAAACAAAAAATGTAATTTTCTTCCAAGCATTCTATGTAACATACAAAGCGTAGTAAAAATTGTATCGAACCTATTTTCAGCTAATTAGAAAAAACGAAAAAAGTTGGACAAAAAGGAAGCTGTAAGGAACTAAACGAAATTAAAGTTTGAGTGTATTTAATCAGGCAGTTGCCAACGTATTGCCATTTGAAGAAAAGCCGTTAAGACCACATCCCCATTATTTGCATTTTTAGCCAAAAAATAAAAACCAAGTTTTCTTAAGAAAACTCAAAGAACATTACACAAAAATTTTAGAAAATCTTCCCATAGAAAACTATGAAGAACTATGCCTTGCAAAGCTTATGTCAATTCAATCAAGCCGTTGCGATTTTATAGCCATGTGAAAAAAAACCCTTTAAACCTGATTTTCGTTACGACCATTTAAGCCAAAAACGAAAAACGCAGTTTTGTTGGAATTGCTGCAGGTAAATTTTGAATTCAAACAAAATCGCTAGAGCCGTTTTCGAGATAATCTTAAATGGGAAAAAACCCGTTACTTGAAAGGTCTGCCTCCCATCGGCGTTGCGCGCGTGTGTGAAAATCGTCCCCTCCTCAGTCGTTCATCAACTGCGAAAGAGCAGGTTCTAAATAGTATTGGTTGTGATCAAGTTCGAATTTTAAATGTTAAATTATAAGTCACGAGCAATTCTAGAGAGTAGAGTTGCCAACTCCGAGACAGAGGATCCCGGTTTCGATCCCGACCAGGACCAACATCAAGGTGTTTTTTTATGAAATTATTGGGAAAAACACCGTAAGACAGCAACAGTACCAGCATAGCTGGATAATGGAGCAGTTGGCTGAGGCATCGGATGCTGATGCTGACGTCAATGCACCAGCCAATGTAGCGGGGACAACGGTCCAAGAACCACTAATCCCAATGTAGCTGGGCCTAGCAACAGAAACTAGAAAAACTAGAAGTAATGCAGTAAAAACAAAATTAACTAATAATGTTGGATCTACTATTGAGGGGCCAGAATTATATAAAGAGGTCGCTTTTCAACTCGTGACAAGAAGTAAGGGAGTTAGTCGGTGAAAACAAAAGCCGACGACAAATTTGGTTAAATGAAACCGTGCCTCCAATCCAGCGAAGCTGATAGCTGATGGAGAAGAGGAGGAAATGGAACGGCCGGCCAAAAAATCGCCAGATTTCAGAATACAGCAGCAGATGGGCAGCTCCCAAGAAGAAGAAGACGAAGACGACGACGATTACGACGACGCGATGGCCTAGCACAAGAGCTCGATTCTGAAAATGTCCCTGAAGATACAGCTTACGTATCCGACGAAGGAGAGGAGCATTATGTCAGCGGCTGCAGTGATCTGTTGGACTAAACTCCACCAGCAGACATGGAGCAAGTGCCCGAGAATAAGGACGAAGCTATTGCAGCTTTAACAGCTAAAATCGACCTCCTCACAAACATGGTGCTTGAGCTCAAAGCAAAACAAGATGCCCGTACAGAGCAAGATTGACAAGAAACTCTAAACTACCAGAAGACGCTACGAGAGCAGCAATTTGTAGCGCAAAAAGAAGCAGCGTCCTCAGCTGCCAAGCCAAAAAACAGCGGGCTAAGAAAACTGTCCAAGAAACAATTCAGCAGCAGCCCCCACAGCCACCGCAGCAACAACAATAACCACAGCAGCAACCTCAGCAACAGCTGCAATGTAATCAGCCACAGCAGCAACAAGAACAAGAACAAATACAACAACCACAACAACAACAACAACAACAACAAAACCAACAGCAACAGCAGCAGTGACAACAGCAGCAGGGACCACAGCCGCAAAAACAACAGCAGCAGAGACAACAGCCGCAGGAACAGCAACATCAGAGTCAACAGCAGCAGCCACAGCTCAAACCGCAAAAAAGGAAAGGTGCCACCAATCTATACATACAAGATGGATATTAAAGACACAATAAATTTATTGAAGTGTTTTAGTCTCCATGTTGTGTTTGGATTATGAAATAATAAAACTAAGATGAATATATTAATAACTAGCAGACCCGTGCTCGCGTTGCTTCGCAAAGTTTAATTGCGCTTTATTAACTATAAGTTTATTTATACATACTTACCATATATAAATGAAAAGTTAGATTATCTTTAATGGAAACATACAAAAATAGACTTTGTTGTTTTTTATAATTCTTTATTTCAAAGCCTCTGGATAAACATTATTGGCAGTTTTATTATTTTCAGGAAGAATTTAATACTGATTATTTTTTGAGCCAACACTTGAAAGTGCAACATAAAGCGGACCATGGGAAAAAACATTTTCCCTTAGGTCAACCCCAACAAATTTAAATGATTGACCCTGAGCCTTGGTAATTGTCATGCAAAAGCATGGTTTGATTGGAAATTGTACCCGTCTGAATTGAAAAGGAAGATCTGTTTGCATCATTGGTATCCTTGGAATAAGAGCATATCGTCCTACTGCTGGCCCAGTTAGAATTTGAACCTTTATTATATTTTTGGAAAGTTCTTTGATTTGGAGTCGTGTTCCGTTGCATAGGAATTATTGGTGTACCAATTTTTAAGTTAAGTTGATACGGCGGCAGACCAGCTGGGCTGAGTGAATTTAAAAATTCCTGAGGGTAGTGCACACTGTCATTATCATTTATAACACTATCAATGGCTTTATATTTATGTAACTTTGTTCTTAAATTCATAAGCACGATTTGGTTGATTTCATCCACAGAGCAATTTTTGGTGACACAATAGCTCGTTGTTTCTTTGCTCAGAACGTGCTTGATGTAATATATCTTCACACATACTTTCTTTAAAATGGTCCCATAAGCTTTTAGGTTCAGTTGGCTGACAGAACATTATCAATATCGCAAACAAATCTCTTATTTGTGATGGTGACTGTGTTGCGGAGGCATCAACTAAAGTTTGTTTCCAGTGTTCATCATCTTCAAGAAGTCCCAAGTTTTTGCACGCTGCTTGGTATGTTTGTTCTATTTTACCGTTGACTGTTCTTAACATTTCGAAAGAAACTGGTCCAGGAACATTGTTAAGAAGAATTCGTAAAAAACGCAATCACCGGAATTGGGGTGGATTGTGTATACTCTACCTAGAGTATCGTCTCTTCTGATTCCTGGATGCCCTGGAACCAATTGTCCGCGCTTACGACGATTAAATTTATTGTTGCTCCAGGTATGATAGGACACACATAATCACTATTTCCTATCATAATCTAATTTCTAAAAATTTTAGTTTTTGTCTTGTTTTGTTCAAATTGATCTGCAAGCTTAGAATTGAATGATGAGCTCATATAGTGATTACCCTGGCAATAAAATGTCTCAGCTGACAGCTGTGACAGCAGTTATTGTACATAGGCCAAACAAAATTTATTTTATTGAATTTTTCCCTGCCTGCTAAAGAAGAATTTTGTTTCCGATACTGGAACAGCGGCTGGCTGCGAAGGAGGCGAGCACATATGCATATACATATACAAAAATGTGGGGAATAGGGTATCCAACAGTTCGTTGCAAACGTACTGTAGCTCTCGCTTATGTTTTTTTTTATTTTGTTTTATTTACGTCTGAAGTTTCCTTGGATATTATTTCCAATTTATTACCTATTAATTTTTTTGTATTCCAGCCGTTGCCATGGATTTCATTTTGATCATGAGCATATCTGTACAAAAAATAAGAAAAAATGAAATATCTTTACTTACCAAACAAATTAAACCAATATAAATTAGCCCTAAACATTCTTCGGAAAATAAAGAATATTATAAAATTTGTTTCAAGTGAATCGGTGAAGTACTTTTCGAGATCATGTGGGCCAAACATTTTTCTAGTTACGTCTTTATATAATAGTATAGATATAGATTTATCTTTATTTTATTTGTTTAAATTACTTTAAAAAAAAAAATATCACAACATTAATTTCTTAAAAAGAGCGACGCGCGTTTCGGACTTTGTCCATCATCGGGCTCGAATTTCTACTAATTTAAACAAATAAAATAAAGATAAATTATTAATATATTCATCTTAGTTCTATTATTTCATAATAAATTTATGTACGTTGGCCAAAGGCGATAGATTAACAGTAAAAAGATATAGTGATCTGAAGCATGCAATTCAGGGTTTCAATTTAAAAGATCAGAAAGAAATAAAAGATTTGCTTAAAAAGGCACCCACCAAGTATTATACTTTCACCCCTAAGGACAAAAAGCTCCAAACTATATTGCTTAAGAGTATTGATTCCTCTACGGAACCGGAGGTGCTCTTAGATGAGCTCCGTAGAGTGGCGAGCTATGACCTCGATTTTATCAGGGTCGAGCCGTTCACCACAAAACGGGCAATACGGGAGAAACGCAGTTTCCCAATGTTCTTAGCTCAGCTTTCACCCCAAAGCAAGCTGAGTAGTCTTAGCAAAAAAACAGTGGTAAACTACCAGGTTGTACGCTGGGAGAAATTAAATAACAAAGACGACGTGCCTCGATGCACGAATTGTCAAGGCCCTCACCATGCAACAGGAAACTGTAATACGGATCCTGTTTGCGTGAAATGCGCAGAAGGCCACAAAAAGGGAGAGTGCAAACTCGTGGAAATAAGAGTCGAAGATAGGGCCCAGCTTAAATGTGTTTTTTTTTTGCAAGGGCTCCGGGCAACCTGCAAGTTGTCTGGGATACCCGAAGTACCAAGAAATGAAGAAAGCAAAAAAATCCGGTAACAAAAAAGTTGAGGTAAGTCGACCAGTAGTGCGTCCAACCTCAGAGACCGTTACACCTCTGATCTCTTTCGCCCAAATGACGACGGGGAGCAAAAGTACGGTACAACCTGCACCAAAGGTAGCCCCACAGGTCCCAGTGCCTACAGCTCCTACGGTGCAGGACGATGTCATGAAGGCGTTGCATACCATTGCAGGTATGTTAGCTGACGTCCAGAAACAGATCCATTAACAGGCAGAAAGGGTGGCTTATCTCTACTCTTGTTTGCCCGTCCAAGCACAGAAAGGTTAAAGGCGCGCTGTTTGAGAGACCCCTTAAGATCCAAGCTGTGTATGTAAATTCACTGATTAGGACTGAACGCAGAGCAAATCTCTTTCAGTTGCTAAAGACTAAAGTCCTGATATGTTCTTGGCTATCGAAACCTAACAATTACAATATCCTAAGAAGAGATCGACCCAACTCCACTCGTGGAGTTGGCGTCACAATCTTCATACGTAAAGGCATTAGTCATAAGGTAATTTATAATAATGAAGTGCGCAGATTTGGGTTGCTAGAAGCCTGCATAATTTGCCTTCCTCTCCAACAGGGGAAGCGAATGTACGTGATCTCGGCGTTCGCACCAGAAGCACCTCAGCCTGTTAATTGTATATCAGAGCTCGAAAAACTTTTCGAATGTCTTCGCCTCACGGCCGGAGACCTGAAAGCCAAATATAAAGATTGGGAAAATCAAACTCAAATCCTAGACGATACCACCCGAGTAGCACAGAATTCGATTTATAACAAGAATTTGGTTGTATTTCTGTTTTATTAGTGTAGTCTGCAACACCATGGGTTGTTACTCAGTTTTACATTTGTTCATTGAAAAAAAATTGCATCTTTGTCAACTGAAATGCTAAAAATCTGTTTCATAAAAGTTTTAGCATGTTTCACAAAAAATGAAATTATTGTAAAATAGTTATATACAAGTCAAAAATTTGAAAGTTGATAGAAAGTTACAGTTACTTTTATTGAATATCTGTTTTTTTACCTCTGACTCAAATGTTAAAATAACTTTTTTGCAGCAATTTGCTATAACTTTTGTGTAACTTATATACAATTCATAACTAAATAGGGATAAACAAATACCAATAACGTTCTTGTAACATTATTCCACCTAAGAAGTTTATGAAAAATGAAATACAATAAACATATAACATTTTCTTCATAGTGTGCTCTATTAGCAAGAATAATAATTAAAATAGCAGAACAAATATATGAATCGGAAAATATGATTCCTTAATAACTTTAAAAAAAAATTAAAAAAAAGTTAAAATACGAGTTGGTTTTTTTATTTTGAAAGCTGTATTCATAAAAAATCTGCTAATAGTATTTTCGTATTATATTTCAACTTCTTGTTATTACTAACAACGTTAAAACAAGGATGAAACTATAAATATGTTTCTGTTATGCTTGTTATTTCGCTATATTAGGCATAACACGAATACAACAAACAAAATGTTTGAACATACATCAGTGAAACTAGAATATAACTAAACTGCCTATATATTTTGTATGGGTGGATCTCTTTGTTATGTTTTGGTTTCTTATGTTTGTTATTTGCAAATTTAAAACAAAGGCTGCGATGAGATTAAAACATTTATGTAACCACAGTACTGGAATTGATAGAAAACAATGTTTTGTTTGTACTTGAACCAAATTGCAACATTATACAAGATTCAAGTGATGTTACAGTTAAGTTTCTATAGCTTTGGATATTTATGCTGAATTGAAACTTTGACAGACATTAACTTTTTTTTGCAAAACTAACCCGACAATAACAAGACAAGAAACCGAATAAATCACTTTCTTGCAACTCTTCAATGAAATAACTGTAACATTGTTATGAAAAACTTAAATCGAAATCAATTTAAGTTGGGAAGAATTTACAATAACGTTGACATTGCATTACAGGGCACAGGGATGTAACAAGTTTTATGATGAGTTATAATAACGTTTTTGAGGTATTTTTAATATGTTTATTTAAATAAACCATGAATGAAAAACACATTCAGAAACTAAAAGAAAAATTACTATGGGGTAGAGTTGCCACTCGTTAAGTGGTGCATTTCTACACGTCAGAACACAAAAACCGTAGATTTCTATTTGCCATTAGAAACTTGAAACATATAGAAGACAATCCATATTTTGACGTTCATGAATATTTTGTTGCAAATGTCAACGCACTGCCTATAAGAAATTTAAGAAATTCGAAAAAAAATTAACTTTTTAGAGGTTTCTTAATCCATCGCGATTGGAGCCATCCTTTGATTGATGGAATTTGACATCTTACGGTTTGACGTATAGAGGACAAACCATATTTTGACGTTTCATGAATGTTTTGTTGCAAATGTCAATGCACTGCCTATAAATAGATCCCTAATGTAGCTTTTAAGAAATTCGAAAAAAAAATAGATTTTTAGAGGTTTCTTATGGCGATTTTTATTGGTCGAGTTAGATCAATATTTGTTGATCTAAGATCGATGTTTTTTGATCTGACAGCTTAATTTTAATTTCCTTTGGTCAATAAATCAATTTTTTTTACTTGCGATTATAGGTACTACATATAAGGCAAGTTATGGATTCGTGCAGAAAAAAAAATTTGAGATAACAATCACACATGACATTACGATGATGGAGAAGTCGAAAAAAGTGGGTCTGGGAATTCCGTCCGTCTGTCTGTCTGTCTGTCTGTCTGTCTGTCTGTCTGTATGTATGTTCGCGCCTCTGGAGGCTGAACGGGTGGGCCGATTTGCTTCAAATTTGGTATTTAGGATTTATTTGGCCGTCCCTCGGAACATATTTTTTATTTTTGCTCTAGGTCCAAAAATAACGGCACCTGCCATACAATCTTGAAGACAAAAATTGATTTTCTCAAAAACGGCTCTAACGATTTTGATAAAACTTTCAGAATGCTATTTTTGCAAGAAAATCTATCTTTTGGTTTGAAATTTTTTTTCAAAATTTGTCTAATAACGGCACCTCTCATAGAACCAGTATTTTTAAATCAAATTTTCTCGTAAACTATACATTCGATTTCAATAAAAATTTGGTCACAGGAAGTCATTCATAATTGTATTAATATGACATTTCAAAATTTTCAAAAACTTTTTTTTTTTGATTTTTTATAATTTTTTCAAAAAAATTTTTGGTTTTCGAAATATGTTGGAAACGGGTACATTGATTTTTTTTTTAAATTATTTTTCAAATGTAAACTACAGATTGCCATATATTTGCATACTCAAATAAATTTCAAAATATTTTTTGAAAAAGTTTTTCAAAAATAACCTTTTAAAAAAAAAACTGGTCCAACGATTTTCAATATTTTTTTTTCCTAGATTGACGTATAGCTTTGAAATTTTATTGCATACTTAGTTTTTCCGAGAAAACTCTTAAACTAATTTAAAAAATAAAAGAATTTTTGAAATTATTTAATTTTTTTTAATATCCATATATGCAGCCACTACGCAATTTATCGAACATAAGAGCAAGTTCGTGCGACCCAGTCGTGCATTTTATTTTATCTTAGATCAATATATTAAATCTCATTTCCTTTTGAGATTTAACGCATACCACAATACTTTTTGACATTTCTCGAACAGCAGACTTTTTTAGCATTGCGAGTATTCAATTCTTTTGTGACCGTGTCATTTTGACACACACACAATTACAAAAAAAAAATCAATCTCGTTTAAAAATCAAACATTTGACATTAAAATCTAGGATTACCACTAAAAATCACCATTAATCAATCGCGATTGGAGCCATCCTTTGATGGAATTTGATATTTAACGGTTTGACGTGTAGTAGACAATTCATATTTTGACGTTTCATGAATATTTTGTTGCAAGTGTCAAAACACTGCCTATAAATCGATCTCTTACGTAGCATTTAAGAAATTCGAAAAAATTAACTTTTAAGAGGTTTTTTAATCCATTCTAATCGGAGCCATCCTTTGATGGAATTTGACATATGACGGCTTGACGTATTGAAGACAATCCATATTTTGACGTTTAAAGAATATTTATTTCCAAATGTCAAAAGGTTGCCTATAAATCGATCTTTAATGAAGCATTTAAAAAAGGCAAGAAAATTTTATGTTTTTAGAGGTTTTTTATTCGATAATGGCTATTTTTTGAAGAATTTTACATTTAATGGTTTTGTTTTTAAAAAGAACGTTCTACGTTATAATAGTAATAATAGCGAGTTTTCATTCAAGAAAAGATTTGCACTTTCTGTCAAAATATTTGATCTTTTTCACCTTTTGCAAGTTTCATTGCAAAAAAAAAGCAAATCTAGATCAAATCTCAGTACGTATAGGATTCGATCTCTGATGGGTTGGGAGATTTGATCTAAATACACAAAATCGTCTTTTTTGTCAAACGTCAAATGCGAAATATTTTGTTATTTTTTGTCGTTTGTTGTGAAGTTATGCCAGTCTGTGCAAATAATGAACGAAGAACTTAATAATTTGAATTTTATAAACTTGGTGGAGTTTTTATTCGCTTCGTTGAATGTTTTGAAACTATGCATATCTGGTATTTTTGCGTGTCATGTCAAAATAAT
Source organism: Platycheirus albimanus (assembly GCA_916050605.2). Lineage (NCBI taxonomy): Eukaryota > Metazoa > Arthropoda > Insecta > Diptera > Syrphidae > Platycheirus > Platycheirus albimanus. Next base: position 208,696,437 of record OU696696.1, read on the forward strand.
GTGTTTGCTTGTCAGTCATGAAAACAAGTTTCATTGAAAAGAGCAATTCTCGAATTTGATAGCAAATCTTCCAAATTTTAATTAAAACTTGCTATAGAATTAAAAGCTTAAAATTTAGATTTGTATGGTTTTAAGAATATAAACAAGAAATGAACAGCGGTAACTCTGGCTTGAAAAGAGTATTTCATTACCATGCAGTTTGTACTATACTATTGTTGAAGCTTTATGTTTTATTGGTGTTTCCTGTAACAAGCGCCTATTGTCCACCATTTTAATTTTATTTGCGAAATTTTCAAACTCATATTTATCTTATTCTTATCAATTTCTCCACAGAAAATAATTTCCATGGAAATAAATAAATACAGCTAGTATTTCCCATTGTGAATCAATAATGTATTTGCAACTATATTGCCTAAGACCAAACATGAACATAAATAAATTTTTCAAGTTTTCAACTAATTTAGTTTTTTGGGTGGCGCGTGATTTTTCTGGAGGTGAAACGTCAATATTTATGATAAAAATAGTGTTCGTTTAAGGTTTTTAATTCATTTATAAATAAAAAACCAATTTTAAATCACAATATTAGACGTATTGTTTTTATTTAATACTCTGAAATGTATCTTTTTTATAACATCGTAAAGGTATAAACATTTTAAAAGAATGTAAATAATAACTTTTCAGTAACTTTTAAAAAGTTTTCGGAAACATGTTTTTTATTTTAATTATAACATATAATAACAAAAATAAATAAAGGGACAGTAAAAGAAACTTCACAGAAACATTTTTCAGGCTATTGTAATTTATTAGAAACTTTAGTTTCTCGTTTTAGTCATGTTAAATGCACAGAAAAATCCTTGAATAAACATTTCAACAACATTAGTAGAGCTCATCATCAGGTTCAACTATAGTTTCTGACTTGTTAATTTTAGTTACATGCAACATTATATAGTTCAAACAACATAAATACAACCGAAAAGGGACAAAGTTCAACCTGTATAAAACCTAATTACTACAAATTTGTTGCAAATAAAGAGGGTAAATGCGGCTATTTGGGTTGCAAAATTGTATCAGGATATGTTCCTAAAATACTTGGACAACAACTTGATTGTTTCACTAGGGTTATATCTACCAAATCAAAACCCGTCTGTGCTACTCGGGCATCTTTTTAATTGGATGGGTCGATACAATGTTGAGTATAGGATCGACCTATTTGCTACTGATAGACCATCGTTTCCAAAGAAGCGGTGGTTTTCTGGATCTACTGCTGTTAGGCTCAAGACTGAAAATAACTGACATTGTGGGTCAATCAAGAAACTGTTTACGGGCGGTGGAGTACGACAGTGACCACTGCGGACTCGCCGCCGTTATACGGATTCCGAACGAGCTTGTGGAGTTGGAGGAATATGTGCCTGCGCAATCTTACAATTTCAGTAAGACGCGTCGGCCACGCTTTTCCAACGCCTTATCAAGTGAACTTGCTTCGAACAACATTTCACCACCAAATGACAGGAATCTGACGAACATTATGATCGACAGATACCTTAGTCAAATGGATGAGACAACACAACTAACGATGGACAGGACAATCCCATGCCAAAAAGAACAAGACGCAACTGGAAAATACAGAAAGGCTACATAAACGATCCGGAGTTTAGGACACTGAAGTCATCGATCAAAAATCTTAATCTGCTTATTAAGCAGAACTATAGATTATCTATTAATTTGTTTTGGGATAACAAGATTCAGGCCGTTAATTCTAGCGTCCCGAGTATGTTTCTTCAAATTAATAAAATCTTTAGCAGGAATGATCAAAACGCCCTTCCTTGCCTTAAGCTTCCAAAAAATACGGACAACGAACACGTTCTTACCATCGCCGGTATAGATCCAGGGAATGCCGTCCTTTATGAAGACTTCTTTATGATTGAAGATCCTCAAGAGAAGGTGGAAGCAGTAGGGGCTCCTTTTCAGCAAGTGTATAAGGTGAATGCTTGCATTCCACCAAATAACTACCTGGATAACAGGGCTCTGGTGCACCATTTCTATCTTCGAAACAGCAACACTGGTTTCATCAGGTTTTATGAAGACAATTTGGCGAACGCCACTGTCGCCGAGCTAAATGGGCCTAGTTTAATGCTGGTGGAGCTCCAAAGAAAGAAAAAGAAGTCAGCAGGAGTCGATGGTATACCCAACGTTGTTCTGCGACATCTTCCTTAGGAAGCAGTAAACATTTACACAACACTGTTTAACAACGCACTGAATAATGCATATTATCCGGTGAGCTGGAAGACAGCTGTGGTTCATCCTCTCCCGAAAAAGGGAAAGGATAGCTCCAATCTGGCAAATCTCCAGTCGATAAGTCTTCTTCCGAGTATCAGTAAGGTATTTGAAAAAGTTCTAAATAAAGGTCTGGCCAAGTGGGCAGAGGACTAAAATATTATTCAAGGCAATCAGTTTGGCTTTAAAGCGGGGCATGACACCATTCATGCTGCGTCTAAGCTAGTCTGATATCCAATGGAACAAAGCTAAGAATCAATGCGCGGGTGCCATTTTGGTTGATTTGGAAAAGGCCTTCTATACCGTTTGGTTAGAGGAGCTTCATCTGAAGCTGACTTCGCATATGATATTCTTTATGACATGGTTAATGGTAGAAAGTTTGTTGTCAAAAGTGGCAATGTAACTTCTACCACAACATTTGATATAAAAAATGGTCTACAGCAAGGAGCGGTGAACTCACCGATATTCTTTAGTATTTACACCAGCGATCTGAAAGGTTGTCTTGCTCATACGATTGCGTATGCCGATGACCTTGTAGCGTACAGAACGGCTCCAAAAGTCGAGGTCATAAGAAATCTCTTGCAGCGTGACTTCGACAAGATTCAACAATATTGCGATGACTTGAAATTGAAAATCAATTTCCAGAAATGCGAAACTATCCTGTTTAGAACCCTATTGTCTAGGGCTACTAGGGATACGAGAAAGAACTGGAGAAATCTAGTGATCGTTGGACCAAGTGGACATCCATTGGCGAGTAAAAGTTTGGTAAAGTACCTTGGCATCTGGTTGGATCAGTATCTGTATTTCAATCGACATATAGATGCTGCTCTGTCCAGAGCTAGGGGAGCTTTTGCCCTGACAAAACGGCTGTTTTATAGCAGCTGTCTTGATAGCAGGGTGAAGGTGATTTGCTACATGGCCCTCATCCGGCCAATGATTGCCTATGGGTGCCCTGTGTGGTTGAACGTTGCCCCATCTCAAATGGAAAAGATTCGGGTGTTTGAGAGGCAGTGTCTTAGGACCTGCCTTGGATTACACAGAAAACCAGAGTCCGAGTACAAACATTACTATGCCAACGAGGTCCTATACAATGGGGCTAACATAAACAGGATAGATAACTTCTTGTTGAAGCTTATTCGTGGTCATGTTGCGAGAGCTATGACCTCTTCTAATGGACTCATCTTTGGGGCTTACTACCCAAATGATGAATACTTTGAAAATGCACGTTTAAGCGGCTTCATTCCACCTGAGGCTTTCCTCTTTTTAGATAGTCGAGGGCTGATACAGGATAGGTTGGCGGTTCCGTTAATCTACCACGTCGGCAAGACTGTGGATCGGCGACTACTGTACGACGGAGACGTCGCCGTAGGAGACGGAGCAGAGCGCCTTCGGTTCAGTAGGGCTGTGTCCAATCGGGACCGTCGGGATATAATTAAACAAGCTCGGCACTTTTGGTGGATGAGCGACTAAACTCGAGTTTCTAAAAGTTGGTCAGCGTTATCGCCTTGGTCAGCTTACATAGGTTTAAGGTAGTTTTTTAGGGGGGCAGAAATGGCATCACAGAAAAAAAAAATACAAAAATAAAAAATAAAAAAAAAATTAAAAAAAAAAATACAAAACACGAAAAACACAAAAAAATAACAAAAACACAAAACCGCTGCTGTGGCTGTTCTAGTTTAAGGTAGTTAAAAGTAGGTTTAATTTAGGTACTAGGGTAGTGTTAAGTTTTATATAAAAGAGAAAAAAGATCCTTAATTTGAGTTTTTTTTTATAATATTTTCTCAAAATAAATAAATATATGCATGAAATCCTTAAAATAAGTTAGTTTTAAGCTGAAAGGCAATAGAATAATGGTTTTCAATATGACCTTCCCAACCAGCACCCTGCCTAAGTGGCATCTAGTCTGGAGTTTGGTTGCTTGTAACCGACTTAAGGGTGACTGGGCGGCTTGTAATTGTCTCTCCTTCCCTCCCTTCCCTTTCGTAGTCCTTTTCTTACAATCCCTCTAATTAATCAGGTTTGTTGACGGGGAAACCCTCTTGAGAACCATACATCTCGCCTAGGTGGCGGTTTTGTGATTCTTGGAAGGTTTCTGCGCCAAGCTCGCGTACTGGACCAATCCTGGACAGAACCAGTGTACCTTTAACAAAAAGCAACCTGACTAAGTGGCATTAAGTCTGGAGTTGTGTTACATTGAACTGTCCTATGGTTGGTCTGGTAGATTGAGTCACCTTTCCAAGAGAAAACTAGTTCTTCCCGTCCTTCTCCGTGAAACACATACCTTCACATCCGTCTAATCCTTCGTTAAGTTGTTTGAATAATGTTAACAAAACGGCGCTTGCCAGCGCTAATTGGGTTCTTTTAAGGAGTTTTTCAACTCAAATTAGAACCGCCACTTCTACCTACCTACCTAGAATAATGGTTATGGGATAATTTAGAGCACCCGCATAGGGCCAGTAAGTTATGTTTAGTAGATATTTAAGCTAGTTTTTAAGGTTTTTGGTCTAGCTGTAAATTTAGATTAAGGAATGAATTGAATAAAAACTGAATTGAAAAAAAAAATATATTGAATAAAGAAATATAAATTTAATCTTACTAATATTATAAATGTGAAAGTTACGATGTTTGGATGTTTGGATGTTTGGATGTTTGGATATTTGTTGCTAACTCACGCCAGAACGGCTAAACGGATCTGGATAAAATTTGGCACAGAGATAGCTTATAGTCTGGAATAGCAGATAGGCTATTTTTTATCCCGGTAAAATGTATGGTTCCCGTGGGATAGATTTGTTTTAATTTTTGAAATTACACCAGAATGGATGAATGGATCTGAATGAAAATTAGCACAGAGATAGATTATAGTCTGGAATAGCAAATTGGCTACTTTTTATCCCGGTAAAATGTATGGTTCCCGTGGGATAGATTTGTTTTAGTTTTTGAAATTGCACAAGAATGGCTGAACTCATCTGAATGAAATTAAGCACAGAGATAGATTATAGTCTGGAATAGCATATTGGCTACTTTCTATCCCTGTAAAATGTATGGTTCCCGTGGGATAGATTTGTTTTAATTTTTGAAATCACACCAGAATGGCTGAACGGATCTGAATGAAATTTAGCACAGAGATAGATTGTAGTCTGGAATAGCATATTGGCTACTTTTTATCCCGGTAAAATGTATGGTTCCCGTGGGATAGATTTGTTTTAATTTTTGAAATCACACCAGAATGGCTGAACTCATCTGAATGAAATTTAGAACAGAGATAGATTATAGTCTGGAATAGCATATTGGCTACTTTTTATCCCGGTAAAACGTATGGTTCCCGTGGGATAGATTCGTTTTAATTTTTGAAATCACACCAGAATGGCTGAACTCATCTGAATGAAATTTAGCACAGAGATAGATTATAGTCTGGAATAGCATATTGCCTACTTTTTATCCCGGTAAAATGTATGGTTCCCGTGGGATAGATTTGTTTTAATTTTTGAAATTACACCAGAATGGATGAACGGATCTGAATGAAATTTAGCACAGAGATAGATTATAGTCTGGAATAGCATATTGGCTACTTTTTATCCCGGTAAAATGTATGGTTCCCGTGGGATAGATTTGTTTTCATTTTTGAAATCACACCAGAATGGCTGAACTCATCTGAATGAAATTTAGCACAGAGATAGATTATAGTCTGGAATAGCATATTGGCTACTTTTTATCCCGGTAAAATGTATGGCTCCCGTGGGATAGATTCGTTTTAATTTTTGAAATCACACCAGAATGGCTGAACGGATCTAAATGAAATTTAGCCCAATGATAGATTATAGTCTGCAATAGCATATTGGCAATTTTTATCCCGGTAAAATGCATGGTTTCCGTGGGATAGATTTATTTTAATTTTTGAAATAACACCAGAATGGCTGAACTCATCTGAATGAAATTTAACACAGAGAATTTGGGGATAGATTTGTTTTAATTTTTGAAATCACACCAGAATGGCTGAACTCATCTGAATGAAATTTAGCCCAATGATAGATTATAGTCTGCAATAGCATATTGGCTATTTTTATCCCGGTAAAATGTATGGTTTCCGTGGGATAGATTTATTTTAATTTTTGAAATAACACCAGAATGGCTGAACTCATCTGAATGAAATTTAGCACAGAGATAGATTATAGTCTGGAATAGCATATTGCCTACTTTTTATCCCGGTAAAATGTATGGTTCCCGTGGGATAGATTTGTTTTAATTTTTGAAATTACACCAGAATGGATGAACGGATCTGAATAAAATTTAGCACAGAGATAGATTATAGTCTGGAATAGCAAATTGGCTACTTTTTATCCCGGTAAAATGTATGGTTCCCGTGGGATAGATTTGTTTTAGTTTTTGAAATTACACAAGAATGGCTGAACTCATCTGAATGAAAATAAGCACAGAGATAGATTATAGTCTGGAATAGCATATTGGCTACTTTTTATCCCTGTTAAATGTATGGTTCCCGTGGGATAGATTTAATTTAATTTTTGAAATTACACCAGAATGGCTGAACTCATCTGAATGAAATTTAGCACAGAGATAGATTATAGTCTGGAATAGCATATTGGCTACTTTTTATCCCGGTAGAATGTATGGTTCCCGTGGGATAGATTTGTTTTAATTTTTGAAATCACACCAGAATGGCTGAACGGATCTGAATGAAATTTAGCACAGAGATAGATTATAGTCTGGAATAGCATATTGGCTACTTTTTATCCCTGTTACATTTATGGTTCCCGTGGGATAGATTCGTTTTAATTTTTGAAATCACACCAGAATGGCTGAACGGATCTGAATGAAGTTAAGCACAGATATAGATTATAGTCTGGAATAGCATATTGGCTACTTTTTATCCCGGTAAAATGTATGGTTCCCGTGGGATAGATTTGTTTTAGTTTTTGAAATTACACAAGAATGGCTGAACTCATCTGAATGAAATTAAGCACAGAGATAGATTATAGTCTGGAATAGCATATTGGCTACTTTCTATCCCTGTAAAATGTATGGTTCCCGTGGGATAGATTCGTTTTAATTTTTGAAATCACACCAGAATGGCTGAACTCATCTGAATTAAATTTAGCACAGAGATAGATTATAGTCTGGAATATCATATTGGCTACTTTTTATCCCGGTAAAATGTATGGTTCCCGTGGGATAGATTTGTTTTAATTTTTGAAATTACACCAGACTGGATGAACGGATCTGAATGAAATTTAGCACAGAGATAGATTATAGTCTGGAATAGCAAATTGGCTACTTTTTATCCCGGTTAAATGTATGGTTCCCGTGGGATAGATTTGTTTTAGTTTTTGAAATTACACAAGAATGGCTGAACTCATCTGAATGAAATTTAGCACAGAGATAGATTATAGTCTGGAATAGCATATTGGCTACTTTCTATCCCTGTAAAATGTATGGTTCCCGTGGGATAGATTTGTTTTAATTTTTGAAATCACACCAGAATGGCTGAACGGATCTGAATGAAATTTAGCACAGAGATAGATTATAGTCTGGAATAGCATATTGGCTACTTTTTATCCCGGTAAAATGTATGGTTCCCGTGGGATAGATTTGTTTTAATTTTTTAAATCACACCAGAATGGCTGAACTTATCTGAATGAAATTTAGCACAATGATAGATTATAGGCTGGAATAGCATATTGGCTACTTTTTATCCCGGTAAAATGTATGGTTAACGTGGGTTAGATTTGTTTTAATTTTTTAAATCACACCAGAATGGCTGAACACATCTGAATGAAATTTAGCACAGAGATAGATTATAGTCTGGAATAGCATATTGGCTATTTTTGAAATCACACCAGAATGGCTGACCGGATCGGAATGAAATTTACAACAGAGCTAGATTATAATCTGGTATATCTTATAGGTTTCTTTTTATCACGGTTAAATGTAGGTATTAAATTATAAAGCTATAAAAGAAGAAGAAGCTAGATTACGATAGACTATACTCCTCAAGGTACAGTCTACTTCTTGATCAGCTGAAACGCGAGTGAAGCCGCGGTGTATATATAAAAATGGATGTGTGTATATATGTATGTTGCGTATGGACTCCTAAACCACCCAATGGATCTTTATGAAATTTTTGGGGTAAATATAGTTTAGTCCAGGGATGGTTCCTGTGAAGGTTTCGTGCCGATCGGGTGGAAGGAAAAAAAATGCATGCTTTTAACAATTTTGGTTCAGTTTTTTTTTAATTCTTTTTTGGTGTTTTTCATAAATTTTTAAGCGGAATGCCCGGGTGGAAGACAGAAAAATGCGGGCTTTTGGCAAAGTTTTTTTTTTCAACTTTTTTATAAAAATGTTTTCCTTTCGTTGAATAAACGCATCATATTAATGGAACTGAGTCGAAAAATCAAACTCTGAACGAACGTGCGTGTCCATTTGGTGCAAGAATCGTCCACCCAAACATTTTCCAAACAACTTTTAAACATAGGAAAAGGAATTGAATCGCACAACAAATGACATTTTATGTTCCCAAATTTTTGTCAAATGCAGCAAAATATTCAAGCCACAATTTATCAATGTTATCATGTTCAGTTTAACAATCAAATTAACTGCACTTTGTTTGTATGCCAAAAAATTTGTATATTTATACACCAACCGAAACGACCAAAAATATTGCTTATCCGCTAACATTGAGATAAAATATACATATAAATAAATTTAGTTTCACATTAAATACACAAGTGTTTTTTTGGGCGTAGCAACGCGCGCCGGGTACCGCTAGTAAGTTATAATATATCGGGTTTAAGTACTAAGTCATTATATGGAAATTTTTATGAATTATTAAACAACTATGATTTTGTATTTTTGTATGAAAAATTTGTCTTGGAAGAAGACTACAATTTACACACCAATCAATTAAATAATTTCAATGGTCTGTGGATACCTGCAATTAGATTAAGTACAAGAGGAATGCCGAGTGGTGGTTGCTTTTTTGGGTACAAAAAGTCTGTAAGAAATATAACGTGCGAATTTATATCGGAGGAAGAAGTTAGCTATTTAAGTATTGTCATTAATTCTACGAAGTACATTATAATACCATCTTACGTCAACTGCAACAATTGGGAGATTGATTTTGGAATCGTACAAGGTTTTCTAGAGCGCACCAACGAGGAAAACATATTGCTAATAAGTGATTTAAACGCAAGAATCGGAGAGGAGGCAGGCAGAGAAAATATGTTTGCGGGCAAAATAAGACATTCCAAAGATAAAACTTTAACGCAGAGGAAATCAACTATTGGAACTTTGTGACTCATTTGGTTTTTATATCATGAATGGTGGGAACAAGTATGATGAAGGTGGCGAATATACTTTTTTGGGGCAACAAGGTTCATCAGTGGTTGACTTTTGTTTAGCAAGAGGACAATGGATTAGTCTAATTCACGACTTTGAGGTGCTGAGTGTTCCATTTTCGCACCACATGCCAATAACTGTACGATTAAACTCATATGTTATACCACACGAGGAGACCAGGAACCTCAAACTTCCTCCGAAACTGCTATGGAAGGAAACAAAAGCAACGGAGTATCGGCAAAATTTAATGAGAAAAAGAGTAATAAAAACCTCATATCCGTTCAACACACAAATATATACTTACAAAACCAAAGCAAAAGAAAAGTGGTTTGATGCTGATTGTGAAGCGGCTAGGGGGAGATCCTTTGGATATCTTATCTTTTTTCGAAAGTACAACATCCCATATTTTAAAAAACGCTACATTGAAGAAAATTAATTTTTTAAGAAAATCTATGAATAATAAATAAGGTACTATGAGGCTTTAAAACTTACATCCTTCAAGGATTCAAAAGAATTTTGGAAAGCCATAAGATCTATGAACGGAAGAAATCTGAAAATCAGCGACAAACTATCTGCTTAAAACTTTAAACTATCTGCTGTTTTATTGAAAGAGCACTTTCAGAAACTACGAAACCCTGCTATCATGGCACCAAATATTCTTTATGCTAAACCCTGGTATTTCAATGATATTCTTTATCCTCCATTTACTGTTGAAGAAGTGCACTTAACAATAACTAAACTCAAAGATGGAAAAGCTCCAGGAATAGATAGAATAACAGCATAGAATTGCTGAAATATGAAATATTCATTAAATCACTCAAACTGCACGTAGATTATCTTTTAAATGTTTTAAAAATGCCAAATGAAAGGCTACCAAAAGTAATAAGCCTGTATATAAAAGGAAGGAAGAGTCTTTTTTTTGGGAAACTAAAGGAGCTTGCAGACTATTGTGGCCTGGATCTTAACCTGAATTTACAAGGAGGTGTCGGGAGAGAAGTGGAGGATGAAAAACACAGGTTTAACTGTATCAACCAAGCGACTTCTTCTGTGCATAGAGCAACCTACAGTGTACTGCAACACAATCTTTGTGAAAAAAATTATTTTCGATCTGACTATAGCCAAAAGCTTATTTCAGCTATGTTTAAAATGAGAGGCGGACTGCTAAAATTGAATTTTATGCCGCACCGGGAGGATCTACCAATAATTTGCAGTCTTTGCAATATTTCCGTGAGAAAAGACGTCGTGTATTTCATAGGAATATGTCCTATCCTAAAAGAAATAAGAAGAGTTTTCCTTGGGAGCAACCTGTTAACCAAAGAAAGAGTTCAGGCATTTTTTAACTGCGAAGATGATGTTAGATAGCTCAACAATTATTATAAGAAAGCAATATTATAAAGAGAAGAAAATTTTGAATGAAGCGTTTTAAAGTAAGACAAAGTATATAGTTAAAAAAAAAAAAAAAAAAAAAAAAAAAGTATTAAAATTAAATTACTGTATACTATACTCTTTTTTTCCTTTTTATTTATTATTTATTTTTTTGAATTTTTGTAATTTGTATTTTAATACTAATAACTTATACTCTCAATCGAGCAGACGGCAAAAGCCATGCTTAATGATTTTTTATAGATACAAAATGTATATCAAATTTTTTCAGAAGACAATAAAAATCCAATCTATCTATCTATCTATCTATCTTTTTATTTATTTTTTTATTCCTTATTCTCCTTAACAATTTTTAAAAAACTTACATCTATTAATAAACAAACATTTTTAGATTTAAGAGAATAGTATGTAGCATTTATATTTAATGAAATAGAGGTAATGCTACATTTACAATACTTAATCTTTTGCGGGGTGAACATGTAGTAGTAAAGGATCCCACCGCTCGATTCTGCATGTATCTGTTTTTTTGATAAAATAAATTTTAACTGAATGTTTAGGATGTATACAATGTATTAGCGATAGGTTGCCTACAAAAAAATGGCCGCAATTATTTTTAATTAATTTTTGTTTAATTATGTTACTGGTATAAAATGCAACTATATGTTTTTTTTTGATAAATTTAACGTCATTTTAAAGGAAATGGTTCACAGAATCAAAAAAACAATGGTTGCCAGCTCTCAGTCAGCCGCAACCCTAAAGTTGCCAGGTTTAAACAGCTGTATTATTGTTCATTTTTTGCAACCATCTGTTTAAAAAAAAAAATTATACCAAATTAAAGCTTAATATTTCCTCTTTACGATAATACATGGTTGCCAGTTCAAAAATGGCCGCAAGTAGGGGTTGCCATGCTTTAAATGAACGAGTCTCGCTCCAGGTGAAATTCGAGAAATCATGGCAACACTGACACTTAACCTATAGCAACAGTTTACCTATGCTATACGTATGTTCTCGTGAAAGGTGACGCTCCATTTAATATTTAGTGCAGATTTTTTGTTCTTAAGAATGAAGACGTTCAATAATGAATCTTTCAAAAAGTGTGAACTTATGTTATTGTTTCGCAAAAAGAAAAACTATAAATACAATGATGCACGAGGTTATCATCAACAATGTTACATAAAGTTCACCGTTTTAAAACAGAGAGACAAAAATGAATTCAACAATTCTTTTTAATTGTTAACCGTAAGTAAATATTTATGTTCAATAAATAATATTACTCTTTGCTATGTACATATAGATCAGTCAACTGAGGAGCGTTGCCTCCATTTGCTGAAATTTTTTGAGTGAATTATAAATCGAGTTAATACTCCTTGCTTGACTTAAAACCCTTTCGATCCGGGCCGGGACAAAACACATACAAAAGTTCTTTGTTCTGACTTGTCTCGGATCGAAAGGCTAACTAGCAAATAAAGACGTATTGCAATTTTCGAAGTAAAACTTCTTTAGTATCGTTGTGATTTGAAATTCGATTAAGCGGAAATGTGCCATGACACTTTTCATCAAATAGGTAAATAAAAAAGTAAAGCTGGCGAGCCAATGAGATGGAATACATAACACATTATTTTATTTTCTATCCAATACTCCAACCTTAAGATAAATAATTATGGTGGGTTTACACCCAAGAGTTGATATGGAAAAGTGTTAAACTTTTTCTCTTCTCTACAGTGGGGCTTCCTTTAAAATCTGACATATTTTTTGACGCAAAAAAACTGTCCTGACTTATAAAAAAGAGTACCATATAAACTGTAAGAAACAAAATATGTTTATCAATAATATTTTTTTTTATTTTATAAGCACATTTTTTTACATCAAGTATTGACTGTTTCATTCCATTTATTATCGATCGAATTATTTATAGGACCAGTCCACTGTGTCTGTCGCTGATGTACAGCTGAGTACATCATTCCAGGATTCACCATTGCCATCTACTTCCGTGGAATCCAAGGAGGTTCCTCTGTGGAGGCTCTCGATGAAAAAAAAAATCCGTGGATTTTTTGTTGATTCATTGAGAAAAAAATTGTGTCATTTCCCAAATCCGAACAAACAATTGAAGAAATAATAACAATTGCGAGGCTCAATGATGATGTACACATTGTTGAGCTTATTGAAAGCAAAGGAATAGTCGCATACCATGGGGTTTGTCTCACCTCTTATCAAATAAAAACGAGAAGACAATCTGGTATTTCAGGCTTTTGGCATGAAAATAGAGCTTGGCATAAAAATGCTTTCAGCTCATTATCTGCATTCATTAATCATTACCCAGGAAATAATTGAAAAAAGAAAAGTAATGTATCTTAAAGATCTGTTCTTAAGATATAAAGCTGTTTTATTAGAGCTTATGCCAGATAACATGAAGATGTAACAAATTATCGGTTAGAAACTTTTGAATCTAAAATTATGAATGCTTTTGGAGACTCTCTGATTTCATGTGTAACCTCATTCAAGTGCCTGATATTCGTCGTAAGAATAGTGTTGAAGATTTCATCAAAATTAAGTCACTATGCAGTGATATCATTTACATTACAAATTTACAGTTGTTTCCAGTACTCTTTTTACACAGTGCACTCGAAGCCAAAAATTTAACAAAATGTTAGCTAACTATCCCAGAACAACATCTTAAAGTTTCATTAACTTTCGATCTTTTTCCAACTGAAAATAAATGTCGACTGGACTATGTATTACCTGGACGAGATTCGTTCATTTAAAGCAACCCCTGCTTGCGGCCATTTTTGAACTGGTAACCATGTAAAATCGTAAAGAGGAAATATTTAACTTTAATTTGGTATAATTTAAAAAACAGATGGTTGCAGAAAATGAACAATAATACAGCTGTTTAAACCTGGCAAACCTAGGATTGCGGCTGGGTGAGAGCTGGCAACCATTGTTTTTTTGATTCTTTGCATAATTTCCTTTAAAATGACGTTAAATTTATCAAAAAAAAAAATATAGATGCATTTTATACCAGTAACATAATTAAACAAAAATTAATTAAAAATAATTGCGGCCATTTTTTTTTTAGGCAACCTATCGCTAATACATTGTATACACCCTACATTCAGTTAAAATTTATTTTATCAAAAAAATAGATACATGCAGAATCGAGCGGTGGGATCTTAGACTATAGGTTTTAACGTAAGATAGAAGAACGATAATTAAGAAAAATAATAATTATTTAAATGCAATAGTAAAGTTGAAGTGTAAAAAGAAAGAAGAGGTATAACAAGTTTGAGTACAAAGAGAGAAGAGAACAGATAAATCTTTAAAAAATTCATAAGCGTAACAAAGCATTTAAAATCAAGCAGTGTAGTTTATCAAACATTCGATGTCGTAAGTGTTAAAATCAAAGAGCCAAGATTTAATAGATGTAAAGAAAAGTGGTTACATTTTTATGCCTCGTAATGTCTCGGGAGTCTATTGAATAGTTTGCGAGAAACGATGGTGTAAGAGTTTCTAAAAAGTGTGGCCCGGAAAGGTAAGGTCCGAACAGAGCTACTATTTCTGCTTAGATTATATGAGAGCTTGTTATGGGGCTTTCTAAATATCCACCTCTTATACAAAATATTTTTAAGATTTTGAAATAAAATAAGTGGTAGAATTTTCGTTTGTCTAAATAATTCGGCGGAGTGAGCTAGACGAGCAGCGTTGCAGATTTTTCTTAATATACACTTTTGAAGGATTGTCAATTGTTGTATTTTATTTTGATAAGCTCCTCCCCAGCAACATATTCCATATTGTAGCTAAGTGTGAAATATTCCATAGTAAACATTTTTTAACATGGTATTTGAACAAAATTTATTCAAGCGGAAAACATCTAATTATGGAAAGGAAATACTACTTTAGGTACGAGATGTGTTTAGTCCACTTCAAGCGTTGATCAATTATGACACCTAGGTATTTGAAGTTTTTGACTACTTCAATATCAAAGCACTTACCACTGCAAGCTGCTTTGGAATTAAAACTACATAGAGAATGAAATTCAGAGCAATTGCTATTAAAAAGTCTATAACTCCTACAGAGTGGTGAATGAAACATTATTTTTATATCAGTTTCGACATTTGTTTCCGGACTAAATAGCATACGTTTGGTTTTGTTGCTGACAACAAGTTTATGGCCTACAAACCATAACCTTAATAGATGAACATCGTGATTTATGTCAGCTACTAAAATGCAAAAGCATTTACTTTTCCTAAAAATGGTAGATCAAAAACAGAATTTATGTATATTAAAAAGAGGATTGGACCAATTACTGATCCTTGTGGAACACCCAATTTAATACACAATGAATCACATAAAACATCACCTACTTTAACTGTTTGATTGCGATTGCTTATGTAAGATTCAAACCAGCTGTAAATAAATCCTAGAAAGCCAAAATTAAATAACTTGCTAAAAAGGATTTTGTGATCGACCATGTCAAATGCCTTTGAGATATTCACGAAAAGAGCGGCACGTTTCTTTTTTGTTTATACCCAGTTGAATAGAGCAACAAGAGTTTAACAGAAAAACTTTGTTTAACCTTAAGGTAAAAACAATTTTATTTTTTCGAATGAAGACTCATTAAGACTACATTCAGGTTCCTTGCGACTGGGGCCAGCTTTGCACACTCTTCTTTCCGCTTTCTGATGGGAAAAACCACTGTTCGGAATCAACCATCATCTTGAAACGCTTTGTATGCCCACAGCTGAATTTCCAAAGTATTGAGAAGATATGTATAGCCGAAGGCTTTCTGCAAAATTGGAACTTTCCTGGGGTACAGGAAGATAGCCCCCCATTTTTAGAATTTCAAGATTGTAAAAGTTGTTCTGAGTTGTTCTAGATTTGTTCTACAATGTTCCAAGAGGATAAATTTCCAAGATAATATTTGGCGCGGTAAGACGAAAAAAAATTTTTTTTTTCGCAGCCCCCCACTTTTGGGGAAAAAAATTTTTGGCGGTTGTTCTAGGTTGTTCTAGTTGTTCTAAACATTGTTCCCAATTTATATTTCCGAAATAAAATTTTTAGCGGTTAGGGGAAACAAAAAACTTTTTTTTCGCAGCCCCCCACTTTTGGGGAAACAAATTTTTGGCGGTTGTTCTAGGTTGTTCTAGTTGTTCTAAACATTGTTCCCAATTTATATTTCCGAAATAAAATTTTTAGCGGTTAGGGGAAACAAAAAACTTTTTTTTCGCAGCCCCCCACTTTTAAAAAAAAATTTTTTTGGCGGTTTTTCTAGGTTGTTCTAGTTGTTCTAAACATTGTTCCCAATTTATATTTCCGAAATAAAATTTTTAGCGGTTAGGGGAAACAAAAAACTTTTTTTCGCAGCCCCCCACTTTTTAAAAAAAAATTTTTTGGCGGTTGTTCTAGGTTGTTCTAGTTGTTCTAAACATTGTTCCCAATTTATATTTCCGAAATAAAATTTTTAGCGGTTAGGGAAAAAAAAGTTGAAATTGTCACTACATGGCGAATAAGCCAACAAAAAACTTTCTCTATTTCATCCATATTTTTTCTGAAATTATTGTAAGGCACTCCTTGCCCTTTCCTGAATTACTCTACCCTTTTTATAAGAACCTCAAAACTGGTAAGACGTAATTCGCAGCTTATAAAACTTGTAAATACTTTGGAAACGAAATTGACTTGGTGTACTTCTTTTTTCCGGAACCATCTTTATATCTTGTTGGAATCTATCCCAATCAGTATGATATACATCGTTGACATTAGTTACGCACTAAAATCATTGCGCGCATGCAGGGAAGACCACGTGCAGGTTGTCAACAACCTCCCCCGTTTTTTTTTTTTTTTTTTTTTTTTGTTTTTTTTTTTTTAATATATTTTTTTTTTTTTTTTTTTTTTTTTTGTATGTAATGAAAATTAATAAGAAAAGAAAAATATGAAGAAAATAAAACCGCAGCCATGCTGAGTATGTCAAGTCCACTCTTAAATATGTATTTACAGTCATGGTGCAAAAAAAATAAAAAAATAGGCATGGGAAAACGTCCTGTTTAAATCGCAACGTAAATGCAAAGAGTCGGATTGACTTTCACATCTTCACTCGCACGTGCAGATTTTGCGAGCAGGTCGTCAAAATGTACCCAGTTCTCGCCATATAAGGCATATGCAGAGTAGTGCCCTGGCATTCGGACTGTTTGGCCTGGGCGGAAATGAACGATGCCTGCCACAATGTACGTGCATTTATTTAAAATTATTGTGTTTGGGAACGATTTCAGATCATAGGAGCCATTATCTGATCCAATGCACTCTATGAAAAGATGAGAACGGTAGTCAACATCAACGCGACGTTCTGTGTTACAATTTGCACAATGTTTTTTTGGTTGCCTACCGTTCTGCAGTTTTATTGCATCTTCGAGTTTGCTATACCCATGAGCCTCGATCGTTTCGAAATCCAATTGTACCAACGTACGGCTTGCAGTCGTAGAGTTTTTGCATATAATGCATTCTATGCGCCTGACAAAACTTGGCTCATCCGAGAATAAGCATTCGCATAGGTGGCATACGTTTGAAAGGGCATTGATCCGGACTACTCCCGGCATCTCTTCGTCAACAAAGTCCTGACATTTGCCTAGCAGACGTGCTCGATATTTATTAACTAGTGCACATGGACCTTTAGCTCCGAACGTTTTCGTGAACTTGAAGACCTCCGACGAAGACGCTTCAATGATATCATTAAATTTGTCATGGATACATGCAGCGACCAGTAATTGCTGAATACTATCAAATCCACATGTATTCATCACAACAAATCTTTTTCGCTTATCCGTAAATGATGGACATAGGTTACCATTCGGTAGAAGACTCATGGCAGCTTTTCGCTTCTTGCTCGACGTCGCTTCTCCCAACTCGGGACGCGGATCTAAATAAAGACGCCTTGTCACTTTTCTCAGCGCACCTGCTTCATTTTTATTGCGCCAATTATGCTCGAATAGGAGTTCGTGCAATTCTTCTATTGATGAGTCAGTGTCTCTGATTTCTTGTTCATCACTGTGTTTCGACATTTTCAATGATCCCACCAAATGTATACTATTAGATGATAAGCCTCTGAGCGGGGTTAAGAGTACAGCCTCACATGTTTCCGATTCTGTTTTGAAATCATGAATGTAACGCTCGGACGTATCATTATTTGTGGTGTCTGATATATCGGGATTCGTTGCCTCTCGTCGTTCCTCATTTACTGATCTTGTCATTACCAACTTTGTCGACTGTGATATGCCCACCTTGGCCGTGGCAGAAATCTTAGACTTATCAGGAGGTGCAATTTTTGCTGTTTTCACGACTGCCGCTCCCAGTGCGTCAGACTTGGCAAGTTTCATGCGGCCAGAGAAGGAATTGATGTGAGTGTCAACAAATTTGTCTATTCGGATTGGGCGAGGTTTTGCCCGAAGCAGACGATGCTTCAAATCGTTGAACTCCCCTTCTACTGCTGATGAGGTGGCTGTCTCTGTGCCGAATCCAAATATCGGTGCCATAATACGGGTGTAGAGAGGAAAATAGCACAGTAATAACTTAATTTTTTTTGCAACTGCCGGCGCATAATAAGGATTTGCATCCTCACCCTCTTCAGTTAAATTTCCTTTTGCATCTTCCTCGCACCTCGCAAAGAAGGTGGCTGCCCATTCTGATAGAGTTTCAGGTATGTCGTCATTGTTCTCCGCGTCGTCATCAATGAAAAAAATTGTCTGAGGCGCTTCAGATGCTTTAGTTTCTTCGCTCTTACCTGTTTGTATACCGTCTGACTTACTCGCTCCGGAAGCTTCCTTCTTACCTGCTTTAGTGCGATCCATTAGTAGAGTCATTATTGAATCCGGATCTCCTCTAGTGATACAACGTAGTTTTTGGAATGCTTCTTGAGCCAAACAGGGTAAGCCATCGATATTGTTCCCATAGTGTTCGTTGTTGCCTAGTATGATGACGGATTTAACAATATCTTGAAACTCGTCGAAATCGGTGACCTTGGTGAGATGAGACATAACCATTATGTATAAAGTCCGCGCGAGAGGATGGATTTTTGATAGATCCCAACGGCAAAGTATCTGTACGTAATGTGATACATCCAAGCGCAGAAAACAAGATGGCAACTTATCCGATACTTCTGTAATACAGTTGAAACATTGCGACAGATAGTCTTTTAAATCTCTACATTGCCCGAATACTCTTGCAATACCACCCATCAGTGCTTTATCGAAATCGCAGACGACCTGTTTTGGCAACGGAAAGTTTGCCCTATGTTTCGTACCAATCCTTATGATTTCGTTGAGCCAGTAGCATATGGAATTGGTGTTTTGGGAAGCGCTTAGCATTTGAAAAACTGGTACTTTCGATTCCGCGGTTTCGGCAACGATCTGGTAAAGATAAATATGAGAACAAAGCTCGTCCGTTGGCTTCTTTAATTTTTTTATTAAGGAACCGGTTCCATCTATACAAATACGATCGTAGTTGTCAAGGTAGATAGCAATCTGATGTGGCGTCCAGTAATGCACATAAACAGGATCCAACCCAATTGAATGGATTATACCGGCATGACTGTCGTACTTCATGACACTTAGATTCTCCATGGGATCTTTTCCTTTTAAACCGAATTTGATATTTTCGCGTTCCTGTTTTGCTTTCCGTACAACAGAATTTTTCGGTAAATGAGCGGGTTCACGATCTCCGAAAGCCATCAATTTATCTGCTTCATTTCTGCGCCAGATGCACGGCAGAATATTGCTCTCTACTATTTTAGTGGAAATATCAATCCTCCGTTGGCCTTTTAGTTGACGTTTCTTGTGGTGAATAACGGATTCATCAAAGTTTTGTACGGAGCACTCCATTGTGACATCACGTTTAGGTGCAGGTTTGTTTCCAACCATCCCTGAGAAAGAGCTACCGCATTCGCCGCAAGATCCAGAAACTTTCAGGAATATTCCGGATTCTGTGATCTTACACCTTTTAAAAGAAAACGTACATGGTACATCCGTTTGGTCCCAGAGGAGCTCGAATAATGTATCAGTCCAGACTTTTCTCGTAAGAACTGTGTAATTTCTTTCAGATAGTACTCTGTCAGCATATCGCAGTTCTTCTGGTGTCATGATGACCCAAGTCTTGAAAGGAATATGCAATTTAAATGATATTTCACCCTGCAAATTTGGATTTTTCAGATTTGAGTCTATTTCCGAATCATCAAGCTTCGATTCGTTTCGAACTTTGACATTGTGATACGCGAGAATCTTGTCCAAAGTCTCATATCGATTATTTTTTATGATCGTGTAAATATACTTGGGACCGATTTTGTACCCATCGGTACTGATTTTTTCGCTAATGTTTTCATAAAGTTGATCACTCGGTACAGCAGGTTGTCCCGATGAATCTATTAAATTACGGTAATCTGGAGACAACACCTCGTTTAAAATATTTGGTACGTGACGTGCCATTTTGAACGAAGTCTATGGTATGCGTTTAAACTATGTTAAACACGATGAGCAGAGAGAAATGTGCAAACTCCCACCTTTGCCGTCGTTATCATTACAAGTCACGAGTAGCACTGGACTGAGAATAGGGACTGGCGCGATTTTGAAAGTTGGAATGTATGTATCCCACCGATGAGTTTTCTTCTGCTGCGTTGGATATTTCTCGATAGAATGAGGAATATTATATGTACCCAAATGAAAATTAAAAACTTGAAAATAATATTTGTTTTCAAAACAATTGTTGCGAAAAAAAAATGTTTTTTTTGCCTTTCTCCTACCAAATTTATTTTGGAAATATAAATTGGGAACAATGTTTAGAACAACTAGAACAACCTAGAACAACCTAGAACAACCGCCAAAAATTTTTTTTTTTAAAAGTGGGGGGCTGCGAAAAAAAGTTTTTTGTTTCCCCTAACCGCTAAAAATTTTATTTCGGAAATATAAATTGGGAACAATGTTTAGAACAACTAGAACAACCTAGAAAAACCGCCAACAATTTTTTTCCCCAAAAGTGGGGGGCTGCGAAAAAAAGTTTTTTGTTTCCCCTAACCGCTAAAAATTTTATTTCGGAAATATAAATTGGGAACAATGTTTAGAACAACTAGAACAACCTAGAAAAACCGCCAACAATTTTTTTCCCCAAAAGTGGGGGGCTGCGAAAAAAAGTTTTTTGTTTCCCCTAACCGCTAAAAATTTTATTTCGGAAATATAAATTGGGAACAATGTTTAGAACAACTAGAACAACCTAGAACAACCGCCAAAAATTTGTTTCCCCAAAAGTGGGGGGCTGCGAAAAAAAAGTTTTTTGTTTCCCCTAACCGCTAAAAATTTTATTTCGGAAATATAAATTGGGAACAATGTTTAGAACAACTAGAACAACCTAGAACAACCGCCAAAAATTTGTTTCCCCAAAAGTGGGGGGCTGCGAAAAAAAAGTTTTTTGTTTCCCCTAACCGCTAAAAATTTTATTTCGGAAATATAAATTGGGAACAATGTTTAGAACAACTAGAACAACCTAGAACAACCGCCAAAAATTTTTTTCCCCAAAAGTGGGGGGCTGCGAAAAAAAAATGTTTTCTTCGTCTTACCGCGCCAAATATTATCTTGGAAATTTATCCTCTTGGAACATTGTAGAACAATTCTAGAACAACTCAGAACAACTTTTACAATCTTGAAATTCTAAAAATGGGGGGCTAACTTCCTGTACCCACTTTCCTGATTGTGCAGGAGCCGTCAATTGCAAACACGTAAGAATGTTTGCTCCTCGGAAATCGTGAGATTTCAATTTTAATTATAAACATAAGCGTGAGCTACAGTACGTTTGCAACGAACTGTTGGATACCCTATTCCCCATATTTTTGTATGTGCATGCGTCTGCCTCCCGCAAACAGCCGATGTTTCAGAAACAAAATTCTTCTTTAGCAGACAGAAAAAAATTATAACATTAATTTTATGCGGTGTGATGTTCAATTAGTGCTGGCGCAATAAAAAAAAAAGGAGTGCGCCACGCCCAAAGTTAAAACTTTTTATTGCCAAGGCAATTGTTATGAGCTCAGTGACATTCAATTTTATTCTTGCAGGTCGATTTGAACAAAACAAGACAAAACTTAAATTTTAAAAAATTAGATTTGGAATGGAAATTGCGATTATGGGTGTTTTTAACAATTATTGGACCACACTCTGCTACGTAACCAAGGAATATAAATCCAAGTGTTCATCTTTTTACTTCAAAACTGCGACCGATAGTTAAAAAACGTTAAAAAAATTAATGCATTATACGACTTTTGACGGAAACGAACCTTAAAAGTGGGCGTGTCTTAAAAATTTGAAGCACTAACTGCACTTTTTTCAGTATTTAGGCATATGTGTAAGACTACAGCTGAATCGAGTAGTTTTTAAACAATCTTACCTGAACAAAGGTATTTTACCAAAATCACGCCTTTAAAAGTGGGCGTATTGAAAAAATTTACAAAAGAAAATGTAGAGATATATTTCTCAAATAACGTACGGAAGGAAAAAGGTTTAAATTAAACATTGGAAATGCCTTAAATTCTTAAGGCTACGTTTTTCGTTCTTTCATGAAAAGTAGGCGTAAGCCACGCCCAAAATTCAAAAGTTTCTTTTCATACACAAACCTTTTCGTTTCTATTAAGAGGCGCAAAATTTTGGCTTGCTGATTAATTATAAATACCGTTTATGTACAAAACAATTTTTTTATAGTTTCTAATGAAAAATGGGCGTCAGTCGCGCCCAAAATCAATTTTTTTGATTTCATACATAAGATGTTTATGTGCCAGTAAGACCCACAAAATTCAATGTTTTTCGCTTTAATATAACAATTGTTATTTTATAAAAACAATATTGATGTGTTTGTATGAAATATAGGCGTAAGCCACGCCCAAACTGAAATATTTTTATTTGATTGTAAGAAAGTTTACCTAAAGCTTACATGTGCAAAATTTTAGCGTTATGCTTTTATCGTAACTGTACAAAAAAAAAATAATTTAATTTTATTAAATTGAGGTTGTTAAACAAAAATGGCGATTGTGGGCGTGTTTGTATGCGGATTTTACCGGTTCAAGAACTTAGCCTTACTCTTGAACCAAAGACTATATATACCAAATTTCAGCTTTCTAGCTCAAAAATTGCGACCTCTAGAGAGTATACATACGGACGGACGGACGGACATGGCTAAATCGACTAGGCTTTTGATTCTGAGTCAGAATATATATACTTTTCTATAACTAACGGTATTATTTCTCTATGTTACAAACTCCACACCAAATACAATATACCCATTCTATGGAATAGGGTATAAAAATGCATCCATTGCAAAAAAAACCTTGAAAAAATAAAAACATAAATGCATACATTGCAATAACAAACATAAGCAAGAGCTACAGTACATTTGCAACGAACTGTTGGATACCCTATTCCCCATATTTTTGTATGTGCATGCGTCTGCCTCCCGCAAACAGCCGATGTTTCAGAAACAAAATTCTTCTTTAGCAGACAGAAAAAAATTCAATAACATTAATTTTATGCGGTGTGATGTTCAATTAGTGCTGGCGCAATAAAAAAGGAGTGCGCCAAGGCCAAAGTTAAAACGTTTTATTGCAAAGGCAATTGTTATGAGCTCAGTGACATTAAATTTTATTCTTGCAGATCGATTTGAACAAAACAAGACAAAACTTAAATTTTTAAAAATTAGATTTGGAATGGAAATAGCGATTATGGGTGTTTTTAACAATTATTGGACCACACTCTGCTACGTAACCAAGGAATATAAATCCAAGTGTTCATCTGTTTACTTCAAAACTGGGACCGATAGATAAAAAACGTTAAAAAAATTAATGCATTATACGACTTTTGACGGAAACGCCCCTTAAAAGTGGGCGTGTCTTAAAAATTTGAAGCACTAACTGCACTTTTTTCAGTATTTAGACATATGTGTAAGACTACAGCTGAATCGAGTAGTTTTTAAACAATCTTACCTGAACAAAGGTATTTTACCAAAATCACCCCTTTAAAAGTGGGCGTATTGAAAAAATTTACAAAAGAAAATGTAGAGATATATTTCTCAAATAACGAACGGAAGGAAAAAGGTTTAAATTAAACATTGGAAATGCCTTAAATTCTTAAGGCTACGTTTTTCGTTCTTTCATGAAAAGGAGGCGTAAGCCACGCCCAAAATTCAAAAATTTCATTTCATACACAAACCTTTTCGTTTCTATTAAGAGACGCAAAATTTTGGTTTGCGGATTAATTATAAATACCGTTTATTTACAAAAACAATTTTTTTATAGTTTCTAATGAAAAGTGGGCGTCAGCCACGCCCAAAATCAATTTTTTTGATTTCTTACACAAGATGTTTATGTGCCAGTAAGACCCACAAAATTTAATATTTTTCGCTTTAATATAACAATTGTAATTTTATAAAAACAATATTGATGGTTTTGTATGAAAAATAGGCGTAAGCCACGCCCAAATTGAAATATTTTTATTTGATTGGAAGAAAGTTTACCTAAAGCTTACGTGTGCAAAATTTTAGCGTTATGCTTTTATCGTAACTGTAAAAAAAAACATAATTTAAATTTATTAAATTGAGGTTGTTCAACAAAAATGGCGATTGTGGGCGTCTTTGTGGTCCGATTTTACCGGTTCAAGAACTTAGCCTTACTCTTGAACCAGAGATTATATATACCAAATTTCAGCTTTCTAGCTCAAAAATTGCGACCTCTAGAGAGTATACATACGGACGGACGGACGGACGGACGGACGGACGGACGGACGGACGGACGGACGGACGGACGGACGGACGGACATGGCTAAATCGACTAGGCTTTTGATTCTGAGTTAGAATATATATACTTTTCTATACCTAACGGTATTATTTCTCTATGTTACAAACTCCACACCAAATACAATATACCCATTCTATGGAATAGGGTATAAAAAGTGCTTTTCTGCGATCCTTATGGCTGAAGTAGATGCAAACTACAGATTTATCATGGCAAGCATGGGGGCCCATGGTTCAAACGCAGATCCAATTGTTTTTTACTCTTCTTATTTTGGGAAAACTTGGATAAATAATCCAACCGAATTTAGAGCACCTGCCGATATTTCTTTACCTGGCACAACCAACCCCCAACCATATGTCCGGGTTGGTGATGAGGTTTTTGGTTTGAGGTATAACATGCTTACACCGTACATTGGCTGCAATAAGCAGCGGACTTATAACTATGAGAGGTACTCGTACATACATAACTTAACTTGTAAAACACCAAATTCATCATGCACCTACTATCAGGCGCTTCAGAGCTAGAAGAATGGTTGAAAGTACCTTCGGCATTCTTGCTCATACATGGAGAATATTATTGAAACCAGTTGAGGTCCAACCAAAAGTTGCTAAGCTTTTAATACTGTGTGCTGTTGTATTTTGCACAGTTATTTGCAAGATCCACAAAACCATAACACCGATAGTATATCGGTTTTAATGGCAATAAACAACCCAAAAAACAATACGGACCTAGTCTCTGCAATAAGAAACAAGATTTCCATGATGCCAAATAAAATAAAACTAATGTGGACCCCTGGACACGTAAATATTCGTGGTAATGAGGAAGCTGATAAAGCCGCTAATTCTGCTAAAGACGCACCAGTATATCAATTCAATGTATTTAGCAAACAAGACCTTCTAACCTGTATCCATAAAAAACTAAGAAACAATCTAAAAACTGAATGGAGCCTATATCACCATCATTATAATAAAGTAAATGAAGAAAAAAGTCGACCAAAATACCCTACAAACCAATCTAAACACAAAATCTCAAATTTCGTACGCCAACACCTCCTAACAACCGCAACCCGCTGATGTGCACCTCCTGTAACACAACATTACGTATCCCACATCTCCTAGAAAATTGTCATATTTCAAAAGCTGTCCTAGAATCCATTTTTCAAAGCATACCTATTTATGATGTACTAAAAATATCAAACTCTACAAATATTGAAAATTTTAATAAATTTATTAAAATACTTAAATTAACTCTGTAACAATTTTATTAAATAAGAGCCAATAGTCTCCGCAGCTAGGCTCTATAATATTTTGTATTAACCTGTAATTTAAATTACATGCTTATAAATAATAATAATAATAATAATAATAATAAGACACGAATGCAATAACCAGCTTCAAATGCAGTTGGTAAAGTACGGAGACGTAGATTTTCAATACAGAATGGTGTTTAAAAATAATAAAAAGAAGTAAGCATATTTTCAAAATTTTTTGTATTTATCTTTATAAAATAATTTTATAAATAAGAACATTATATGCACAGCTTTTTCAGAGTCTTAAATCTAAAAAGTACTAGCATAAACAAAATTGCATTCATTGCAAAAACAAAACTATAAACAAAAACCTTTGGCTGTTTCTTAATGGGCTTCAGGTCAATTATGTGAAAATAAAACAAAGTTTTAAACAAAAGATTCAAACAAAAAGGTCACACATAAACTTTATCAAATATAAACAAAAACTAAAATGCATCCATTGCAATAACAATTTAAAGTCCTAACACTTGGATTCTAATGGTCTTTAAATAAAAACACCACACAGTTGGTCTTCTCATTTTTAATTACTTTATTTTCCCAATTCTTAATTCTATTTATATACTTAATTCTACAACCTTATTAGGTCAAATAATTGAAAATAATTGAAAACAATTATTAGATAGGTCAGTAAAAATGCATTCATAACAAATGCTTGCATTTTAGCCGACCTACACAATATTGTTTTTAGTTTTGTGCAATATTTATATCATCAGCATATTGACCCATGAAGCAATATCACAAAACGCGGAATAATTAAAAACAATTATTAGGTAGGTCAGTAAAAATGCATTCATAACAAATGCTTGCATTTTAGCCGACCTACACAATATTGTTTTTAATTTGCGTAATGTTGATATCATCAACATTGCCGATTTACACAATATTTTTTGTTGATATTCTCCAGTTGATTTCGAACTCGTGCTCCGAAGTCCTTTTGTGGTCTCTTAACACGATGTCAGCAGATTTTTTCTTTTTACTTCGTTGTACGAGGATCCCAGCCGATAGGCAGATGATAATTGTTATGACTGCAAACATGGAACAAGACCACCCGAAGGTCCAATACTGGTGTATTTTAATAGTTTTCCAATTGTGGTCATGTAGGCGATTGAGTGCTTCGGTTGCCTCTCTATGATTCACGTTGGAAACCTCCATTATATCTTTATTTAATGGGACGACAGTTTCGTTAGAAAAATAGATCGGAATCTGAGTTGATATCGAGGTATTTAAAGTTGCTATTGATTTGCTGAAATGCATTTTCACACTTGTTTCCTTTATTAATTTTGTTTCCAATCGAATGAATTTTGATTGAATGACGCAATCTGGAGTGACGTGAATAATGACTGTATTATGTAGCACAACTTCTTCTCTAGATGATCCACAAATTAGAAATACAGTGGTATCCTCTGGTGTAATGAACATCCATGTATTGTGCGTCCATTATGTGTGTTAATCTTAAGATCCTGGTTGGACATCGCTTGAATGAGAGTTTTTTGTACAACTGTTGAATGATGCAATCTTTACTCTCCTCTATACTGTGGAATATTGATGGCTGTAGTATGAATATTGTTTCGTTTAGAACTGGTCTTTTTCTTATATCTTCCAGTGGTATATTTCAAAATATCTCTGTAGATTGTAATTGACTCCAAACATTGATTGCTGCATCTGTACTTCGCGAAATGTCTGCTCATCGATCTTTTCAGGCACGGTTGTAGTTTTTATGAGATCATATTCACTTATATCGCTGATCATGAAATACCCAGTTACCAATATCTCCTCCGAATTTGACAACATCTCGAGTTTATCCATTGGGTCTGGAAATATCTCCATCTCTGAGCCAAGCTTTTCTGTACATTTTCTTATTATTTGTTCCATGCTCTTGTGCGACAAAAACTCAAATAAATGACTACGTTTAAGATACGCATTCAGCAGCTTATTGAACTTTGTTTCAATTTCTTGCATGAAGCTTAGAGCAATCAGATAGGCATTTGTCACATGAAGATTTAATTTATTTTCGTCAACCATGCGATACCATGATTCCATGTTGTTGATCTCAGCTAGTCCAGCATTGAGTTTTTGTGTAAAGTTGTTAATTTTGTTATTGATTCTAGCCTCCGTTTCATTTACAGTGAACAGGGTGGACAGCATAATTTAGTATTAGACTTAGCACTTTTTATGAGAACCTTCTGGTTGTTGTCTAGGTCTTCAATGTCATGGTACACTTCATCATTTACTCCAAATATAGAGTTAAACACGGTTCCTAGTAGTCCTCTCTTGTTTCTTTGTAATTGTGTTATTTGAGGTCTTTTAAAAATTGAGTTTATGTTCTTCCATTCTTCTTCTATATGATGACATAATTCATTGCATTGGCTCTCTGATGTTACCTTCGTTACTCACTGAATTGATTCTTCGTTTTGTTTATGTTTTCGTGATCACGTATAATGTCTGTGATTGGAAACTGAACGATTGTGCGGAGCATACCCCGTTGAATTTTTGCGGTTCCAATTTGTTCCATGAATAATCCACCTTCTGGGTGAGATATTGTGTATGTTGTAGAGCATGATAATTGCACATAATGACAGAATAACCAGGGCGGCAGTAAGGCTGGGCGCTTGTCTTTTGTCTCTCAGCCTTTTGTTGAGATTGGACGGTTGAGTTTGTTGCACTGTATTTTCATCTGATCGCATGATATTTTCTTCGTTCGGTAGCAAACACACCTTCGTTATCGGTCTTTTGTATGTTCCTTTTTCTGCTTTAACAGTTACAACTCTTATAAGGCCATCAACTCCACTATGTACTTCAATGATTTTTCCCATTCCTTGCTGGCTTCTTCCACTTATAACGCTGTTGAAGTTTATGTATGTAGTCCTCGTACCAACGTTGCAAACATCCTGCTTTAGTTTTTGAATTAATTTATATCTTTTTAGACTTCCTTCGGCCAAGTCCAAAATGGTGTCGTCTTGTAATACTAATAATGGTGATCCAATAATAAAGTTACCTGGTGTTAATGCATCTAGATCTTCGATGTTGTCTGTTAATGCACACAGTGGTCGTGAGTTCAAAACTCCTTCCATTTGCACCAAGATGGTGGTCATCTCCTCGTAGGTGAGTTTCTGTACACCTATTATTCGATTAAGATGGTATTTAACTGATTTAACTCCTGCTTCCCAGAGTCCACCAAAGTGTGGGGCTCCAGGTGGAATGAAATGCCATTATACTCCTTTTTCAGCAAGTTTGGATTGCACTGCTTCGATGATATTTTTAGCTCCCACAAAATTTGTTCCATTGTCGCTGTAAAGATGATTTATAGATCCTCTTCTGCTGATCATTCGTCGCAGTGCAGCCATAAGCCCATGCGTGGTTAAATCCGACGTCAGTTCAATGTGAATTGCCTTTGTTGCCATGCAAACGAATAGCGCAATGTATGCCTTGTGTGACCTTACGCCTCGGGCTTGTGAGCATCTTATGTTGATTGGACCTGCGTAATCAAACCCACAATGTGTAAATTGTCGTGAAAATTTAACTCGTTCCTCCAGAAGCTGTCCCATAAGTTGAGTGGATTCCTTTGCCTTGAACCGAAAGCACCTCACGCATTGATTGATTAACGCCTTGACTGTGTTGGTACCTCGTAATATCCAAAATTTTCTTCGAATGTGGTTTAGTGTCAGTTTTACTCTACCGTGGAGTGTATCGATGTGAGTTTTCTTAATGGTTAATTTTGTCCGTGGATGTGAAGATGGTAATATCATGGGATGTTTCTGATTAATTGACAAATTTGCGTGTTTCAGGCGACCTCCGACACGCAATAATCCATTGGAATCAATAAATGGATTCAGTGATGATATTCTGCTATTTGATGCCAGTGCCTTATTTTCCTTTAGATTTTCTATGTCCTCAGAAAATTCAAATTGAGCTCTACGTACCAGCGCCATTTCTGCTTCAACTAGTTCCTTTATCGTTAATGGACCAAAATTAAGCGGTTCACCTTTTATGCTCCGTTTGCAGTTGGTTTTAAATCGAAGACAGTATGCACTTATTCGTTGGAGTTTTGACATTGCTGAAAACTTAAGATAAATGTCGTCCTTGGATGGAGAACTGCTATGTCTCGCCAAGCAAACGCGAGATTGTCGGATCTCAGGTATTTCTTGAGTTTCTGTCAGAGACTTATCAGTTGGCCAGTTTCGCTCTTCTTTCTTTAACCATTCTGGACCATGCATGTTGAATTTTCAGCTAGAGTATCTCCAAATGTTCCTCTAGGCGGAATGTCAGCAGGATTGTCTTTACCCGGTACGAATCTCCATTTTCCTTCAAAGTTTTGCTGTACATAAGAAACACGATTAGCAACAAATGTGTTCCATTTCACTGGATGCTGTTTCACTCAATTTATTTAGATTTACCATTGGTAACCTTTTGATAGACCACCGCTGCATACGCTGACTCCGAAGCATCTGCAAATCCGTGTAATTCATTTTGAGAACCTTCCATTTATTGTGTCCATCGTGGAATTCTGACTTTGTCCAACATTGATAGCCTTGTTTTGAATTCGTTCCATTCAGTTTGTATGTTAGTTGGGACCTGCTCGTCCCATCCGATGCCCAATAGCCATAGCTTTTGAATAAGAATCTTTGCCTTAATTGTTATTAGTGACACCCAGCCAAATGGATCAAAGATTTTTCCAGCATCACTCAATATTTCTCGTTTGGTACCCTTTGAACTAAAAGATAAGTTTAGTTTAAATTGAAAGTCGTCTGTTCATGGGCACCATTTTAGTCCCAAGATCTTGAATGTTCTGTCATTATCAAAATCATGATCAGGCTCCATTTCAATTTCTTCTTTTGACAACGTTTTGATAAAGGCTGAGTTGTTTGATGTCCATTTGCGTAGATTGAATCCACTGTTTTGAAGTAGAGTAGTCAGTTCTTGTTGAAGATCCAGGCATTCGCGTACTGAATTTGCACCACCTATGCAATCGTCTACGTAAAATACTTCAAGCAATAATTTGCTTGCACGTGGGTACATTTGTTTTTCATCTTCAGCTAGCTGACATAGAGTTTTGATTGCCAAATATGGAGCTGATGATGTGCCGTACGTAACGGTTTTCAGGATGTATTATTTGATTGGATCCGTGGAGCGTTCTCTCCACAAAATGCGTTGTAAGTTTTAATCCTTATAATCCACCCAAATCTGTCGATACATTTTTTCGATGTCAGCTGTGAAGACAATTTGAAAAGCTACATCGAAGTAGCACGGAAAACAAATCTTTTTGAAGTGTGAGTCCGGTCATCATTATGTTATTTAACGATTCTCCAGATGTCGTCTTTGCTGAGGCATCAAACACAACTCTTAGTTTGGTTGTCGTGCTGTCATCTTTTATAACTGCATGATGTGGAAATCCAGTAAATCCAGCTGGTGCCTTCTCCATATGCCCAAGAGTGATATATTCCTTAATGAATTTTGTGTATTCCTGTTGAAGAATCTTATTTCTAGCGAATCTTTGCTCCAAGTTGAAGAATCGCCTTAACGCCATTTGGCGTGAATCTCCCAACGCCATACGATCCTTTAGCAGTGGTAACCTTACGATGTAACGTCCTGTGGTGTCTCTACGGTGCGTTGACTAGTAGTGGTCTTCGCACATTTCATCTTCTGTCGACTTGGTTTTAAGGTTCGGAACTTCTTCTAGTTCCCAAAATCTTCTTAAGTTATCATCTTCACTGCAGACACTGATGCATGAAGTTAGACTATTAGTTTGTGGGTGCCTTGCTGGGCTTGGAGCCGTTAACACTGGTCCTGATAAAATCCATCCAAACTTCGTATTTTGAGCCATTGGGGTGTTTTATGGGCCCATAATTAGTCCGTCTTGTAAGATCTGCGGTAGTATGTATGATCCAATTAGCAGATCAATTTTCTTTGGTTGTTTATACCATGGGTCTGCCAGCATTAATCCTTGAATATGATTCAAATTATTGGTTGATATTTCGATTGATGGTAACCTTGATGCAATAACTGGCATTACAAGTGCTTCAACTTCCAAGCTTATTTTTTCATTGTGAATAGAATGAATTTTGAAGTGACATGCTGCGATGATTTCCGTAGCATGACCACTGATGCCCTTGATCATGGATTGAAATTTGACGATTGGGATTTTGAGTTGCCGGGCTAGTCTCTCAGTCACGAAACACGATTGAGATCCTTGGTCAATCAATGCTTTCACAATTCTCTTTTCTCCTCCCACGCAAACGTTTACCATGGCTGTAGCTAATAGTATCATCCTATTGCTATGACAGGTAGTTGCGACTTTAGTTGATGTAGATTCCGTTGTCGGTCCGGCGGCATTTTCATTTCGGTGAAAATGAAGTAGGGTGTTATGTTGTCGTGTACATAGTTTACACCCTCTCTTTAACGTGCACTCCTTTGTTGTGTGACCTTCTCCCAAGCAGTTGAAGCAAAGTCTTGACACTTGTGCTACATTTAATCTTCTTCTCAGGTTCATGCTTAGAAACTTGTTGCAATTAAACAATTGATGGACTTCGCTGCAAACAACACATTTTAGCCTTGTAAGTGTGGTCAAATGATTTTTCGTAGCTTGATATCTTATGTGTTGAGGTTGATGATCACGGTTTCCGTCACGGCTGCTCTCTATTCCTTGGAATCTACCTCGATGAAGTCAAACAACTCACTTAGTTTAGGAATTTCTGTAGATGTTCCTTTGGATTGTTGGTATAGCCTTCGTGATTCAGGGTCAAGTTTTCGGCATAATAACTGAATTATTAATGGATCCCAAGAGGTAACGTTTACTCCTAGATTTTGTATCAAATAAAAGGTTTCCCTTGATGTATCCATGAGATTTTTCAAGTCGAATGCATTTTCATTCCGAACTGATTTCAAGGTAAGTAATTTTTGGATATAGTTGTTTACTAAAGCTGCTGGATAACGGAATCGCTTTGTTAATAAATCTACAGCTGTTACATAATTACATGCTGTTGGTGACAAGTGGCTAATAATTCTTGCTGCTTCACCCTTCAAATTGGATTTTAAATATTGTATTCTTTCAACGTTGCTCAATGATACGTTCTGATGAACCAATCGATCAAACAATTCCCAAAAGGTGGTCCACTCTTCGTACTTGCCGCTGAAGGATGGTATACTTATGGCTGGAAGTTTTATTTCTCGATGCGTTGCGGGTTGTGAGGATAGTACCTTTTGATGCTGCTGTTGCTGTTCCGCTTTTTTGAGTTTAATGTATGCTTCTTCGTAAATTTGACCCAGCATAAGGAATTCATTGATGTACTCCTGCTTGTATTCATTTTCTTCCAGTGATGACATGATCTCATCATCAATCTCCACCAGCTTTGTCCAGTATTCTTTGATTTGCTCTTGTTTGAACACAAGATAAACTGAATTTTGTCTGAAGTCTATGTTTTCGGTTATGCGTCTGAAATTGGTCTTGACGCTATTTAACTTCTTAAAACACACTGTATTATCTGTAATTCTTGTTGTAGATTCGTTTGACTGCTTATTAGTCAGCTGCTGTCCTTGTTCTTCTGTTTTTAGGCCCCCTTGTGAGTCCTGATATGTTTTCATAAGTGGTGTCTTTGGTGGTACATTTGAGACACCAGATCCTTGGCTTACACTCTTTTTAAAATGATCCAGTTTCTCCTCGAAAGTACTTTTAGCTTCGTTATATTTCACTTCAAACTGGTTGTAATACTTCTTCAAAAAGTATACGTGATCTGGATACGTCTCCCTTTGACTCTCCAAATGTTTATCATTGGCTTGGAATTCGGTCCAAATTTCTTCTAGTACACTGATTTTCTTGGTGAAGTATTCTTGAGAGTACCGAGACTCTCCATCTTTCTTGAAGTTCTTCCATAGCTTATGAACATCTTCAGTGAGCTTGGTCTGATTTACAGCGAGTTCGCTAAGCTCAGACATGATGAGTTTTTCTAATAATGTATAGTGGACTGTATCTGCTTCGTTGCTTCTCAACGGCTCGAAGGACCATGTAAAATCCTAACACTTTGATTCTAATGGTCTTTAAATAAAAACACCACACAGTTGGTCTTCTTATTTTTGATTATTTTATTTTCCCAATTCTTAATTCTATTTATATACTTAATTCTACTACCTTATTAGGTCAAATCGAATAACCTGCAGACTAATTGAAAACAATTATTAGGTAGGTCAGTAAAAATGCATTCATAACAAATGCTTGCCTTTTAGCCGAGCTACACAATATTGTTTTTAATTTGCGTAATGTTGATATCATCAACATTGCCGATTTACAAAATATTTTTTGTTGATATCGTCAACAAACAACAAAACTTAGAACAAACAAAAACAAAAATGCATCCATTGCAATACAAAAAAAAGTAAACTATAAACAAAAATGCATCCATTGCAATAAAAAAAACTTAGAACAAACAAAAACGAAAATGCATCCATTGCAATAACAAACATAAGCGAGAGCTACCACCTACAGTACGTTTGCAACGAACTGTTGGATACCCTATTCCCTATATTTTTGTATGTGTATGCGTATGCCTCCCGTAGCCTGCCGATGTTTTAGTTTCAGAAACAAAATTCTTCTTTAGCAGACAGAAACAAATTCAATAACATTAATTTTGTGTGGTGTGATGTTCAATTAGTGCTGGCAAAATAAAAAAAGGCGTGCGCCACGCCCAAAGTTAAAACTTTTTATTGCCAAGGCAAAACAAGACAAAACTTAAATTTTTAAAAATTAGGTTTTGAATGGAAATAGCGATTATGGGTGTTTTTAACAATTCTTGGACCACACTGTGCTACGTAACCAAGGAATATAAATCTAAGTGTTCATCTTTTTACTTCAAAACTGTGACCGATAGTTGAAAAACGTTAAAAAATTAATGCCTCATACAACTTTTGACGGAAACGCCCCTTAAAAGTGGGCGTGTCTTTAAAATTTGAAGCACTAACTGAGCTTTGATCAGTATTTAGGCATATGTGTAAAACTACAGCTGAATCGAGTAGTTTTTAAGCAATCTTACCTAAACAAAGGTATTTTATCAAAATCACGCCTTCAAAAGTGGGCGTATTGAAAAAAATTACACAAGAAAATGTAGAGATAGATTAGATTAGATTAGATTTAGATTAGATTAGATTCGATTTATTTTCTCTTAAAGTTTTACAGTTTCTTAATATCATTTACAAAAATCGTTAAGGCTTGGCTTTGCCGTCTGCCCGATTGACATCTTTTTAAGATATGTATAATAGATTTTTAAAGTAACATATACATGTTTAAAAACTTATTATTCTTAACTATACTGGTAATTTATATAAATATACTTTATTTTTTTTTTTTTTTTTTTTATTTTTTTTTTATTATTAAAAAGCCTCATTTAAGATTTGAAGACGATAACACATTGCCGTTTTGTAGTAATTATAGAGATTGTTAACATCACCTTCACAGTTGAGTAAGGACATTACCTCTTGCTCCGATTTATAATTGCTGTCCAAGAAACTTCTTCTCACTTCGCATAAAACAGGGCACTTTCCAATGAAATGAATGACATCTTCGCGTTCTTTTAAATTGCATAAGCTGCAATAGATGGGTAAATCTGCCCTATGAGGTATGTAGTGGAGCCTTATCAATTCTCCTCTCATTTTAAAAATAGCTGCAATAAGTTCCCGTTTGTTTTTATTGTGGAAGTAGTTATGATTGCACAAGTTGTGGTTCAAGCTGCTATAGACTGTTCTATGAACTGAAGAAGTAGCCTGATCAATACAATCTATTCTATGTTGTTCGTCCACTTTGGCAACAAAGTCCATAAGCTCAGATTTTCGATATCTTCCGTTTTCCTCAACTAGTCTAAAGGTAGTTTGGAAACTGCTTCCTAACTCCTCCAACTTTTTGAACCAAAAATTCCGCTTTCTAATTGTTTGCAATGCCATTATTTTAGGAAGCCTTTCATTTGGCATGTCAAGAACTTTTGAGATATAATCCACATGATACTTGAGAGATTTAATGAATAGTGGTGACAAACCAGTCTCGATTGTTATCATATAGTTAGGTGTATTTTTGGGTAAAAGGAAACATCTCTTAATGAAGTACCTCAAAAGTTTTTCGACTGTCTCATGTTTTTCAAAGCCCCAAACTTGTGCTGCATATAACATCACTGATTCAGCCACTGCTATAAAAACCTTGTATTTAGCATTGTGCGATATAAGCTTGTTGGAAAAGCAATTTTTCCAAGTAGCATTAATTGCGCTTTTTGCTTTGACCAGCTTATCATTTAGGTGATGTTCGATATTGAGATTACTCGTTATAATAACTCCCAAGTATTTATACGATTTAACGACCTCGATAGGTTCTTGGTTAAAGTGCCATTTCTCATTTCTTCCTGTTTGACCAGATCCTTTTTGGAAAATCATCACCTTAGACTTGCCCAAATTTACCCTCAAATTCCATAAGCTGCAGTACTTTTCTAGTCGATTAATCATCAGCTGTAAACTTTGGGGTGAATAAGCAAACATCACCACATCACCGGCAAACAAAAGTGCCTTAATCAAAATCCCTGCAATTTCAACGCCACCTGGTAAAAAATCTATCAGGTCATTTATAAATAAGGCAAACAGATTTGGGCTTAGACTGCATCCCTGCTTTACTCCCATACTTGAATCAAACCATTCGGAAATTTCCGATCCCTTCGAAACAGCCGAAAAATTTTCGTGGTAAATATTCTCCAACACCCTTCCAAATTTGGCTGACATTCCAACATTATATAATTTGAAAAATAAAGCATTGCGGTCTACAGTGTCAAAAGCTGCTTTGAAATCCACAAAGAAGACGTAGAGCTTTTTTTTCTGGTCGATGAAGTTACTTGCTATACTTTGTAGAACAAATATGTTATCCACTGTTGAATAACCACTCCTGAACCCTGCTTGGAACTCCGAAAGCAACTTGTTACATTGTATCCAGTTTGTCAACCGATCGTTTAACAGTGATGTAAAGATTTTATAAAATGCGTTTAGGAATGAGACGCCTCGATAATTTTCAGGATCCGATATGTTACCTTTTTTATGAATCGGAAATATAATTGCTTTCTTAAAGTGTTCCGGTATTTCCCCAGTATTGAAAATTGTGTTAAATATAGAAGTTAAATTATCAATAAGCATTTCCGTTCCATATTTTATAAATTCTACTGGTATTCTATCCGTACCTGCAGCTTTCCCATCCTTTAGTTTGCTTAGCACTTTTCGCATTTCCTCGAGGTTTACTGTTGAATCCAAGATTTCATTTGAATATGCTGGCTTAGCGTAGTGAAAAGGCAGTGCTAAAGACTCCGGATTTAAAAGTTGTTTAAAATGACCGTGCAATGTATCCATATTTAAGTTTGGACTTATAAGAAGTTTCTTTCCATTCAAATTATTGACTGCCTTCCAAAAATCCCTTGGGTCTCTGCAACAGGTCAGCTTGAGAGCCTCGTTTTCATAAAATAAGGTTTTCTTGACCCTGCATAGTTGTTTGAATATACGGTTAGCTTCAACGTACATCATTTTGAAATAATCACTGTTAAATTTTCTAAAAGCTTTTAACCATCCAAAAGATATTTTTCGTGCCTGTTCGCACTCTATATCAAACCATCTTTCTTTTTGTTTTATGTCTAGTGTGCTATTTCTATGAGTTGGATAAGCTTTCTTGATCGTGTTTTCCATTTCCTCAATTGTAAGTAGGCCGCCAGTTTGAAGAATTCTTTCCAGATTTCGTCTGTACTCTTTAGCTCTGCTGTCTTTCCATATTAATTTTGGAGGGAATATCAAACTGATTGTTTGGTCATTCGTAGTTTGGTTTGAATTGAATTCGACAGCTATTGGCATGTGGTCGGAGTATGGAACCGAAAGAACCTCTAAATCTGCTACCGCTGCGATCCAATTCCCCCTCACTAGACAATAGTCGATGACTGAACATCCTTGTTGACCAACAAAAGTAAATTCGCCGCACGAATCAGACCTTGATGCACCGTTCATTATTCGAAATCCAAATGAGTTACAGAGCTCCAGTAGTTTGATTCCTCTTGCATTTGTTATTGTGTCTTTTGAATTTCGAGTCTTTCCAGCAAATCTATTTTCTCTTCCTTCTTCATTTCCAATTCTCGCATTGAGGTCCCCAATTATCATAACATCGTCGATATCATTGTGCTCAATAAAACTGTATAGTACATTAAAATCCTGCTCCCAATGGTTACAATTGATGTACGACGGAATTATAATGTAACTTTTAGTTTTTGTTTTGATGCTTAAAAAATTAATTTCATCTTCTACTTTGAACTCACATGCAATGTTTTTAATAGAGTTTTTATACCCAAAAAACATCCTCCGCTCGCCCTTCCTCTTGTATGTTGCCTTTGTGCAGAAATTAAAATAAATATAAAATTCTTAAATTTACTTAAGTGTAATTTAAATTCGTCTTCGTCTACGAATGTTTCATACAAAAAAACGAAGTCGTAATTATTTATTAAATTAAAAAATTCCGGATATAAAGATTTATTTTTTAGACCTGATATGTTATAGCTTAATATTTTTAGTCTGCTAAATTCTACATTAATTTTATTATTTAAGCAGACGGCGCCTTTACCCTATGATTTAATAGATCTATTGGTTTGTGCATCTGCTAAACTATTGCTTCCATGTTGAGATCCAGGTGGCGCACTTAGATCTAGTCCATTTTCGTTTATGTCATCATCAGCTGCTGTTGACGCAATTTCTGTCTCTAAAAGAGAACACAGGTGTTGGCTTAGATCTGCATTGAAAATGTCATTTAAAACTTGAATTCCATCTGTGGCATTATTATGCAAAAATCCAAGTGTAGGACTCCACCGAAAGACTTTTTTGTTCACGAACATTTTGTCATCCCTTACTAGAACTTTAATTTCTGGATTAAACTCATTCAAACGCCGTCTAATACTCAACAGTTTATTTCTCTTTTGCCTTATTGTAAAAGGAAGATCTTTTGAAAGTTTTGTGCCAGTGGTTCGTAGAGTGTTCGATGCTTTCAGCGCGGAGATTACTTGTTGTTTTGATTCGAGCTTTAGCATGAAGTTCTTCACATTTGGATTTGCCGATCTTATTTCACGAATCTGCAAATTTTCAATAGATGGTGGTGGCTGAATAATATTCGTACAAATTCGTATTGCTTGTTCTTTTTCGTCACGTCCTTCCACAATCGGTATTTTCATCAAAAGATTGTTTTCAGTGTTCCTTCTCTGCATATCCTCAATTTGGTTCTCTAATTGTTCATATTTTTTTTCCAAAGTTGTTATTTTGGAGGTTAACAAGACATTTGCCTGTATGATTATTTGATGGGCATTAGTAATTGAATCTAAATCACTTTTTTTTGCCACTTCCGCCATTTTTGTGTCGAGAAGCATCTCTAGCATCTTAAAAAGGTCCATTTTGGACATTGATCCTACTAGTTCTGAAGACATTTTGTATGGAGTTTGTGCCTTTTTGGATCTAGGAGTCTCTGGAGAAATTTCTTGCAGTTTTCTTTTAATATTGTCCATATAATAATGACGTTTTTCGTAAATTAGTTTTCGCTTGTTCTTAGAACTAATTAAATACGACTTACTGCTCTATAACTCACTTGAATTTCATATGGTAAAGTGACTTGAGTGCTTAATTAAGACTTCTGAATAATAAAAATGTTTTTCTTTTTTGAATAAATTGCAAAAAAATCAATTTTGAATAGGGCTAAACTTTAAAGTAAACTTCACAACTTTTTTGACAGATCATATATCAGATATATTTTTCATAAAACGAACGGAAGGGAAAAAGGTTTAAATTGAATATTGGTAGTACCTTAAATTTTTAAAGAGACGCAAAATTTTGGCTTGCGGATTCATTATAAATATCGTTTATTTACAAAAACAATTTTTAATAGTTTCTATTGAAAAGTGGGCGTCAGCCACGCCCAAAATAAAATTTATTGATTTCATACCCAAGATGTTTATGTGCAAGTAATGCCCACAAAATTTAATGTTTTTCTCTTTAATATAACATTTGTTATTTTATAAAAACAATATTGATGGTTTTGTATGAAAAATGGCCGTCAGCCACGCCCAAACTGAAATATTTTTATTTGATTGGAAGAAGGTTTACCTAAAGCTTGCGTGTGCAAAATTTTAGCGTTATGCTTTTTTCGTAACTGTACGAAAAACATAATTTAATTTTACGGAATTGAGGTTGTTCAACAAAAATGGCGATTGTGGTCGGATTTTACTGGTTCAAGAACATAGACTTACTCTTGAACCAAAGATTATATATACCGAATTTCAGCTTTCTAGCTCAAAAATTGCGACCTCTAGAGAGTATACATACGGACGGACGGACGGACGGACATGGCTAAATCGATTAGGCTTTTGATTCTGAGTCAGAATATACATACTTTTCTATACCTAACGGTATTATTTCTCTATGTTACAAACTCCACACCAAATACAATATACCCATTCTATGGAATAGGTTATAAAAAGTAAACTAAGAAAAGTAAAAAAAAAAACAAAAAATGCATCCCTTCCAATAAAAAAAGTGAACTATAAATCAAACATAAGCGTGAGCTACAGTACGTTTGCAACGAACTGTTGGATACCCTATTCCCCATATTTTTGTATGTGCATGCGTCTGCCTCCCGCAAACAGCCGATGTTTCAGAAACAAAATTCTTCTTTAGCAGACAGAAAAAAATTCAATAACATTAATTTTATGCGGTGTGATGTTCAATTAGTGCTGGCGCAATAAAAAAAAAGGAGTGCGCCACGCCCAAAGTTAAAACTTTTTATTGCCAAGGCAATTGTTATGAGCTCAGTGACATTCAATTTTATTCTTGCAGGTCGATTTGAACAAAACAAGACAAAACTTAAATTTTTAAAAATTAGATTTGGAATGGAAATTGCGATTATGGGTGTTTTTAACAATTATTGGACCACACTCTGCTACGTAACCAAGGAATATAAATCCAAGTGTTCATCTTTTTACTTCAAAACTGCGACCGATAGTTAAAAAACGTTAAAAAAATTAATGCATTATACGACTTTTGACGGAAACGAACCTTAAAAGTGGGCGTGTCTTAAAAATTTGAAGCACTAACTGCACTTTTTTCAGTATTTAGGCATATGTGTAAGACTACAGCTGAATCGAGTAGTTTTTAAACAATCTTACCTGAACAAAGGTATTTTACCAAAATCACGCCTTTAAAAGTGGGCGTATTGAAAAAATTTACAAAAGAAAATGTAGAGATATATTTCTCAAATAACGTACGGAAGGAAAAAGGTTTAAATTAAACATTGGAAATGCCTTAAATTCTTAAGGCTAAGTTTTTCGTTCTTTCATGAAAAGTAGGCGTAAGCCACGCCCAAAATTCAAAAGTTTCTTTTCATACACAAACCTTTTCGTTTCTATTAAGAGGCGCAAAATTTTGGCTTGCTGATTAATTATAAATACCGTTTATATACAAAAACAATTTTTTTATAGTTTCTAATGAAAAATGGGCGTCAGTCGCGCCCAAAATCAATTTTTTTGATTTCATACATAAGATGTTTATGTGCCAGTAAGACCCACAAAATTTAATGTTTTTCGCTTTAATATAACAATTGTTATTTTATAAAAACAATATTGATGTGTTTGTATGAAATATAGGCGTAAGCCACGCCCAAACTGAAATATTTTTATTTGATTGTAAGAAAGTTTACCTAAAGCTTACATGTGCAAAATTTTAGCATTATGCTTTTATCGTAACTGTACAAAAAAAAAATAATTTAATTTTATTAAATTGAGGTTGTTAAACAAAAATGGCGATTG
This sequence comes from Platycheirus albimanus, assembly GCA_916050605.2. Classification (NCBI taxonomy): domain Eukaryota; kingdom Metazoa; phylum Arthropoda; class Insecta; order Diptera; family Syrphidae; genus Platycheirus; species Platycheirus albimanus. The sequence continues at coordinate 208,738,381 of OU696696.1, forward strand.
TGGGCGTGTTTGTATGCGGATTTTACCGGTTCAAGAACTTAGCCTTACTCTTGAACCAAAGACTATATGTATATACCAAATTTCAGCTTTCTAGCTCAAAAATTGCGACCTCTAGAGAGTATACATACGGACGGACGGACGGACATGGCTAAATCGACTAGGCTTTTGATTCTCAGTCAGAATATATATACTTTTCTATAACTAACGGTATTATTTCTCTATGTTACAAACTCCACACCAAATACAATATACCCATTCTATGGAATAGGGTATAAAAATGCATCCATTGCAAAAAAAACCTTGAAAAAATAAAAACATAAATGCATACATTGCAATAACAAACATAAGCAAGAGCTACAGTACGTTTGAAACGAACTGTTGGATACCCTATTCCCCATATTTTTGTATGTGCATGCGTCTGCCTCCCGCAAACAGCCGATGTTTCAGAAACAAAATTCTTCTTTAGCAGACAGAAAAAAATTCAATAACATTAATTTTTTGCGGTGTGATGTTCAATTAGTGCTGGCGCAATAAAAAAAGGAGTGCGCCACGCCCAAAGTTAAAACGTTTTATTGCCAAGGCAATTGTTATGAGCTCAGTGACATTCAATTTTATTCTTGCAGATCGATTTGAACAAAATAAGACAAAACTTAAATTTTTAAAAATTAGATTTGGAATGGAAATAGCGATTATGTGTGTTTTTTTTAACAATTCTTATACCACACTCTGCTACGTAACCATGGAATATAAATCTAAGTGTTCATCTGTTTACTTCAAAACTGCGACCGATAGTTAAAAAACGTTAAAAAAATTAATGCATTATACGACTTTTGACGGAAACTCCCCTTAAAAGTGGGCGTGTCTAAAAAATTTTAAGCACTAACTGCGCTTTGATCAGTATTTAGGCATATGTGTAAGACTACAGCTGAATCGAGTAGTTTTTAAACAATCTTACCTGAACAAAGGTATTTTACCAAAATCACGCCTTTAAAAGTGGGCGTATTGAAAAAATTTACAAAAGAAAATGTAGAGATATATTTTTCAAATAACGAACGGAAGGAAAAAGGTTTAAATTAAACATTGGAAATGCCTTAAATTCTTAAGGCTGCGTTTTTCGTTCTTTCATGAAAAGTAGGCGTAAGCCACGCCCAAAATTCAAAAATTTCTTTTCATACACAAACCTTTTAGTTTCTATTAAGAGACGCAAAATTTTGGCTTGCGGATTCATTATAAATACCGTTTATTTACAAAAACAATTTTTGTATAGTTTCTAATGAAAAGTGGGCGTCAGCCACGCCCAAAATCAATTTTTTTGATTTCATACACAAGATGTTTATGTGCCAGTAAGACCCACAAAATTTAATGTTTTTCGCTTTAATATAACAATTGTTATTTTATAAAAACAATATTGATGTTTTTGTATGACAAATAGGCGTAAGCCACGCCCAAACTGAAATATTTTTGTTTGATTGGAAGAAAGTTTACCTAAAGCTTACGTGTGCAAAATTTTAGCGTTATGCTTTTATCGTAACTGTACAAAAAACATAATTTAATTTTATTAAATTGAGGTTGTTCAACAAAAATGGCGGTTGTGGGCGTGTTTGTGGGCGGATTTTACCGGTTCAAGAACTTAGCCTTACTCTTGAACCAAAGATTATATATACCAAATTTCAGCTTTCGAGCTCAAAAATTGCGACCTCTAGAGAGTATACATACGGACGGACGGACGGACGGACGGACGGACGGACGGACGGACGGACATGGCTAAATCGACTAAGCTTTTGATTCTGAGTCAGAATATATATACTTTTCTATACCTAACGGTATTATTTCTCTATGTTACAAACTCCACACCAAATACAATATACCCATTCTATGGAATAGGGTATAAAAAGTAAACTATATACAAAAACAAAAATACATCTAGTGCAATAAAAAATAAAATGCACGACTGGGTCGCACGAACTTGCTCTTATGATAAGCAATTGCGTAGTGGCTGCATATATGGATATTAAAAAAAAATTAAATAATTTCGAAAATTCTTTTATTTTTTAAACTAGTTTAAGAGTTTTCTCGGAAAAACTTAGTATGCAATAAAATTTCAAAGCTATACGTCAATCTAGGAAAAAAAATATTGAAAATCGTTCGACCAGTTTTTTTTTTTTAAAGGTTATTTTTGAAAAACTTTTTCAAAAAATATTTTGAAATTTATTTGGGTATGCAAATATATGGCAATATGTAGTTTACATTTGAAAAATAATTTTTAAAAAAAATCAATGTACCCGTTTCCAACATATTTCGAAAACCAAAATTTTTTTTTAAAAAATTATAGAAAATCAAAAAAAAAAGTTTTTGAAAATTTTGAAATGCCATATTAATAAAATTATGAATTACTTCCTGTGACCAAAATGTTATTGAAATCGAATGTATAGTTTACGAGAAAATTTTATTTGAAAATACTGGTTCTATGAGAGGTACCGTTATTAGACAAATTTTGAAAAAAAAAATTTCAAACAAAAAGATAGATTGTTTTTCAAAAATAGCATTCTGAAAGTTTTATCAAAATCGTTAGAGCCCTTTTTGAGAAAATCAATTTTTGTCTTCAAGATTGTATTGCAGGTGCCGTTATTTTTGGACCTAGAGCAAAAATAAAAAATATGTTCCGAGGAACGGCCAAATAAATCCTAAATACCAAATTTAAAGCAAATCGGCCCACCCGTTCAGCCTCCAGAGGCGCGAACAGACAGACAGATAGACGGACAGACAGACAGACAGACAGACAGACAGACAGACAGACAGACGGACGGAATTTCCAGACCCACTTTTTTCGACTTCTCCATCATCGTAATGTCATGTGTGATTGTTATCTCAAATTTTTTTTTCTGCACGAATCCATAACTTGCCTTATAGTACCTATAATCGCAAGTAAAAAACATAATTTAATAAAATGCACGACTGGGTCGCACGAACTTGCTCTAATGAGTGACAGTGGTTTATAGGCTTGAGATTTTGATAAAAATAAAATTTTCAAAATTCTTAAATAAATACTTAAACTAATTTGAGCTGAAAAAAAAGTAAGCCATTTTATTTCTTGGATAAATTTAAAATTATGAGAATAAATTTATAAAAATCTGTGGAGCGGTTTTTGAGAAAAAAAGTTTTTTTTGAAAAAAATTTTCAAAAAAAAATTCAAAAACGCCAGTTCATAGGTATTCAGCAAATACATTTATTCAAAATTTTTACAAAAAAATTTGAGAAGCAGTTCTTAAAATATTAATTTTTAAAATTTTTTTTTTAATGATTTTAAAAATACAAAAAAATATTTTGCAAAAATATTGGTAAGCAAAACAAATTGAGCTACCTACAGCTATATGTGTGTGAAATTTCGAAAGGATCGGTTGAGTCGTTTTCGAGATAGTCGAAAGCAAAAAAAAACGGTCCTATGGAAAGTACCGTTCTTAGCCATTTTTTAAAACTTTTTTTTCAGCCATATGATTGGTCGTACATAAGAAGCAACACTGATTTTTTTAAATCGAAATCGTTAGAGCCGTTTTTGAGAAAAATAAGCTTTAACGTAACGGTTGTATGGCAGGTACCGTTATTTTTTGAGCTAAAAAAAAAATTTCAATTTCCCCTCTGTACAATACCTAAAAAAGTCTATATACCAAGTTTGAATCAATTCGGCCCACCCGTTTGGGCTGTAGGTGTCTATACATACAGACAGACAGACAGACAGACAAACAGACAGACAGACATACAGACGGACAGAATTTTTAGACCATCCTTTTTCGCCTTCGCTATCATCGTAATGTCATGTTTGATTGTTATCTCAAAACTTTTTTTTTCGACGAATGCATAACTTGCCTTATATGTAGTACCTATAATTGCAAGTAAAAAACCTCGACAATGGTTTTTCTTCAAACTGCTATATACCAAGTTTGAAGAAAATCCGTCAAGCCGCTTAGGCTGTAGCATGACGTGAAAAAGCGCACATCCGCACAGACAGACCGACGGACGGTATGGCGAAAACCACTTTTTTGGGCTTCTCTATCATCGTAATGTCATGTTTGATTGAAACCTCGATTTTTTTTTCTGCACGAAACCAATACTTGCCCTATAGAGCAAGTAAAAAGTATACCCAGGTCTTATCGATGGGAGAAAAAGTGTTGGTCTGATACTTAAAAACTTCGATCCTCCCACCGTCAAAAATGAAAGCCTATAGGGCGTTTTGCCGCCGAAACAACCTCAGCTCCGCACCATCAATGATGAACTCGACGAACTCATACTACATACTGTCAAATTAAGTTTATTGTTTTAATTAATTTCAATTTAACTGAGTTTTTTTATTTCGACAAACACATTGGCGACCGTGACAGGACCTATTAAAATAAAATGCACGACTGGGTCGCACGAACTTGCTCTAATGAGTGACAGTGGTTTAGGGGCTTGAGATTTTGATAAAAATAAAATTTTCAAAATTCTTAAATAAAAACTTAAACTAATTTGAGCTGAAAAAAAAGTACGCCATTTTATTTCTTGGATAAATTTGAATTTATGAGAATAAATTTATAAAAATCTGTGAAGCGGTTTTTGAGAAAAAAAGTTTTTTTTGAAAAACTTTTTGAAAAAAATTTTCAAAAAAAATTCAAAAAAGCCAGTTCATAGGTATTCAGCAAATACATTTATTCAAAATTTTTACAAAAAAATTTGAGAAGCAGTTCTCAAAATATAAATTTTTTAAATTTTCTTTTTTAAAATGATTTTAAAAATACAACAAAATATTTTTCAAAAATATTGGTAAGCAAAAGAAATTGAGCTACCTACAGCTATATGTGTGATATATTTTTCATAAAACGAACGGAAGGGAAAAAGGTTTAAATTGAATATTGGTAGTACCTTAAATTTTTAAAGAGACGCAAAATTTTGGCTTGCGGATTCATTATAAATATCGTTTATTTACAAAAACAATTTTTAATAGTTTCTATTGAAAAGTGGGCGTCAGCCACGCCCAAAATAAAATTTATTGATTTCATACTCAAGATGTTTATGTGCAAGTAATGCCCACAAAATTTAATGTTTTTCTCTTTAATATAACATTTGTTATTTTATAAAAACAATATTGATGGTTTTGTATGAAAAATGGCCGTCAGCCACGCCCAAACTGAAATATTTTTATTTGATTGGAAGAAGGTTTACCTAAAGCTTGCGTGTGCAAAATTTTAGCGTTATGCTTTTTTCGTAACTGTACGAAAAACATAATTTAATTTTACGGAATTGAGGTTGTTCAACAAAAATGGCGATTGTGGTCGGATTTTACTGGTTCAAGAACATAGACTTACTCTTGAACCAAAGATTATATATACCGAATTTCAGCTTTCTAGCTCAAAAATTGCGACCTCTAGAGAGTATACATACGGACGGACGGACGGACGGACATGACTAAATCGACTAGGCTTTTGATTCTGAGTCAGAATATACATACTTTTCTATACCTAACGGTATTATTTCTCTATGTTACAAACTCCACACCAAATACAATATACCCATTCTATGGAATAGGTTATAAAAAGTAAACTAAGAAAAGTAAAAAAAAAACAAAAAATGCATCCCTTCCAATAAAAAAAGTGAACTATAAATCAAACATAAGCGTGAGCTACAGTACGTTTGCAACGAACTGTTGGATACCCTATTCCCCATATTTTTGTATGTGCATGCGTCTGCCTCCCGCAAACAGCCGATGTTTCAGAAACAAAATTCTTCTTTAGCAGACAGAAAAAAATTCAATAACATTAATTTTATGCGGTGTGATGTTCAATTAGTGCTGGCGCAATAAAAAAAAAGGAGTGCGCCACGCCCAAAGTTAAAACTTTTTATTGCCAAGGCAATTGTTATGAGCTCAGTGACATTCAATTTTATTCTTGCAGGTCGATTTGAACAAAACAAGACAAAACTTAAATTTTTAAAAATTAGATTTGGAATGGAAATTGCGATTATGGGTGTTTTTAACAATTATTGGACCACACTCTGCTACGTAACCAAGGAATATAAATCCAAGTGTTCATCTTTTTACTTCAAAACTGCGACCGATAGTTAAAAAACGTTAAAAAAATTAATGCATTATACGACTTTTGACGGAAACGAACCTTAAAAGTGGGCGTGTCTTAAAAATTTGAAGCACTAACTGCACTTTTTTCAGTATTTAGGCATATGTGTAAGACTACAGCTGAATCGAGTAGTTTTTAAACAATCTTACCTGAACAAAGGTATTTTACCAAAATCACGCCTTTAAAAGTGGGCGTATTGAAAAAATTTACAAAAGAAAATGTAGAGATATATTTCTCAAATAACGTACGGAAGGAAAAAGGTTTAAATTAAACATTGGAAATGCCTTAAATTCTTAAGGCTACGTTTTTCGTTCTTTCATGAAAAGTAGGCGTAAGCCACGCCCAAAATTCAAAAGTTTCTTTTCATACACAAACCTTTTCGTTTCTATTAAGAGGCGCAAAATTTTGGCTTGCTGATTAATTATAAATACCGTTTATGTACAAAACAATTTTTTTATAGTTTCTAATGAAAAATGGGCGTCAGTCGCGCCCAAAATCAATTTTTTTGATTTCATACATAAGATGTTTATGTGCCAGTAAGACCCACAAAATTTAATGTTTTTCGCTTTAATATAACAATTGTTATTTTATAAAAACAATATTGATGTGTTTGTATGAAATATAGGCGTAAGCCACGCCCAAACTGAAATATTTTTATTTGATTGTAAGAAAGTTTACCTAAAGCTTACATGTGCAAAATTTTAGCGTTATGCTTTTATCGTAACTGTACAAAAAAAAAATAATTTAATTTTATTAAATTGAGGTTGTTAAACAAAAATGGCGATTGTGGGCGTGTTTGTATGCGGATTTTACCGGTTCAAGAACTTAGCCTTACTCTTGAACCAAAGACTATATATACCAAATTTCAGCTTTCTAGCTCAAAAATTGCGACCTCTAGAGAGTATACATACGGACGGACGGACGGACATGGCTAAATCGACTAGGCTTTTGATTCTGAGTCAGAATATATATACTTTTCTATAACTAACGGTATTATTTCTCTATGTTACAAACTCCACACCAAATACAATATACCCATTCTATGGAATAGGGTATAAAAATGCATCCATTGCAAAAAAAACCTTGAAAAAATAAAAACATAAATGCATACATTGCAATAACAAACATAAGCAAGAGCTACAGTACATTTGCAACGAACTGTTGGATACCCTATTCCCCATATTTTTGTATGTGCATGCGTCTGCCTCCCGCAAACAGCCGATGTTTCAGAAACAAAATTCTTCTTTAGCAGACAGAAAAAAATTCAATAACATTAATTTTATGCGGTGTGATGTTCAATTAGTGCTGGCGCAATAAAAAAGGAGTGCGCCAAGGCCAAAGTTAAAACGTTTTATTGCAAAGGCAATTGTTATGAGCTCAGTGACATTAAATTTTATTCTTGCAGATCGATTTGAACAAAACAAGACAAAACTTAAATTTTTAAAAATTAGATTTGGAATGGAAATAGCGATTATGGGTGTTTTTAACAATTATTGGACCACACTCTGCTACGTAACCAAGGAATATAAATCCAAGTGTTCATCTGTTTACTTCAAAACTGGGACCGATAGATAAAAAACGTTAAAAAAATTAATGCATTATACGACTTTTGACGGAAACGCCCCTTAAAAGTGGGCGTGTCTTAAAAATTTGAAGCACTAACTGCACTTTTTTCAGTATTTAGACATATGTGTAAGACTACAGCTGAATCGAGTAGTTTTTAAACAATCTTACCTGAACAAAGGTATTTTACCAAAATCACGCCTTTAAAAGTGGGCGTATTGAAAAAATTTACAAAAGAAAATGTAGAGATATATTTCTCAAATAACGAACGGAAGGAAAAAGGTTTAAATTAAACATTGGAAATGCCTTAAATTCTTAAGGCTACGTTTTTCGTTCTTTCATGAAAAGGAGGCGTAAGCCACGCCCAAAATTCAAAAATTTCATTTCATACACAAACCTTTTCGTTTCTATTAAGAGACGCAAAATTTTGGTTTGCGGATTAATTATAAATACCGTTTATTTACAAAAACAATTTTTTTATAGTTTCTAATGAAAAGTGGGCGTCAGCCACGCCCAAAATCAATTTTTTTGATTTCTTACACAAGATGTTTATGTGCCAGTAAGACCCACAAAATTTAATATTTTTCGCTTTAATATAACAATTGTAATTTTATAAAAACAATATTGATGGTTTTGTATGAAAAATAGGCGTAAGCCACGCCCAAATTGAAATATTTTTATTTGATTGGAAGAAAGTTTACCTAAAGCTTACGTGTGCAAAATTTTAGCGTTATGCTTTTATCGTAACTGTAAAAAAAAACATAATTTAAATTTATTAAATTGAGGTTGTTCAACAAAAATGGCGATTGTGGGCGTCTTTGTGGGCGGATTTTACCGGTTCAAGAACTTAGCCTTACTCTTGAACCAGAGATTATATATACCAAATTTCAGCTTTCTAGCTCAAAAATTGCGACCTCTAGAGAGTATACATACGGACGGACGGACGGACGGACGGACGGACGGACGGACGGACGGACGGACGGACGGACGGACGGACATGGCTAAATCGACTAGGCTTTTGATTCTGAGTTAGAATATATATACTTTTCTATACCTAACGGTATTATTTCTCTATGTTACAAACTCCACACCAAATACAATATACCCATTCTATGGAATAGGGTATAAAAAGTAAACTATATACAAAAACAAAAATACATCTAGTGCCATAAAAAATAAAATGCACGACTGGGTCGCACGAACTTGCTCTTATGATAAGCAATTGCGTAGTGGCTGCATATATGGATATTAAAAAAAAATTAAATAATTTCGAAAATTCTTTTATTTTTTAAACTAGTTTAAGAGTTTTCTCGGAAAAACTTTGTATGCAATAAAATTTCAAAGCTATACGTCAATCTAGGAAAAAAAATATTGAAAATCGTTCGTTTTTTTTTTTAAAGGTTATTTTTGAAAAACTTTTTCAAAAAATATTTTGAAATTTATTTGAGTATGCAAATATATGGCAATATGTAGTTTACATTTGAAAAATAATTTTTAAAAAAAATCAATGTACCCGTTTCCAACATATTTCGAAAACCAAAATTTTTTTTTAAAAAATTATAAAAAATCAAAAAAAAAAGTTTTTGAAAATTTTGAAATGCCATATTAATAAAATTATGAATTACTTCCTGTGACCAAAATGTTATTGAAATCGAATGTATAGTTTACGAGAAAATTTTATTTGAAAATACTGGTTCTATTTCTTACACAAGATGTTTATGTGCCAGTAAGACCCACAAAATTTAATATTTTTCGCTTTAATATAACAATTGTAATTTTATAAAAACAATATTGATGGTTTTGTATGAAAAATAGGCGTAAGCCACGCCCAAATTGAAATATTTTTATTTGATTGGAAGAAAGTTTACCTAAAGCTTACGTGTGCAAAATTTTAGCGTTATGCTTTTATCGTAACTGTAAAAAAAAACATAATTTAAATTTATTAAATTGAGGTTGTTCAACAAAAATGGCGATTGTGGGCGTCTTTGTGGGCGGATTTTACCGGTTCAAGAACTTAGCCTTACTCTTGAACCAGAGATTATATATACCAAATTTCAGCTTTCTAGCTCAAAAATTGCGACCTCTAGAGAGTATACATACGGACGGACGGACGGACGGACGGACGGACGGACATGGCTAAATCGACTAGGCTTTTGATTCTGAGTTAGAATATATATACTTTTCTATACCTAACGGTATTATTTCTCTATGTTACAAACTCCACACCAAATACAATATACCCATTCTATGGAATAGGGTATAAAAAGTAAACTATATACAAAAACAAAAATACATCTAGTGCCATAAAAAATAAAATGCACGACTGGGTCGCACGAACTTGCTCTTATGATAAGCAATTGCGTAGTGGCTGCATATATGGATATTAAAAAAAAATTAAATAATTTCGAAAATTCTTTTATTTTTTAAACTAGTTTAAGAGTTTTCTCGGAAAAACTTTGTATGCAATAAAATTTCAAAGCTATACGTCAATCTAGGAAAAAAAATATTGAAAATCGTTCGTTTTTTTTTTTTAAAGGTTATTTTTGAAAAACTTTTTCAAAAAATATTTTGAAATTTATTTGAGTATGCAAATATATGGCAATATGTAGTTTACATTTGAAAAATAATTTTTAAAAAAAATCAATGTACCCGTTTCCAACATATTTCGAAAACCAAAATTTTTTTTTAAAAAATTATAAAAAATCAAAAAAAAAAGTTTTTGAAAATTTTGAAATGCCATATTAATAAAATTATGAATTACTTCCTGTGACCAAAATGTTATTGAAATCGAATGTATAGTTTACGAGAAAATTTTATTTGAAAATACTGGTTCTATGAGAGGTACCGTTATTAGACAAATTTTGAAAAAAAAAAATTTCAAACAAAAAGATAGATTGTTTTTCAAAAATAGCATTCTGAAAGTTTTATCAAAATCGTTAGAGCCCTTTTTGAGAAAATCAATTTTTGTCTTCAAGATTGTATTGCAGGTGCCGTTATTTTTGGACCTAGAGCAAAAATAAAAAATATGTTCCGAGGAACGGCCAAATAAATCCTAAATACCAAATTTGAAGCAAATCGGCCCACCCGTTCAGCCTCCAGAGGCGCGAACAGACAGACAGATAGACGGACAGACAGACAGACAGACAGACAGACAGACAGACAGACAGACGGACGGAATTTCCAGACCCACTTTTTTCGACTTCTCCATCATCGTAATGTCATGTGTGATTGTTATCTCAAATTTTTTTTTCTGCACGAATCCATAACTTGCCTTATAGTACCTATAATCGCAAGTAAAAAACATAATTAAATAAAATGCACGACTGGGTCGCACGAACTTGCTCTAATGAGTGACAGTGGTTTATAGGCTTGAGATTTTGATAAAAATAAAATTTTCAAAATTCTTAAATAAATACTTAAACTAATTTGAGCTGAAAAAAAAGTACGCCATTTTATTTCTTGGATAAATTTAAATTTATGAGAATAAATTTATAAAAATCTGTGGAGCGGTTTTTGAGAAAAAAAGTTTTTTTTGAAAAAAATTTTCAAAAAAAAATTCAAAAACGCCAGTTCATAGGTATTCAGCAAATACATTTATTCAAAATTTTTACAAAAAAATTTGAGAAGCAGTTCTCAAAATATTAATTTTTAAAATTTTTTTTTAATGATTTTAAAAATACAAAAAAATATTTTGCAAAAACATTCATAAGCAAAACAAATTGAGCTACCTACAGCTATATGTGTGTGAAATTTCGAAAGGATCGGTTGAGTCGTTTTCGAGATAGTCGAAAGCAAAAAAAAACGGTCCTATGGAAAGTACCGTTCTTAGCCATTTTTTAAAACTTTTTTTTTCAGCCATATGATTGGTCGTACATAAGAAGCAACACTGATTTTTTTAAATCGAAATCGTTAGAGCCGTTTTTGAGAAAAATAAGCTTTAACGTAACGGTTGTATGGCAGGTACCGTTATTTTTTGAGCTAAAAAAAAAATTTCAATTTCCCCTCTGTACAATACCTAAAAAAGTCTATATACCAAGTTTGAAGCAATTCGGCCCACCCGTTTGGGCTGTAGGTGTCTATACATACAGACAGACAGACAGACAGACAAACAGACAGACAGACATACAGACGGACAGAATTTTTAGACCATCTTTTTTCGCCTTCGCTATCATCGTAATGTCATGTTTGATTGTTATCTCAAAACTTTTTTTTTCGACGAATACATAACTTGCCTTATAGTACCTATAATTGCAAGTAAAAAACCTCGACAATGGTTTTTCTTCAAACTGCTATATACCAAGTTTGAAGAAAATCCGTCAAGCCGCTTAGGCTGTAGCATGACGTGAAAAAGCGCACATCCGCACAGACAGACCGACGGACGGTATGGCGAAAACCACTTTTTTGGGCTTCTCTATCATCGTAATGTCATGTTTGATTGAAACCACGATTTTTTTTTTCTGCACGAAACCAATACTTGCCCTATAGAGCAAGTAAAAAGTATACCCAGGTCTTATCGATGGGAGAAAAAGTGTTGGTCTGATACTTAAAAACTTCGATCCTCCCACCGTCAAAAATGAAAGCCTATAGGGCGTTTTGCCGCCGGCCGAAACAACCTCAGCTCCGCACCATCAATGATGAACTCGACGAACTCATACTACATACCGTCAAATTAAGTTTATTGTTTTAATTAATTTCAATTTAACTGAGTTTTTTTATTTCGACAAACACATTGGCGACCGTGACAGGACCTATTAAAATAAAATGCACGACTGGGTCGCACGAACTTGCTCTAATGAGTGACAGTGGTTTAGGGGCTTGAGATTTTGATAAAAATAAAATTTTCAAAATTCTTAAATAAAAACTTAAACTAATTTGAGCTGAAAAAAAAGTACGCCATTTTATTTCTTGGATAAATTTGAATTTATGAGAATAAATTTATAAAAATCTGTGAAGCGGTTTTTGAGAAAAAAAGTTTTTTTTGAAAAACTTTTTGAAAAAAATTTTCAAAAAAAATTCAAAAAAGCCAGTTCATAGGTATTCAGCAAATACATTTATTCAAAATTTTTACAAAAAAATTTGAGAAGCAGTTCTCAAAATATAAATTTTTTAAATTTTCTTTTTTAAAATGATTTTAAAAATACAACAAAATATTTTTCAAAAATATTGGTAAGCAAAAGAAATTGAGCTACCTACAGCTATATGTGTGTGAAATTTCGAAAGGATCGGTTGAGTCGTTTTCGAGATAGTCGAAAGCAAAAAAAAACGGTCCTATGGAAAGTTCCGTTCTTAGCCATTTTTTAAAACTTTTTTTTCAGCCATATGATTGGTCGTACCTAAAAAGCAACACTGATTTTTTTAAATCGAAATCGTTAGAGCCGTTTTTGAGAAAAATAAGCTTTAACGTAACGGTTGTATGGCAGGTACCGTTATTTTTTGAGCTAAAAAAAAAATTTCAATTTCCCCTCTGTACAATACCTAAAAAAGTCTATATACCAAGTTTGAAGCAATTCGGCCCACCCGTTTGGGCTGTAGGTGTCTATACATACAGACAGACAGACAGACAGACAAACAGACAGACAGACATACAGACGGACAGAATTTTTAGACCATCTTTTTTCGTCTTCGCTATCATCGTAATGTCATATCTGATTGTTATCTCAAAACTTTTTTTTTTCGACGAATGCATAACTTGCCTTATAGTACCTATAATTGCAAGTAAAAAACCTCGACAATGGTTTTTCTTCAAACTGCTATATACCAAGTTTGAAGAAAATCCGTCAAGCCGCTTAGGCTGTAGCATGACGTGAAAAAGCGCACATCCGCACAGACAGACCGACGGACGGTATGGCGAAAACCACTTTTTTGGGCTTCTCTATCATCGTAATGTCATGTTTGATTGAAACCACGATTTTTTTTTTCTGCACGAAACCAATACTTGCCCTATAGAGCAAGTAAAAAGTATACCCAGGTCTTATCGATGGGAGAAAAAGTGTTGGTCTGATACTTAAAAACTTCGATCCTCCCACCGTCAAAAATGAAAGCCTATAGGGCGTTTTGTCGCCGGCCGAAACAACCTCAGCTCCGCACCATCAATGATGAACTCGACGAACTCATACTACATACCGTCAAATTAAGTTTATTGTTTTAATTAATTTCAATTTAACTGAGTTTTTTTATTTCGACAAACACATTGGCGACCGTGACAGGACCTATTAAAATAAAATGCACGACTGGGTCGCACGAACTTGCTCTAATGAGTGACAGTGGTTTAGGGGCTTGAGATTTTGATAAAAATAAAATTTTCAAAATTCTTAAATAAAAACTTAAACTAATTTGAGCTGAAAAAAAAGTACGCCATTTTATTTCTTGGATAAATTTGAATTTATGACAATAAATTTATAAAAATCTGTGAAGCGGTTTTTGAGAAAAAAAGTTTTTTTTGAAAAACTTTTTGAAAAAAATTTTCAAAAAAAATTCAAAAAAGCCAGTTCATAGGTATTCAGCAAATACATTTATTCAAAATTTTTACAAAAAAATTTGAGAAGCAGTTCTCAAAATATAAATTTTTTAAATTTTCTTTTTTAAAATGATTTTAAAAATACAACAAAATATTTTTCAAAAATATTGGTAAGCAAAAGAAATTGAGCTACCTACAGCTATATGTGTGTGAAATTTCGAAAGGATCGGTTGAGTCGTTTTCGAGATAGTCGAAAGCAAAAAAAAAACGGTCCTATGGAAAGTTCCGTTCTTAGCCATTTTTTAAAACTTTTTTTTCAGCCATATGATTGGTCGTACCTAAAAAGCAACACTGATTTTTTTAAATAGAAATCGTTAGAGCCGTTTTCGAGAAAAATAAGCTTTAACGTAACGGTTGCATGGCAGGTACCGTTATTTTTTGAGCTAAAAAAAAAATTTCAATTTCCCCTCTGTACAATGCCTAAAAAAGTCTATATACCAAGTTTGAAGCAATTCGGCCCACCCGTTTGGGCTGTAGGTCTCTATACATACAGACAGACAGACAGACAGACGGACAGAATTTTTGGACCATCTTTTTTCGTCTTCGCTATCATCGTAATGTCATGTTTGATTGTTATCTCAAAACTTTTTTTTTTTCGACGAATGCATAACTTGCCTTATGGTACCTATAATCGCAAGTAAAAAAGATGTAAAAATCGATTTTTTTAGTGCAGTTCGTTTGCCCATCGTGAGCCCACGTTTACCCACCAAAAATTTTCGTTTGCCCACCTTCCATTTTCAAAATATTGACAAAATAAAATTTTCAATTTCCTGAAGCTGGCACCCCACTTGTGAAATTTTTATTATTGAAATTGATGCAGTTCGTTTGCTCATCGTTAGCCCACGTTTGCCCATCAAACATTTTTCACCCACCCTTCAAAAAAAAAAATAAAAATAATTTTTTTTGGTTGAAAGAGATTGAATTAAAAAAAAATTCAAAACGCCATACTGGTACAATTTTTGATGTACTTCGTTTGCCCATCGTTAGCCCACGTTTTCTCACCAAAAAATTTCGTTTGCCCACCCTTAGTTTCGGAAATAATCAAAATTCAAAATTTTTGTTGAAAGACAAAAAAAAAAATATTTAAAAATACAAATAGGTATGAAACATATTGCAATACTTACGAAAAACAAAATATCTTTAATTTTGGCACAGATTACACAATTATTTCTAACTCACTTTTGATTTTTCTTCATTTCAATTACTATAGCCTTTCTCTTATACTTTTCGCAAGCGAATGAAAAAGCACCGCTTAGATCAATCTAAGGTATGACCAATATTCAAATGCAGGCGAGGGTCACGGTGTTTCTTTTAAGAAAAAAAAAATCGCCAGAATTTAACACCATAGCCATAACAAGGATAAAATCCTTGCACCGTAAGAGCAACGAAAACCTTCTGGTATCCTAGAGCGGCACCAGGATATTTTCCATCTTTAATCATAATGGCAACCAAAAAAAACATGAGCAACCCTTCCTTTGTCCGCGGGCGCGATACCAGCTTTGTTGCAAACCACCGCCGCCGCGGCCGTCTTTGTAGTGACCGATATATGTATAGAAAACTACCTAACCGTCCTTTATTTTGCACTTAGATAGCAAAACAACAAAACAATAGAATTGCGAAAAAATAGCGCAAAGATCATCTCACCACGCTAAGCAGTAGTCGTCACCAAACGAAAATTCAAACAAAGTATATTTTTTTGCGTGAATTTTTTTATATTTCGGTAGATGCAATTTCAACGAGTTTGTATTTTAACGGCGTACCTCAAAAGTTTTTTAACTCGTTATCGTTAAATAGTCAACAAAACAGAAATCAAATTATCAAATCGGTTGACCATAAGGCGAATGTGTAGGTAAATTGATTACGTATTTCGAATATAAATAAACTAGTGCATAGTGCTCTTATAAAAACCAAATCGATTCACCAATTGTTAAAGGTAGAACAAAGTGTTCTCTTGTGTTACATTCCATTGTTCCTACATGAGTGGGGGCCTGAGAAGCTTAACGAACCCATCGTCATCACCATTGACTTCTACCTCCCCAATGGCAAAAACCCCCCTCACTACCAAATGTCTTGATGATCGTCTCAATAAACTCAGTGCAACGATAAAACTTCATCTCACATCGGAAATTTCAAACTTACGCACCGAGCTTTTAACTAAGATAGAGAATTTAGAACATAATTACACAGAACAAATTAATCAACTACAATCATCAGTGAATGTTATCACAAAGAGAGTCGAAGAACTTGAAACTAAACCCGAGCTAAATCCACCCCCGCCTCTCCTGGAAGGCCTAAAAACTCTTCAGCAACAACTTGACGTAATTGAACGTAAAGAGATAGCAGCAGATGCAGTTTTATTCGGTGTTCCTGTCACACCTAATGAGAGTCTAAATGATTGCTTCAAACATCTGTGTACAATTATTGGTTGTGACTCACCTTCCCTCAAGTCCATCTTCCGACCAAAACACTCAAATGGAGATCACACTCCAATCATAATTAAATTCAATACTGTGCACGAAAAGATTGCAGTATTGAGCGCAGCATCTTCCTACCGGAGAATCAACAACAAACAACTTGATCTCAGTATGATCATTGCTGACTCAAATGATAACAGAGCTGTTTATCTAAATGAGAGTTTGACAAAAAAAAATCGCATGCTACTACAACAAGCAACTCAACTGAAGAAAAAAAAACAAATATTTTCTGCATACACAAAATCAGGTTCAATATATGTAAAAAGAACAGCTGATGAAAGAGGTATATTAATTGAAAATAATGAAAGGTTATTGACATTATGCAGCTCCACCAATCTAATCTAGCAAAATTTTAAAATTGTATTCTTATTTTCATTTAAAAACAGAAACACATGTACTTATCTAATTAACAGTAATAGAATTGAATATATTGAACATCTGAATCCATTTCTAAATAATATATTGTTACCTTGTCCTTTTGTTGTTTTTGTTATAGCTTGTGCATGAATGATAATATTCCTATATTTTTTTTTTTTTTTTTTTTTTTTTTTTTTGTTCTCTTTCTTAAAATGTTCGAATCCAACGATAACGTAGGTAATATATTATATATTGGTAACGATTTGCATACTTCTCGTAATGATTTCATTGTCCTCCATCAAAATATTAGAAGTTTAAGGAAAAATTTCGATACGTTTTGTTCTCATTTATATACTTGTACAAATTACCTACCTCAAATCATAGTGTTGACGGAAATTTGGGTTTTTAATCACGAGTTGATAAACTTTGATATTCCAGGCTATAAATTAATCGCAAACTGCAATGAAAAATATCAGGCAGGGGGTGTTGCCATATTTTACAAAAAAGAAATTGAAATTGAGGTTTCGGTCACAGATTTTGAGAGTGCTGATTGCCTTGGATTAAAAGTGAAAATAGGGAAATTATATATTTACCTTTTATGCATTTATCGGTTGCAATTTGTTGAACTTGAAATTTTTTTAGATGAATTAAATGGGGCCTTAAGAAAAATTGATTGTAATAATGTATGCTTGGTTGGGGACTTAAACATCAACATTCTTGATTTTCCATCAGAATGTGATGACTATGTTCTACAGCTTTCTACAATGGGCTATCAATCCTTAATTAATGTTCCTACCAGAGTAACAGAGAATTCAAAAACGTGTATTGATCATGTATTTATGAAGTCCAGAAAAACTCTAAACCTATTTCCATTTGTTTTAGAGCTTGATATCACAGATCACTTCATAACTGGATTATGTCTGCTAGATACCATGGCTGTACCAGAAATGAATAATAATTTAGATAGGGATGAAGATCTTTACAAAGTTAACTATGAACGACTTAGCTGTGCTTTAGAGCAGGAAAATTGGAATAGAGTCTTATTAGATGAAAATGTTTCACTTTCCTTTTCTTCTTTTCTGGATACATTCTTACAGCATATAACTGAAAACAATAACATAATGACCAAACCCAAGCACAAAAAAATCAAACCATGGATGACAGATGAAATTTGCGCTAAAATTAGGGAAAAAAATGCATTCTATTCCAGAAATAAAAGCTTAATTCATGTCTCTGAAATAAAAAGGAAATATCACAGTTTGCAGTGTTATGTAAAAAAGCTTATAGAAATTCAAAAAATAACTTATTACCAGACCAAATTCCAAGAATATCGATTAAACGCTCGAAAACAATGGAGGTTAGTTAATAATATCTTAGGACGGACTAATAAAAAGGATGAAATCAAAGTTCTCAGGATTGATGAAAGGACAACTATAACTGAAAAAGCTGAAATAGGAAATGAGTTAAATAGATTTTTCATAGAAGCTCTCTTAAACACAAGCTAAATAGTACTAATCGCGCAGTCGATACTCCATTAACAAGCGAGACAAGTAATCCTCTGTCCTTTTTTTTAAGACCAGTGGATGACAAGGAAATACTTACTATTATAAATGGCCTAAAACAAACAAACTCCTGTGGGGATGACGGTATAAGTGGAATAATCATTAAAAAAGTCGGTAAACATGTAGCAGCTCATATTGCTATCCTCATTAATAAAAGTTTTGAGCAAGGTGAGTTTCCAACCTGTCTAAAAACAGCTATTGTTACACCAGTTTTTAAAAAAGGTGATGTTAAGGATCCAAACAATTATCGGCCAATCTCTCTCCTATCTGTTTTTTCAAAAATACTTGAAAAGGCCATTAAAACAAGAATGCTGGAATTTTTAGATAAATTCAAATTTTTTGATAAATCTCAGTTTGGTTTTAGAGTAGGAAGATCTACGGAAGATGCAATGGAAAGTTTTCTAGATAAAATCTACAGTTCCTTAGATAAAAATAAAAAAACCGCTGGAGTTTTTCTTGATCTCACCAAAGCCTTTGATCTAGTAAACCACTCAACGCTTTTGGGTAAATTATATCAAATAGGGTTTAGAGGGATGGCATATAACTGGATTAAAAGCTATTTAAGCGAAAGAAAACAGTGTGTCAAAATTAATGGTAATTTGAGTGATCTTAAAAACTGTCTCAATGTAGGTGTGCCACAAGGTTCTGTGCTTGGACCCTTCTTCTTCGTCGTGTACCTCAACTCAATCTTTAAAGTACCTGTAAATGGTAAACTGATTGCTTTTGCAGATGACCTGGCCCTGTCTTATGAAGCTTGTTCATTAGACGACCTTACTATGCAAATCACAAACGACTTAGATTTGCTTGGTGTGTGGATGCACTCCCATGACATGGTTTTAAGTAGTAAATCGAAGGCTATCCTCTTTTCCTTGTCTAAAGCACCTGACATAGCTCCGATAAAACACCATCATTCTTCATGTGATAATAATATTCGATGTAATACATCTTGTTTTCAGTTGGAGTTTGTTTCTGAATACAGATATTTGGGAATAAAAATTGATAATAGACTTACTTGGAAACCACACATCAACCAAGTCAAACAATCATTGTATTGTTCAATAAATAAACTTTATTATTTGCGAAATGTAGTTCCAAGTAAGTTACTACAAATCATATACTTCGCATTGGTAAATTCACGTCTAGAGTATGGCTTGACATGCTGGGGAAGTGCATATGTTAGCAACTTAAAGCCTATTATTACAATGCAAAAAAAAGCTCTAAGATTAATACTGCGTCGGGGGAGACAAGAACCATCGCTTCCCTTATTTAAATTGACAGGTATACTGCCACTTCGGTACTTATATGTACTAAAGATACTTAAATCATACTTTGTCAGAAACAAAAATTCTCAGATGAACAGCAACGAAACATATCCGCTTCGCAGTAACTCACGTTCGGTAAGTGTCCCTGCTGTGAGAAAAGAGCATTGTAGGAGGTTTTATAATGTAATGGGTCCACACATTTTCAACAAACTGCCAATTGACATAAGAGGTTCTGTTGATCAAAAATATGTGTTCATCAAAAAGATAAAGAAATGGCTTCTCTCAAGGTCTGAAGTTGAGACACTTTTCCAAGTTTTAATTTAGGTAAAAAAAAAAAAAAAAAAAAAAAAAAAAAAAAAAAAAATAATAATAATAATAATAATAATTAAAAAAAAAAAAAAAAAAAAAAAAAAAAAAAAAAAAAAAACCTATTATCACCATCTAACCTACTCCTTAAAGTTGAAAACAAACAAAAATAATCTATAATTTTTCAAGAGCACTTGATACTGGTATCTTACCACAAAGTGTATTAATATTCATTATTATTTTCTTTTTTAACTATGCTTGATTAAAAACCCAATATATTCTGTCTAACAAAAAACCAAAGCACAATATCATTACTTAAAAAAAATTAAAATGTAATAATTATAGAAGAATGTAATGTAATGTAAGTAATGTAATGTTTAAGAACTGTTTACTTATTATAAGACTCAATGTAACAAATTATTTGTGAAAAAAGAAAAATAAATAAAAAAAAAAAAAAAAAAAAAAAAAACACTATCCCACAGTGTAATACGACATGTCAAAAATGTGTGATGAAACAGATGTATAATAGTGTGGAAACAGAATATGACAGCGCAGGTCTCATACGATTTGACATGTGTTTAGATCTGAAATATTTTTTAGGATTGAATGTAAAACCATCACACATTCCTTCACACTTTTTTTTGACATGTCGTACTACACAGTGGGATAGTGTGGAACTACCTCAAGGAAACCCAGAGGGAAAAGCCTCAAGATCCTGTACCCTCTTCGGATGTAACTACAATGACAAGTTGAATTAAATTATCTGATTGGTTAATACATATGTAAATGTATACCTTATATAAAGTTTTCAATTTTCTTCTTATTTGGTTCACATTGAATAGGAAGATCAACTTCCCAATTGGGAATTTTTCATTTAACCAGCAACAAATTGAAGTATCTTGGAAGCGTGCTTGTATGATAAAGATATTGGGCCCTATCGGCGATCTCCCAAGAAATTTTGTTTCCCAAGAAATATTTTGTTCTCAAGGAACAATCCCCGCGATCGTGAATCTCCCAGGGAATGAATTTCCAACGGAATTTCGAAGATAGTTTTCGAATTTGTTTTGTAGTGCTCTAATAAGCATTAAGTAAAAATTTCCCATGAATGAATTTGCATGAATCTGTTTTCACCAGTAACCGTACAACAAAATTACTGTTCGATTTGGAAACCTTATCCATTGTATATATAATACAAACTATAGTACTACCACGTGAGGTGCGCCATTTATCGACGGAAAACTAAACTCTTGATTTTAGAGGTTTTTGTCTTGATTACCATGGGAAGCAACAACAATTAAAATATTGGAATGGAACGTGCAAACAATTGTTGTTGCTTCCCATGGTAATCTAGACAAAAACCTCTAAAATCAAGAGCTTAGTCTTCCATCGATAGATGGCGCACTTCTAAGTGGTAATACTATAATTTATATATGCAATGCCTTGTCGCTTCTATTATATAAATCTGAACAGTTATTTTTTAATCACCCATGTCATGTCAATTAGGTGTTTTTAATTATTTTATAAATTCCGTAAACCACCCTATCTAGTAACACCGTTTTGACAAATGAGAAATCTTCCACTTTTTATTGTTATATGTTATTGAGCATTGAAATTTGTATTAAACAATTGAAAAAATTAAAGAAAAATGAGTGTTGCAGTTTTATTAATTGAAGAGGAGGAAAAATTAAGGAAAATGAATGTAAGGTCCATACGAAGGAACCTAAGAGATGTTTCCAAAACTTTTGGATATCCTCTTTCTCCCGGGTAGGTAAATCTATTAGCTATATCACTGTTTTTTTCCATAATAGCAACAAATGATTCTAATTGTTTTGGCTCAGTAAGCTCGCCCTTAAATAAGAAAATGCAAACGAATGTTTTATAAATATAATTATCAAAATAAAAACATTAACAAAAATGTTATTGCACTTACATTGTTTGTGTTAATTTTATCTCTCATCCATCTCCCTACAAAAATATATGGGAAACAAATCAAGCAAAATGACAGATGACTTCCCATGGGAAATTCATTCACGATCGCTAAAATTCCGCACGGATTTTCGAACATTGTTCTCGATACCGATTTTCCGAATATGGGAAATGTTTCCCAAGGAATTTTATTCCCGATAGGGCCCATTGGTAAAAAATGATCTGATTGGTACGTACAAGTAACCATTTTTAATAATAAAATAATAATAATAAAAAAAATATTAGGTTAAAATAAAATATGCAAATCAGAAGCATCTATAGATAACAATATACATATATTAACCTGTTACATAAATGATGTCAAGAAAAGGAAAAACCAATAGGCGTGTACATTTATTGGGCCCTATCGGCAATCTCCCAAAAAATTTTGTTTCCCAAGAAATATTTTGTTCCCAAGGAACATTCCCCGCGATCGTGAATCTCCCAGGGAATGAATTTCCAACGGAATTTCGAAGATAGTTTTCGAATTTGTTTTGTAGTGCTCTAATAAGCATTAAGTAAAAATTTCCCTGGATTATAAAAAAACCCCATTTTCATTAATATGTTAGAACAAAATATCCCACACAAATCCAGAACTTGCAAATCGAAATAATTGATTAAAAGTTCATACTTAAGGCAAGACCACATTAGGCGCAACTGCTCTTCAGCGAAACGACACATCAGAGTTCTACCTTTTAGTTTTGCTGGCTCGCAGTTTCGCTGCCGCTTAGTGCGATTTAACTCTTACAATTCCAAATGATGATTCAGTTGTAGTGAAGTTCCGCTGCAGTTCAGCTCCGGCAAGTGCAGTCTTTGCTTTACAGCACAAAATATTAATAAAGTATAAGAAAAAAGCTTGGACATGCATGCTCTAGCTTCCGTCCTTAACAACTTTCTTGAAATCCAGATAATATTACTAAAGCCGTATGGTATTGGAGCGTAAATGTATGCATGAATCTGCTTTCACCAGTAACCGTACAAAAAAATTACCGTTCGATTTGGAAACCTTGTATATTGTATATATAATATAAACTATAGTACTACCACGTGAGGTGCGACATCTATCAACGGAAGACTAAGCTGGAATTTAGAGGTTTTTGTCTAGATTACCAACAACAATTAAAATGGTGGAACGTAAAAAAATTGTTGCTTCCCATGCTAATCTAGACAAAAACCTCTTAAATCAAGAGCTTAGTTTTCCGTCGATAGATGGCGCACTTCAAGTGTTAATATTATACTTTATAATATGTGCAATGCCTTGTCGCTTCTCTTATATAAATCTGAACAGTCATCTTTTTAATCACCCATGTCATGTCAATTAGGTGTTTTTAATTATTTGATAAACTCCCTAAACCACCCAATCTAGTAACACTGTTTTGACAAATGAGAAATCTTCCAATTTCCATTGTTGTTCTTTTTTGTATTAAGTATTTGTTTGTCCAACTCAAACAAAAATTGTAAGAACAGTGTTATAAAGAAATAAATTACAAAGTTTTTTCCATGCTGATATGCATTTATAATTGGTAGGCCTTGGCTATTTTCAATTCGGCTTCTTTATTTTTAAAAAAACTTTTGGATATTCTCTATTTATCGGGTTGAGGTAAATCCTGGTTTACTGAACTCGCCCTTGAATACGAAAATGCAAATGAATGTTTTATAAATATAATTATCAAAATAAAAAAAATAAACAAAAATGTTATTGCACATAAAATGTTTGTGTTTATTTTATCTCCCATCCATCTCCCTACAAAAATATATGGGAAACAAAGCAAGCAAGATGACAGATGATTTCCCATGTGAAATTCAATCACGATCGCTAAAATTCCGCACGGATTTTCGAACATTGTTCCCGATACCAATTTTCCGAATATGGGAAATGTTTCCCAAGGAATTTTATTCTCGATAGGGCCCATTATGTATGTATATTTTTACATAAATGTCTGCATTGCATAGACATTCATACAGATAACACACGGATATGGAGGACAAAAAACAAGTTCAATGAAAGATTTTACTTTTGCGTTAAAAAGACGCTTGACTGTTACTTTAAGGAGAAACAATGTCTTTATTCTTTGATGAGCCGAGGGATTATGTAAAGCAATTGCGTTTTTATTTTTGGTAAGATATAGGTAGGTATTTTTGGTTTTTGGTTTCGTGTTAGATAGAAAATGGGTGTTGGTAAGGAAAACAATAAGCAATTTAATGTTGATACCTACTTACTGTAGTAATTATCTATTTATTTATATAATATACATTTTAAAACTTTATTATATATACATATATATAAACTTATCATTTTTGTAGAAAAATGTATTTGAAAAATAACCTTAAATTTGATAAGGTAGGTGTTATATATTGAAATGTTTTGACAGCTACTCTCTCTCTCTCTCTCTCTTTCTAATATGTACATTATATAAAAGCTAAAGTATGCATAATTTAATATTCATTCTGTCACATTGGATTAATCAAGACACATGTTCTTAACTGAGTATAAAATAAAGTAATTTCATTCCTGTTAAGACAAAGTATATTGGTTTATTTTATATTGAAACCACAATATAATAATTGGCGACGAGGACGGTTAAAAAAAAAAAAAAAAAAAAAAAAAAACAAGAATTTTTTTTTCTATTCGAGAACAAAATTGAAACCGTGTGCAGTGCAAATAACAAACCACGAGGTGTTCCGATTTTACTTGGTTAAGTACACAGATCGAAATCATGGTGAATGAGAAAATCAGGCTGGTCAGGTGCTTAGAACAATGATGGTACAAAGTTTGCAATCGTCTTTTGCAATTGAACCGTTCGAACCCCAAAATATTAAGTGGACACGATGGGTGGACAGATTTGAGACGGCTATCGCTCTGTTTGATAATGCAGCAGATAAGAAGGTCCATCTTATTCTACACTATATGGGGAGCGATGCGTACAACACATTGTGCGACAAACTTTCACCTATCAAACCATCGGAGAAGACATATGCAGAGATCGTGGAAACGTTGACATCATTTTATGATCCGGAGCCAAATAAAATAATGGAGAATTATAGATTCCATTTGCGGAAACAAAAGGACGGCGAGACAGTGGATGAATTTGTAATCGCATTAAGAAGATTGTCATCGAACTGTAAGTTTGGAGTTAACACCAACAAATGCCAAAAAGTGTTTTCGATGCGGTGACACCAGTCACATGGCGAATAAATGTCGATTTGTGGACACAATCTGTTATCAGTGTGGACAAAAGGGACACCTGAAAAGAATTTGCTTCAAATCTAAGAGGTCGAATGTTGGATCTACAAATAAATTGGAGGAAGAAGACGAAACTATGCAGCTTGACGAATTGTCACACCTGGAAGAGATCCATCAAATTGCAGACACATCCCCGGTAACGTTTCGTTCCAAAGTTCTTTGTGAACTGATGATTAATGATTTTCCTTTTATTTTTGAAATAGATACCGGATCACCCGTGACTGTGGTTGGCTTGGGGGACGCAAAGAGGCGTTTAGGCAATCTTCGAGTTGAGAAAAGCGTTATTGAACTGGTCAGCTATTGTGGCAACATGCTGGAATGTCTCGAATATGTACAGGTTTTAGTCAAAACGAATAGAAATGGCGATTCAAAACGTCTTAAAATGTACATCACTCGATCAAATCGAATTCCACTGCTGGGACGTGAGTGGTTACGTCAAATTCGATTGGATTGGAAAAAATTTCTGGACGGTAAACTGAATGAAGTGATGCAGACAATTCCAACAATGAAAGTCAACGCTAAGGATGAGGTAAACAAATTGCTGCACAAATACGAAAAAGTGTTTTCGGGGACGACGGGAAAGATTACCGAACTAAAAGCTAGATTGCATGTTAAAAAAAAAACGTGAAACCTGTTTTTTTTAAAGCTCGCCGTGTACCTTTTCCGCTGATGAAGGCAGTGGAAGATGAATTGAATAAATTGGTTCAAGAGGATGTTTTGGAAAAGGTCGAAAGGAGCGAATGGGCAACACCGATTGTTGCTGTACGAAAAAGCAACAATAAAATCCGAATTTGTGGTGACTATAAGGTAACGGTGAATCCTAGTTTGCTAATCGACGAGTACCCTTTGCCATCGATCGACGAATTATTTGCTTCAATGGCTGGTGGCGATAAATTCACAAAAATAGATCTCTCAAAGGCATATTTGCAACTGGAAATCCATCCGGACGACCGCGATTTAATTACCTTGAACACCCACAAAGGATTGTATAGACCGAAACGAATGATGTTTGGTATTGCATCCGCTCCTGCGAAGTGGCAGCGTTTAATGGAACAGGTTTTAAGAGACATAGAGGGAGTGCAAGTCTTTTTGGACGATATTAAAATTACAGCGCCTGATGATGCCATACATCTAAGACGGTTGGAGGAAGTCTTACAACGATTACATCGGTACTATATGGGAGTGAACCTAGACAAATCCGAGTTCATGAAGGATCAGATTGAATATTGTGGATATGTCGTCGACCGTCATGGAGTTAAAAAAATTAAACAGAAAGTAGAAGCAATAGAAGACATGAAAAGACCAGAAAACAGGGATGAGGTGCGTTCGTTTATTGGACTTGTAAATTATGACGGCCGGTTCTTACAAAATTTGAGAACGATTTTGCATCACATATACAACCTACTCAAACACGAAACAAAATTTAACTGGTGCATTGAATGTGAACGCGCTTTTTCAGAAGTAAAGCGACAAATGCAGTCTGATGTGGTACTAGCACATTATGACCCGAAGCTGCCTTTGATTCTCGCTACGGATGCGAGTCCGTATGGAGTGGGGGCGGTCTTGAACCATTTTTATCCTGATGGATCGGAACGTCCAATACAATACGCGTCACAAACATTGTCAGAAGTCCAACAGCGATACAGTCAAATTGACCGTGAAGCTTACGCCATTATTTTTGGAGTCAGAAGATTTTACCAGTACGTGTGTGGGCGTAAGTTCATTTTAGTGACAGACAACAAACCGATTTCACAAATTTTTTCTCCAACTAAAGGACTACCAACCTTATCCGCAACACGTATGCAGCACTATGCAATATTTTTGGAATCCTTCGATTATGAAGTACGCTGCAAAAGATCGAAAGAAAATACAAATGCGGATGCAATGTCCAGATTACCAATTCAAAGAATCTCGAATAGTGTTGAGGAAGTGGACCAGCTCGAAGTCAATGCAATTGAAAATTTACCGGTGTCTGTGGTTGAATTAGCTGAGGCTACCCTGAAAGACGAAACTATTCGAAATTTGATACAAGCATTAAAATTTGGCCGAGAATGTGAAGCGAGAGATCGTTTTGGAATCGAACAAACTGAGTTTGCACTACAGCGCGGCTGTTTGATGAGAAATATACGAGTTTATATTCCACCTGCTTTGAGAAATCGAGTTCTAAATGAGTTACATTCTGCCCACTTCGGAATGACTAAGATGAAGTCTCTGGCTCGAGGATATTGTTGGTGGAATAATATGGACAAGGAAATAGAGGTAATCGTGATGAATTGCGCAAACTGTCAATCAACACGACCCGAGGCAAAGAGAGTACGACCAACACACTGCTGGGAAATGCCTGTTATACCATTTGATCGAGTGCATGTGGATTTTGCTGGCCCATTTATGGGGAAATATTTCTTCATATTAGTAGACGCTTTTTCTAAGTGGCCAGAAGTTCATATGCTGCCAAACATTACTGCTGAAATTACAATTCGGAAATGTCGGGAGATATTTGCCACGTTTGGACTACCAATTACATTGGTTAGTGATTGGGGGACACAATTCATGTCATCAGAATTCCAACAATTCCTTTAAAAAAATGGAATTTATCACAAGCGAGGAGCACCTTACCATCCAGCAACAAATGGTCAGGCGGAAAGATATGTTCAGACAGTGAAAAAGAAACTGAAAGCGATTAAATGCCATCGTAGTGAAATGGGTAAAGCTTTGAGCAACATATTGATGTCTTACCGTCGAGCTATACATACAGAAACAGGTAAATCCGAAGCTATGATAATGTTTGGGCGTCAAAGAAGATCCAAACTTGACTTGATGCTGCCAACAGAACCTACGAAAGATGAACAAAAAAATTTAGGAACACCGAAGTTTGCTATAAATCAGCGAGTTGCAATACGTGACTATTTATCGGGAGAAAAGTGGAAGTTTGGTCGAGTCATAGATGTTCTCGGTAAGTTACATTATAACATTCAATTGGACGATGGTCGTATATGGAAGAGACATGTTGACCAAATGAGGAAAATAGGAGACAACGTTGCAGAAGGTCCAGTATTGCCAGATCAAACATATAATGAAGAGGACAACGCTGACGAACAAACAGAACCGGAGGAAACTAAAAACAAAAGTCCCATTCCAACAACATCGGAACCAGTCGTGATGCCAACGCAAACCGAGCCGATCGCCGAGCCCACTACAGTTGCGAATGATTCAGGTAATCTAAACAAAAGAAATGAAATTTCCACATCACTGAGACGTTCTGAAAAACACGTCATGCCCCAGATCGTTATGGTTTTGGAAGAATTTAACTTTCATAAATTATGCCATTTAAAGTTATTTTTATTGGTTACTCTATTAAACTCTAATATTTGTTTAAATATTTAAAGTTTTAATTTTTAATTAATATAACAATTTCTTAATTTCTTACGGGGGAAGAGCTGTTATATATTGAAATGTTTTGACAGCTACTCTCTCTCTCTCTCTTTCTAATATGTACATTATGGGTGTGTTTCTTTATTCATTCCGTATATTCGGAATATATGGAACGCCCTTTTTGCGTTTCTTTATTCCATGGAATATTCCGGATAAACTATTTCCTTGTTTCTTTATTCAATCTGGAATATTTGGAACGCATTCTTTTCATTCCAAGTGAAGAGGTGGTTTAAATGGAATATTCTCTAGTTTGACTGATGCAGTTCACTGTCAGCTATTGTTTATTCTTTTTATTCAAGTTCTGTTTCTTTATTTATTCTATTCTTGATATTCTGGATAGATATTTTATCTTTTCTGTCTTTTCTATTCCTTATCCGGAAAAAATAAAGAAACACACTCTATATAAAAACATTGAATAATTACAAATAGAAAGGACACCGGGGAAAACGGCCACTAGATCGTCCATAAGTCGCTAGTGTCGCTCATCGAATACAACAACAATTTAATTTGTTCCTTTAAGGATTTTTTTTGCAATCAATATGGTCGACCGTCCTAAGAAGAAAAAGGGATAATTGCGATTGCATAAGAAGGAAGAAAACAACAACAATGAACAGAATACCGTTTTGATTTTTTGTTGAACTGTGTGACGGCAACGGTAATATCTGAGAAAGTGTGGAGGTCAACAAGCTCAACACATGTTATTGACTAAATAAGGTTGTTTGTATCTATGAGAATGCTGGTGTTTGATTGCGATTTCGGATGATAATGATTTTTGTATGAGTTATGGTAATGGCTTACGAGTAAGTTGGTATGAAAGTTTCTTTAATTACCTTTATACTTCACTATTTATTTAGGTAGGTATACCTACAATTTTCACCTTTATCAACATATTGCTGATTTTGAATTCGATTATAGATAAATATTAAAGGATCTTTAATATTTTGGTTTAATATTTATAAAAATATTGAATCACGAGGGCATAGGTACCTACCTATATACATTTGTATACTCCAAAATAATGAGAACCAATATCGACTTTGTTTTATTTAATGTTTTTTGACAATGGAAGTATGCAAGCGATGAGAAGATACCTACCTATTAATTGTAAATTTATTTCTTCAATGAATATTATCACAACATTGACCGTTGTAATACGGCTTTTCAGTCCAAATAGGTAGTCCAGTTATTTTAGGTTTTATCTGCAGAATAACTCCTTGTGAGCTTAATTTTTGTATACACCTTTATTACGGCGTTGTAATGAAGATGTGAAAAATCCACATTGATATCATTCCGGTAAAAATACGCGAGACAAAGTTATAGATCATATAATTATCTACAAAAGTTGGTAATATCTTTTTTTTTACAATTACCATTCCTGAAATATTGCGATTCTAAAACTTGAAGGAGTCACGTTCTACATGAGAAAAGAAACATACAGGGTGATTCACGAGCGTTGTGTCAAAAAGCTAGAGCGTGTAGGTTGGGTTGAGACAAGAAAAAAAAATATGGGAGGGGGGTCTATTCCTCTCCGTTTAGCCGGGAGTTGCAATATTCTAAAAACATGACCTTAATTTGAAAAAAAAAAATTATTAAAAAATAACGGTAACTCCTACAAAGCCATACTATATTTTTTTGTAAAGCCAAAAACCTATTATTTTTTTTGTAATTTTAAATGAAGTTATTCTATTTAACCGTTTTCAAAATATTAATTTTCAAGCTCAAAATTTTGAAAAAAAATTAAAAAAAAATAATTTTAAAACTAATTTTTTCAAAATTTTATGTTGTTAAGTATTATTTTTGTTCTCAGAATTCAATGCTCCCATAAATTTTAAATCCAACACTGAAAACCGTATGGCTCTATGACTTTTTGTTGCCAAGGTATTCCAAAATAACCGAACCTACTTCTTCACAAAAACAAGAAAATCTAGCCTTACGGGATGGCACAAGTGATCTTTAGACAATTTTGTTCGTGTTTTTGTGAAGAAGTAGGTTCGGTTATTTGTCAATAGCTTGGCAACAAAAAGTAATAGAACCATACGGTTTTCAGTGTTGGATTAAGAGTTAATGGGAGCTTTGAGAACAAAAATAATACTTAATAACGTAAAGTTTTGAAAAAAATTAGTTTTAAAATTAATTTTTTTAATATTTTTTTTCAAAATTTTGAGTTTGAAAATTAATATTTTGAAAATGGTTCAATAAAATAACTTCATTTAAAATTACAAAAAAATAATAAGTTTTTGGCTTTACAAAAAAATATAGTATGGCTTTGTAGGAGTTACCGTTATTTTTTAATAATTTTTTTTTCAAATTAAGGTCATGTTTTTCGAAAATTGCCCCTCCCGGCTAAACGGAGAGGAATAGACCCCCCTCCCATACGATTTTTTTCTTGCCTCAACCCAACCTACACGCTCTAGCTTTTTGGCACTATGCTCGTGAATCACCCTGTATATGCCATGTACTTGTACATAGGTACACACATATAGTCCAGTCGACAGGTTGAAAAAGTGGGTTTGGTTGGAAAAAGGAAGGAAATTAATGAAACTTTGAGATGTTGTTCAGGGATAGTTTATTAACATTTTACGAAGTTTTGGATCTTGAGGGCCTTTTAGAAAAAGAGGGGGAGGGGGAAAGGGTAACTGCAAAATGTTTGACCTTGCTCCAGTTTTTCATCAAAACATTTTTTTTTCTTACGTCTTACGGCAAAAATATGATATATTTTTTTTCTAGAGCGTTGAATTTCGTAGTTTTGTTTGCGCCAAAATTGCTATGTTTCAAATCAATATCAAGATAAGATTCTTCAAAATATATCAAAACATAGATACAAAACAAAATAATTGTTCAGGTCTTATTTATACAGAATGTTTTATTTGCTATTTTTTCAATGATTTTGTTACAAAAGGAGTACAATAAGTAGGAATAATAATAAAACTATAATTTAAGTCGTAAACTAATTCTTTTACTTATAAATAAAAGGTGTAGTTAGCTTATCGGAAATTAGGTCTATCGTCTATTGGTATTTGGCTATATGTATATATAGAGAAGAGAAAAACAAAAATAATTTGTCCAACTACATACAACATTTTAAATATTTCCAGAAGAAGATTAGAAGATTAGAAAAACATTTATTCATTCATTATGGTACTTAAAATTTTACAATTTTTGGTATGAACTTACATATAATAGAATAAATAATAGTAATCATTCTTTAACTTAAAGTTAGTGTTGAATAATACAAACATAAATAAATTACAACAAATAAAGGAAACTGATGTGGGGTGACAACAGATTCTTAGATGTTTAGATATTTAATTTGTTTAAATTTTTATATATTTTGCTAATTACTTTTTGTTTTAGAGTTATTGAAGAATAAGATAACGAGAATTTAATTTAAATACAATTTTCGATATTATTTAAATCAATCGTGAAAAGCCAGTTTTTTACTTTAGATAGAAAAGAGTTAAAGTTTGTTGTTGTTCTGATTATACTAGATAGATTATTAAAAGATCGCGGTGCTGTTATAGTATAAAAGTTGGAGAAGTGGGTTTTGTTAATTTTCGGTACAGTGACAAGATGTAAATTGTTTACTCGTAGATTGTATAATTGCGAATTTCTACTAGGAATATTACCACTCTGTTTATAAAATTCTTTTAGGACTTTAAAGATGTAAAGGTGTCTCATTGGGAGAATTCGCAATTCCTTGTATAAGGTCCAACTTTCGGTAAAGCGGTTTTTGTTACAAATTATTCGAATAAGATGTTTTTGAGCAGTCAGTAAATGTTTAAAAGTATTTGCATATGAACCACCCCAGCTGGACAAACCGTATTGTAATTTTGAGTGCGCAAGACCATAATATATTGATGTCAACAATTTTTTTGAGCAGAATGGCTTTAAGAGATACATTTTTCGAGTAACAATCATAATATAATTTTTCAAGTTGATAGTATGATCTTTCCAATTAAGATTGGAATCGATTATTACCCCTAAATACTTAAAGTTTGTTACTATATCAATTTTGAAACAAGAATTGGAACAGGAATCGCTATGGACGAAATTGTGTTTGCCGCAAGAATGTATAGGAAAAATAAATTTTTTACAATTTGGGCTATGGAAACAGAAATTATAAGGACAAGGATTAAGTCCAGATGTTTTGAAAGTCATTAATTTAGTTTTTTCACTTATAATCAATTTATGAATAAAAAACCAAGTCCTCAAGAGTTCAAGATCCTCTTCAATTCTCGTGATACAGTCAAGTTCTGAATCAGATTGGTAGGTAAAAGAGATATCATCTGCAAAAGCCGTTGAAAGACCATTCAACGGAAGCGAAAAGAGTGAGTTGATATAAACTAAGAAGAACATGGGACCAAGAACAGATCCTTGAGGTACTCCAGTCTTAAGAAGGCAAGCTTCACTTAATTTTCCGTTGACAGTAACTCTTTGAACTCTTTCTTTCAAATATGACTTCAGCCATTGAAAAAACAATGCCTCTAAATCCCGCATTATACAATTTATTTAGCAATAAATCGTGATCGACCATATCAAAGGCCTTTGTCATATCGATAAAAAGAGCAAAAGTGGGTTTGTTGTTATTCAAGCTATCATATAGCTGGCTACATAACCTAAGAATCGCATCTTCAGTAGACATACCTAAACGGAAGCCAAATTGATTTCCGCTGAAAAATTTGCTTTTATTTAGGAACGAAGTGATCCTTTTTATCATAATTTTTTCAAAGATTTTTGAAGTAGTTGGAAGAAGAGAGATAGGTCTGTAATTTGCCATATTTGTTCGGTCTCCTTTCTTAAAGAGAGGAATCACCTCAGCGCACTTTAATTGGTGAGGGAAACAACCTTGTTCAACACTTTGATTAAATATATAACTCAGAACATCTGACACATAAAATGCAACTTTCTTTAGTATTACACTAGATATTCCATCTGAAGTGCAAGAAAATTTATTTTTTAAGGATGAGATAGTTTTGTATGTTTCAAAGGAGGTAATAGGTTCAAAGGCGAAACTATTGGGTTGCAACAGTTCTGTTACAAGATTCTTACCAGTGAAGCAGTTACAATTGATTGGGGAATCTATTGAAGGTTTCAATTTTTCAGCGATAGTTGTAAAATATTCATTGAATTCGTAAGAAATTGAACTGGTATCAGTTAGAGAAATATCATTAACCACCAATGATTCAATTATATTCGATTTTTTATTTTTACCTAAAATACTGTTAATGACTTTCCATTCATCTTTTATATTACCTGTTGATTTTTCCAGTAAATTGCAATAATAAATTTCGCGAGTTGATTCAACCTCAAATTTGACTGTTTTACAGAGTGAACTGTAGTATTTTTTAAGTTTTATATTATTAGGATGTTTTTGTAGCTTAGAACACACTGTATTTTTTGAATTAATAAGATTAAGGAGACTTTGGTTCATCTAAGGCTTTAAAAATTTCCTTTTATTAGAGCGTTTAATTGAAGTTGAAGAGCAAATTTTAATGTGATCTTGTAAAATAGAAATGAAAATTGCATACGAAGTAGATGGATAATTTTCAGCATAAACTGATTCCCAAAATTCATGTTTCAAAATACTTTCTAATAAGTTGTAATCAATGATTTGTGTCTCTTTTTTATGTTTTAAGTTAGAACATTTTGAAACTCCATCTGAATTACTACTTAAAGCGATCAGTTTATGGTCAGATATGTTTAAATCAAGAACATGACCCACACAATCAAATTTATTATTTTTGCTAAAACGGGAAAAAATATGGTCTATGCAAGTACTTGAAGATTCGGTTACTCGAGTTGGTTCATTTATCAAGGACTTTAACCCATTTGAAGCCATTAGGAAAAGGTAATTTTCAGTATCTTTATCAATTGTGTCAAGAATATCTATATTAATATCACCAATAATAATTAAATTTTTCGATCTCTTCAGACAAAGAATTTGACCGAGTTCATCAATAAAGAAACCTTTTCTAAATGCATGTAATCTGTATATACACAGCATAGTATAATAATTCTCATTTAGATAACCAAACGACAACTCAACTATGTCCGCGCTTTGAGTGTTAATTTTCGAAAACTTATGAGTGAAACTTTCATCAATATAAACTGCAACTCCACCTGCGGAATAAGAATTATTGCAGCAGCTGACTAGTACATAGCCCGGAATATTATAATTATCAATTTCATTTTCATAAACCCAAATCTCGGTTAAAACAATTATAACTGGCATTTTTTTGAGAGACTCAATGTGAGCTAGAAAGACTGGAAAATTCTTTCTTAAACTACGTATGTTTTGGTGGATACAAAAAGAATTATCAAAGAAACTACGAAAATCTGGCGTTTCACAAATACTAGGGACTAAAGGAAAATTAGGATATACAATACTCATATTTTATCAAAATCATAAATGCAATTTATTCTTACTGAATTGTCACCCTCACTCTTCCTCATGAAAATATTTCCATTTCTAGTTCAAACGTATTTGACTCCCTTCGTAGCTTTCATAGATAACGCAGTATTTAAAAGTTGACGTCTCTGGTTTGATAAACAATCGTTGATGTAAACATTCTCAGGTTTCAATGCTGCAAACAGTTGTCTAGTTGTTAATTGCTCTTTCATCTCTCGTTTCTTTCTTATAATTTTCTCTTTCATAAGGTGCGAAACAAATTTTACATGTAGAACATTAGTGGAGGTGGTATTACTCTTTGACTTGCCATGAGATGTCTGCTTTCTCTTATTTATTTGCTTCACATAACATTGATCAATGTCTGCTTCGCTCACGCTCATATTGAATGCATCACGAAAAATTCCCACTGCGAGTTCGATGGGCGGCTTGTCTTTATGATCGGGAACATTATACACTTCAATGCTGTTTAAAAGAAGTTGTTGTTCTAGACTATTTACTTTTTGTTCCAGTATGAGAATTTTATTTTCGTTTTCCTTGTTAATTGCAGCCATTTCCTCAATTTGAAATTTATGGTAATTTTTTAGTTGGATAATTTCATTATAGACCATCTCCAAGGTGACATTTTTTTTTTTTGAACATTTACATCTAGCATTTATAATTTTAATCTTGGATCTTAATAAAACCTTTAAAATGTGATTCAAGAAAATATTTTTGTGTTCAGACGTACATGGGTATTTTCGGCATTGCAAATGTCATTAAACGACTGTAACACATTTGGTTGGAAGCAAAGCTCATCAAAATGATCTTCAAAGCAATTAACAATGCATTGAATAAGCTTAACAAATGCTTCTGAAGGAATGGTCAAGCCCTCATTTGTTATGCCCTCGTATTGCCGAGCCTCAATAAGTTTTTCATTTGATGTATACGTTTCTTGTCTACCTTTTTTGCTTGTATAAGCCTTGCATGTTTCACAATTTGTTTTTTTTTATAACACATTTTGCTATATATCCAGCAAAATATGAAATCGACATTTCTTTAATGCTGGTAGGAAACGCTTCCAAAAGGTTGTTTTCCATAGTGTCCTCATTGTCAGAATCATCAAGCTCACATATGTTGCCCTCTTCATCATTTTCATCGACTCCGTTGCAGATACTTTGAAAAGCTCCTTAACAATTAAAAAAACAATGATGCATTTTTTTTATAATTCATGAAGAAATTAGTTGATATAAATATAGTTTTTCTGTATATGGCTTACAAACAATATCAGTATGGACAAAAAAGTTACAAAATTTATAATAATTTTATAAAAAAAAAAGAGAGAAATGAAAATCCCATCTTTTTTCTGGATTGACAAAAAATTGGTTAAATGAAATAATAAAAATTTTGTTTTTTTAAATTACCACATAGGTAGGTACTGTATAAATGTATAAGTGGTTCCTTTGAAACTGATGTTTAAACTCACCTGCTGACAAAGTAATCAAGTTAGATGGAATAATATAACCTGGTTTCTCCTCATTTAAGCTTATATCTCCATCTTCTGATGTATTAAGGAAACCTTTATTTCCAATGAAATTTAAATTTTAACCGAGAAAGTTATAATTTTGTTATACAACTTACTTTCCACATCTGCCATATTCAAAATAATAGAAGAATCAGATGTTTCATAGTTAGTTGAGTCTGGAGCCATGATGTTGTAAAATCTCATTTGTTTGAGATTTTTGTACAAAAGAAAAGAAGAAGGATTTTTTTCATATGAACCTCTATTATTTCTAACAACAGAAATTGTGTTCTCCAAACAATCAGTATTTAAATGTGATGTTAACAAATAAAGCTGCTCTTGGCTTTTAATGTGGTCCCACAATTGTAGTACCCCATTTATTGTTTGACACAAGCCTTTGAAACAGAAGACAGTTCCTTCCTTTTCCCGTTTCCATTTCCCAATCCAGTCCAGTTCACACCTTTAAATTTAAAGGAAAAACGCTTTTGTAACTGATAAAAAATGTTTATCAAATGACACTATTGTGTGTTAACGTTAGCACAAAAAAGCATTAGTAAAGTGGATGTATAGTGGTTGAATGCTAACCTAGAGTTGTGGGTTCGAGTATTACACTTTTTCTTCGCGCCACGAACCCGATAGGGGGAGGGGAATTTATTTAATTAAAACTATTATTCTTTGAAAACGCGATCCATTTAATTTCATAAGACAAAAAAAAAGAAGTACTTGTACACCGATACCGACGGCGGCGACGCACGACACGAACCTGGCCAGCAACTGAAAGCCACCTGGATTTTTATTCGATAAATAACCTCTATACTCAATCCACTGTACCAACCGTCTTACCTATCTTTCTTTTCCTCTAGCAAGTGCCGTGCAAGTTATACATACTTGAAAGACCTACATACACGTAGTTTACGTGTTATTAAATTATATTATTTTAAATTAAAGTTATAAAATTTTAAGTCTAAGACTGGAAACCGTATGGCTCTACGACTTTTAGCTGCTAAGCTATTCAAAAATAACCAAACCTACTTCTTTATAAAAACACCAAAATCTAGCCTTGCGAGATGGCACAGGATACCATTTTGCCAATTTTGTCTTGTTCTTGTGAAGAATTAGGTTTGGTTATTTTTGAATAGCTTAGCAACTAAAAGTCCTAGAGTCATACGGTTCAAATTAATGAGAGCGTTGAAGTTCTCAAATTCAAAGCAAATACAAAAAATAAGCAGAAAAAAAAACTATTTTTTATTAGGGGATTTCTGAAATACTTTTGCTTTCATTCGCTTTGAATTAACGTTTAGGGAAATGACTATTCTTGAAAGTTGTCAACGTGAAAAGTTTGAGCTTTTAACTTTGCAAAAAAAATGAATTTCTTAAGCCGAAGCGCTGTTCTTCTACAACTTGCATTAAAAAAGGTAATCGTTTTGTTCCACAATAGTTAAGAAGGTACGTTATTTAACTTAATGCCAAAATACTTATAAGATATTCCAATAAAAATGGTGATATAAATTTATGCAATGCGTGTACTTCCACACGAATCCACGAAATTCATGGAATCAAATGGTACTTCCTGCCTTTTACAATCATTTGATGACCTTGGTCTTTGAGTTGAATTTGCATTTTATGTTATTCAAGAATCAATTTCTGGGTGTAGTAAACAAATAATTGAAAAAGAATGGGATGAATCAAGCCTTGACCAATAGTTTTCAAGCGACTATGATGACCTTGATTATATTCCTGAAAACAACAGTGAAGCAAGTCATAATGATGGTAAAGAAGAGCTCATTGTTTTTGAGGCACCACAAGAATCTGCCGCAGAAACACTTACATCAATTACTGAAAAGAAAAGTAGAAGGTGGAAAAGCTTATCCAGAACGCGGTAAGAATACCAATCACTCAAAAATACAAAAGTCCCGAGTAAGATCTTCCATCAAAAAGTCAACCATTTATCATACTTCTTTCAAGATGAAAAGTTTTTTCAAAAGAAGAAAGCCGCAAACAAAATATCGGATGTAAATTGTTTAACATGAAAGGGTGTATAAAAGCAGCTTTCCCATAAGTATCGAAAAGAAAACAGATAAACTTAGTCTTTGGCGATTCCCGGAAAGTCTCACCACTGGTACAAACTTACAAAGGCTTGAAAACAAGCAAAAGCAGAAATAAGGCCCCAGAACCCGACGTAAATTATGGAATCAAAATAAGATTGATACATTTAAAATAAAAATTTGAAAAAAAAACTCATAACAACTAATGTCATATTTTTTAATTCAAAAAAATATCCAAGAATCACTTCATTTTTGTGTAGGTACAAAAAATGTGATAAATTGAATTGAATAAATTTTTTTTATTTTTATCTTATTAATAAATATACCTTAACTATCAAATTTTAATAACGATTTTCAATGAATTGCAGCATATTAACGATATCATTCGATTTAAGTAAGAAAATATATTATCGACAAGGAACATTATAATTCTTTATGGTAAACAATTGTCTCCACTTTCAAACGATATTTTTAATTTCCGGCAGCGATGTGTTTAATAAACATATATTATATAGTTTACTTATTTTATTATTAATTACAATTTTAAAGCTTAAGATATAAAATATCTTACCTCTCATTCGCAACGAACGACTCTTTATTTTTCAAAATTACAGATGCTTCAGGACGATTTTGGTTGTTGAATTTAAAGGGAACAGCTTCAAATGACACTCGCGATCTAATGCGGTTTAAAAACAAATCACTTTTTTGAAAATGGTCCGCACAGAAATCTGTTCTTCGTTTATAAGTTTTTCAGAAAAACTGTTTCCTGAATTAATCAGCCACATATTTTTCATTACTTCGTTTTTTGGCAATCGGAATCGCGGCACACCCGATTTTGCATTGTTTTCGCAGCCTAAATAGTCACAATACACCATAATTTTATTCATTTTTTCACATCAATTTTTAAAACAATCAGCCGTC
This sequence comes from Platycheirus albimanus, assembly GCA_916050605.2. Classification (NCBI taxonomy): domain Eukaryota; kingdom Metazoa; phylum Arthropoda; class Insecta; order Diptera; family Syrphidae; genus Platycheirus; species Platycheirus albimanus. Next base: position 208,778,040 of record OU696696.1, read on the forward strand.
AAGAATAAGAAAAATCCACCCTGAACCAAAACAAACACGATCTACACCAACACGCACCTATCTTGCATCCAGACAAAACACATACGAGTAAAATGAGACAAAAAAAAAAAACAAAACAAGTTTTTTATTTTCATTTTCATATTCATATTCCTATTCACATTTCACAAAACGATCGTGTTTTTTGCGCTCTCTTTCCCCCGTTAGATTTTTTAAAGCGAAAAATCCTTAAAGGATTTTATTTTCATCCCTTACAAACAGTGGTTTCAGAAATGGAATATGATATAGCAAAGACAAAATCCAAAAAAGAATATTTGAGCTACTCATAATAACCACTGGCACCATAAGTCATTGTATATATAAACTATAGTACTATCACCTGAGGGGCGCCATCTATCGACGAAAAACTAAGCTCGAGAATACCATGGGAAGCAACAACAACAATTAAAATGGTGGAAATTGTTGTTGTTGCTTGTCGATAGATGGCGCACCTCAAGTGGGAATACTATAGTTTATATACAATGCATAAGTCTCTGCTGTCGTTTGAGCAAAAGCCCGGTGTCCTATTCTATTTGTAATTATTCAATGATAAAAGCTAAAGTATACATAATTTAATATTCATTCTGTCACATTGGATTAATCAAGACACATGTTCTTAGCTGAGTATAAAATAAAGTAATTTCATTCCTGTTAAAACAAAGTATATTGTTTTATTTTATATTGAAACCACAATATAATAGTAGGTATCATAAATATTCTAAGGCTATACAGGAACCTATCAGTATTAGGTACTATAGGTGCGGGGTAGAAGCATAGTTAAGTTAGTTGTAAGTAGTACAGGTAAGCTCCTATGAGTTGGATATTTTCATATTTCTTAGCACCTTGTGCATTTGGTGGAAAAAAACAAGCTGTATGTGTAATATGGTATAATAATGTATCATTCATCACTAACTTTAACTAGTTACAGAATGTTCACTATTATTCTTTCCAAAATTAGTTTATAATGTTATGATATTTATATATAACAATTGTAATTATTTAGCCTAAGATGGAATGAATAAATGAAATGAAATGAAAATGAAAATATTATTTGTAAATTTTGTATGTATGTAGGTACCTATCAGTTTTTTTTTATTTATATATATATATTCCGTGATTTTGGCATACGCATAGGTACCTAATTATATTGTATGCTATGTAATTACATTATATTATTCGAAACACATAAGCATAATAAGACATTATTTTCGTATTGGATATAGATGTGCAATGTGGTACTTCAAAAAATTTAGGAATTTACTGGTTTCAATTAATTTTTTTTTTTTCTTAGGATGCATATCAAGTATAGGTATATTATTTAGTTTGGCTTAAGACTTTCACAATAAGGAGCAACCTGAACAAAATTCAAAATTTAATTTTCCCAATATTTTCTAGATGAAGGGTGGTGATATAGGCAAACTATAATAATTTTTGATTGTCAACGTGTATTTTAGAATTTTTTTTTTGTCTTTCAACCAACATTTTTAATTTTGATTATTTGAAAAACCAAGGGTGGGCAAACGAAAATGTTTGGTGGGCAAACGTGGGCTAACGATGGCGATATGCAAACGAACTGCATTAAAAAAATCGATTTTTACATCTTTTTTTTTTTTGTCTTTCAACCAAAATTTTGAATTTTGATTATTTCCGAAACTAAGGGTGGGCAAACGTGGGCTAACGATGGGCGAACGAACTGCTTAAAAAAAATCGATTCTTACATCTTTTTTTTTGTCTTTCAACCAAATTTTTGAATTTTGATTATTTCCGAAACTAAGGGTGGGCAAACGAAAATTTTTGGTAATCAAACGTGGGCTAACAATGGGAAAACGTACTGCATAAAAAAATCGATTTGTACATCTTTTTTTTTTGTCTTTCAACCAAAATTTTGAATTTTGATTATTTCCGAAACTAAGGGTGGGCAAACGAAAATTTTTGGTGGGCAAACGTGGGCTAACCATGGGCAAATGAACTGCACCAATTTCGAAAAAAAATTTCACAAGTGGGGTGCCAGCTTCACGAAATTTCAAATTTTATTTTGTCAATATTTTCAAAGTGGAAGGTGGGCAAACGCAAATTTTTGGTGGGCAAACGTGGGCTAACGATGGGCAAACGAACAACATCAAAAATTGTAGCAGTTTGGCGTTTTGAATTTTTTTTAATTCAATCTCTCTCAACCAAAAAGAAAATATTTTTTTTTTTGATGGGCAATCGTGGGCTAACAATGGGCAAACGAACTGCATCAATTTCGATAAAAATTTCACAAGTGGGGTGCCAGCTTCAGGAAATTTAAAATTTTATTTTGTCAATATTTTCAAAATGGAAGGTGGGCAAACGAAAATTTTTGGTGGGCAAACGTGAGCTTACGATGATGGGCAAACGAACAGCATTAAAAAAATCGATTTTTACGTCTCTTTTTTTTTTGTCTTTCAACCAAAATTTTGAATTTTGATTATTTCCGAAACCAAGGTTTGGCAAAGGAAAATTTTTCGTGGGCAAACGTGGGCTAACGATGGGCAAACGAACTGCATAAATTTCGATAAAAAATTTTACAAGTGGGGTGCCAACTTCACACAGCAGTCACATTTTGCATACTCAACTAATTCCAGCGCCTGCACTATGTGTAACTCTATGACGACCGCAATTTAGAAAACAATGTCAAAACTTTTTTCCTATAAATTTTTTTCTTACCACACTTTGTCGAAATATGTGTAAGGCCACAGTATTACCTTGTGTGCCAAGTTTCATTGGTCTCAGATTCATAGTTAAGGTTTTGTGGATTTTTATCCGCTCTCCCATGCAAAGCGCATCACTGTGCGCCGTGACATTGCAAGTAGATACAGGATTTTTGTTAATGCAATAATATATACTTACCTTCTAAGACAACAGCGTCATCTTCATTCCCCTCCAAATTTGTTACATTTTTAAGACAATTTCCCAAATCAAGGATAAAAGTCATAAGTAAAAAAACTAAAACACTTCGTGAAACTATATCCACTTAAACTTTCAATTCCAATTTTATATTGTTTGTACACAAACCGATCTTATTAACAAGTTTTTGTTTTTATTTAAATACACGTTCTTAAAACAAATTTATAAAAAAAATTGCGAAACGAGAAAATAGTGCTGGTTTTTTTAATCATGATTTCTGATGATATATTTTCCATCAGAAAATTCTGGTAGTATTTATCAGACTATCAGGAGATCTGAGAAACAAATATATATTCTGAGTTCCTGAAAGCAGATACCAGGGCTTCAGATAAACTTTTATTCAACAGGAAAAAAAAAAATATTTACTAGAAAAATGGTACTATCAATTATGATTTTATTAAAAGAAAAATATTTATCAGAAAAGTGGCACTATTAATAGTGATCTCTGATGTTGTATTTTCCATCAGAAAATTCTGGTAGTATTTATGAGACTATCAGAATACCTGATAAACACATGTATATTCTTAATTCCTGATAGCAGTAACCAGGGCTTCAGATAAACTTTTATATAACAGGAAAAGAAAATTAGCGTAAGCGATACAATTATTGACACTGCAAAATTTCAGCCTAGCTATTGACACCCTCTTCTTATACAGAGCGTTTCATGGGAACAAATCTGAATGGTTCCCAAAACTGTTTCCTTTAAGTTCTTCACTCTTTACTATTCTCTCACTCTTTGTTTTTATATAGTTAAGGGCTAGTCAGGTTTGTTGTGAATTCCAAAACATAAACATCACTGTTAGGCGAGTGTGTGTTTTGTGAAAAAAGTGTCTATTTTGTTAAGGAATCCGAACATGTAAGTGGATAATTATACTATATTTAATGCAGGCTTGATCATATTAGTTTAATATATATGACATAATAATGCCCTGGAGAAGAATTCTACTTATTTTTATTGGTTTCTGTTGATTATATATTTAATAAAATGGGGTGTCAACTATTGTGTTAAGATTTTAACATTTCCTATAATTGACACCTCTGTGTCAATAACTGTCTTCTATTGGAGTACAAACATTGACACTGTGTCTATTGTTATACTTATAAAGAGTGTCAATAATAATAATATTCTTATAACTTAACAATTAGCTGGAAAAATGTCTAATTGTCCTGAGAAATATACCGAAACGGACAAAGACAAGACACATATTTAACACAGACAAAACAATGACTAACGCAGACTTAGCACTGACTTAGCACAAACTTAGCACAGACTTAGCACAGACTTAGCGCAGACTTAGCACATACAAGACACAGACAAGACACAGAGAACACACATACAAGACACAGACAAGGCACAGGCAAGACACAGACAAGACACAGACAAGACACAGACAAGACACAGACAAGACACAGACAAGACACAGACAAGACACAGACAAGACACAGACAAGACACAGACAAGACACAGACAAGACACAGACAAGACACAGACAAGACACAGACAAGACACAGACAAGACACAGACAAGACACAGACAAGACACAGACAAGACACAGACAAGACACAGACAAGACACAGACAAGACACAGACAAGACACAGACAAGACACAGACAAGACACAGACAAGACACAGACAAGACACAGACAAGACACAGACAAGACACAGACAAGATACAGAAAAGACACAAACAAGACACAGGCAAGACACAGACAAGACACAGACAAGACACAGGCAAGACACAGACAAGACACAGACAAGACACAGACAAGACACAGACAAAACACAGACAAGACACAGACAAGACACAGACAAGACACAGACAAAACACAGACAAGACACAGACAAGACACAGACAAGACACAGACAAGACACAGACAAGACACAGACAAGACACAGACAAGAGACAGACAAGACACAGACAAGACACAGACAAGACACAGACAAGACACAGACAAGACACAGACAAGACACAGACAAGACACAGACAAGACACAGACAAGACACAGACAAGACACAGACAAGACACAGACAAGACACAGACAAGACACAGACAAGACACAGACAAGACACAGACAAGACACAGACAAGACACAGACAAGACACAGACAAGACACAGACAAGACACAGACAAGACACAGACAAGACACAGACAAGACACAGACAAGACACAGAAAAACACAGACAAGACACAGACAAGACACAGACAAGACACAGACAAGACACAGACAAGACACAGACAAGACACAGACAAGACACAGACAAGACACAGACAAGACACAGACAAGACACAAACAAGACACAGACAAGACACAGACAAGACACAGACAAGACACAGACACAGACAAGACACAGACACAGACACAGACACAGACAAGACAAAGACAAGACACAGACAAGACACAGACAAGACACAGACAAGACACAGACAAGACACAGACAAGACACAGACAAGACACAGACAAGACACAGACAAGACACAGACAAGACACAGACAAGACACAGACAAGACACTTACAAGACACAGACAAGACACAGACAAGACACAGACAAGACACAGACAAGACACAGACAAGACACAGACAAGACACAGACAAGACACAGACAAAACACAGACAAGACACAGACAAGACACAGACAAGACACAGACAAGACACAGACAAGACACAGACAAGACACAGACAAGACACAGACAAGACACAGACAAGACACAGACAAGACACAGACAAGACACAGACTAGACACAGACAAGACACAGACAAGACAGACAAGCCACAGACAAGACACAGACAAGACACACACAAGACACACACAAGACACAGACAAGACACAGACAAGACACAGACAAGACACAGACAAGACACAGACAAGACACAGACAAGACACAGACAAGACACAGACAAGACACAGACAAGACACAGACAAGACACAGACAAGACACAGACAAGACACAGACAAGACACAGACAAGACACAGACAAGACACAGACAAGACACAGACAAGACACAGACAAGACACAGACAAGACACAGACAAGACACAGACAAGACACAGACAAGACACAGACAAGACACAGACAAGACACAGACAAGACACAGACAAGACACAGACAAGACACAGACAAGACACAGACAAGACACAGACAAGACACAGACAAGACACAGACAAGACACAGACAAGACACAGACAAGACACAGGCAAGACACAGACAAGACACAGACAAGACACAGACAAGACACAGACAAGACACAGACAAGACACAGACCTGACAAAAACTTAGCACCGATTAAGCACAGACTTAACACAGACTTAGCACGGATTTAACACAAACAAGGCACAGACAAGACACAGACTTAACACAGACTTAGCACAGTTTTTTGATTTGTTTTTAAATTTTATTAATAAAGCTTCTTACAGTTTTAAAAAATTATTTAAGCGAACCTCAACCAAAATATCGCTATTTTTATTCCTTGATATCTATTCGAAGATTATGTCAATAATTGTATAAATATGTGGTGTCAATGGGTCTAGGCTAATTCACTGTGCACAATTCACTGTGCACAATTAACTGTGCACAATTCACTGTGGGGACAATTCACTGTGCACAATTCACTGTTGACACAATTAACTGTGGCGGACAATTCACTGTGGTGGACAATTTACAGTGTGCCTTTCACTGTGGTGTACTATTCGCGCGCGCAAATAGTACACCACAGTGAAATGCACACTGTAAATTGTCCACCACAGTGAACTGTGCCCAATGCCTAAATTTCAAAACAGTTTAGTATTATTTTTTATGAATTTTTTTCTATAAATCAGTAAACAGAGAACAAAAATCTAACAGATCTTGGTTCCGAAGGAAAACAACATAAGGAAAATCACCTTCAATCTTCCATTTGAGTTATTTCAATGTTTGCTCATCACTGTAGAGGTAAAATTTAATCAACTTTCGCCACAGCGTATAACTCCACCACAGTTGTCCACCACTGTAAATTGTCCACAACTGTTAATTGCCCGCCACAGTGAATTGAGTACCACAGTGAATTGTGTACCGTGAATTGTCCCCACAATGAATTGTGCACAGTGAATTGTGCACGGTGAATTGTGCACAGTGAATTAGCCGGCTTCGGGTGTCAATAGTTGTACATGGGTGTCAATTATTATATATTTTGATATAATAAATATATTTGCCAGCTGTGTGAACCGAAAAATTCCTTAAGAGTGTCAATAACTGTATGGCTTACGCTATTTACCAGGAAAATGGTACTATCAGTTATGGATTATAATGTTATATTTTCTATCAGAAAGTTCTGGTAGTATATTTATCAGACTATCAGAAGACCTGATAAACAAATTTATATTCTAAGTTCCTGATAGCAGTTAGCAGGGCTTCAGTTTAACTTTTATTTAACCGGAAAATAAAAATATTTACCAAAAAAATGGTACTATTAATTATGATTTCTGATGTTATACTTTCTATCAGAAAGTTCTGGTAGTATTTATCAGACTATGAGGAGACCTGAGAAAAAAATGTATATTCTTAGTTCCTGATAGCAGTTACCACTGCTTCATATAAACTTTTATTTAACAGGAAAAGAAAATTATTTACGAGGAAAATGGTACTATCAGTTATGGATTATAATGTTATATCAGAAAAATCTGGTAGTATATTTATCAGACTTTCAGGAGACCTGAGAAACAAACTTATATTCTTAGTTCCGGATAGCAGTTACCAGGGCCTCAGATGAACTTTTATTTAACCGGAAAATAAAAAAAATATTTACCAGAAAAATGGTACTATTAATCATGATTTCTGATGTTATACTTTCTATTAGAAAGTTCTGGTAGTATTTATCAGACTATCAAGAGACCTGAGAAAAAAATGTATATTCTTAGTTCCTGATAGCAGCTACCAGGGTTTCAGATAAACTTTGATTTAACAGGAAAAGACACATATTTATCAGAAAAATGGCTCTATCAATCGTGATTTCTGATGTTGTGTTTTCTACCAGAAAATTATGGTATATAACAGGTAAAGAAAAATATTTTCCAGAAAAATGGTACTATTAATCGTTATTTCTAATGCTGTATATTTAATCAGAAAATTCTGGTTGTATTTATCAGACTATCAGGGTAAAAAAATGTATATTCTTAGTTCCTGATAACAGTTACCAGGGATTCAGATGAACTTTCATTTAACAGGAAAAGTAAAATATTTACCAGACAAATAGTACTATTAATAATGATTTCTGATGTTATATTTTTTATCAGACAATTCTGGTAGTATTTATCAGACTATCAGGATATCGGATATACGATTTTTTAACTTGTACGTGATGCCGTTAACATTTATCAGAAAAATAGTTGTATGTTTAATGTTTAATCAGGATTCAGATAAACTATGTTTCAGCATGGAAAACGAGAGTATTTACCAGAATTTCTCCTGTTATATTTTATCAGTTAATCTGATAGCGAAATGTGTCGACTATCGTTTTGGTACCGGTTATCAGAATTCCGATAAACTATGTTTCAGCATGGACAGCGATAACATTTATCTGGAAAACCAGACCAGATTTTCTCCTGGTATATTTGATCATAAAACCAGTATCTGGAAAACTTTTTGAGTGTATTTTTCGCGCGGCCATATAAGTATTGATTTTAAATTTTTTTTTGAACTATATATTGTGTGCACGTGTTTTTTACTCTTGTCTGTACTGTTATATCCTCTTTTAAATTTTCAGGTATCTGAAGATGGAAATGTAAGCATATCCGTTTTATCTCTAACTCCTGCAAGGGAAGACCACGGCAAAGGTCTTGCATGTCGTGCTACAAATGAACTAGTGCGTAATGGAATCAGAGAGACCGCAATGAAGTTAAATGTTTTCTGTGAGTACCTAATTTGTATTTGTAATTGAAAAACCTTTTCTTTACATCGGAGATCGGATAGAACAAAGTTAAGATTTTTGTCATAAAAGGGCTGCTGCCGCAATTTCCGTTTCTTATAGTTATCTCGTAGAATAAAAACACACGGATATAAGAAACAGAAGTACCTACTTTTAAATTGCTCTTTCAGCCAAAAAACGCTTTTTTTATTTTTAAATAAAAAGAAATAAATACAAATTTGGAATACATTTCAATCTGAAATTTCTTTGAGGGTTCAGAAATGAATATACATTATGTATTTCCTTAGGGTGTTTTTACATTTAAAAACATTAAAGTGGGCATTTTCTTGAGTCATAAAAAAGTTTCTTATACACATCCAATTTAACAGGAAAATTGAGAAGCGGTGTTTTAAAAAATTCAGCAGTTTAGTTTTAGTTTAGTTTTTCTGGCGACCTTGTCAGTAGAAGATACACTGTATCATATTGATTAAGGTTGCAAAGCAATTAATAAATATATACTGTGTACTGTGTAGTCATAGCGTTGGATTGTTAATGAAAAATAATAAATAAGTTTTTAGTTTTGTTTTCTCAATCGAATAGTTGTGTTCGTTATTTAATATTTCTACGGAATTACAGGTTAATATAGTTTTAATGGCGTTTTATTGAATAGAGATTTTTTTAAGAGATACTACAATATTCAACTGTAATTTTTAGTAACAAAGTCTATAAGTATGGCTTAGGAGTCGTCTACTAGATTGACACGTTTTGTATCAATGTACATACATATGTAACGGGTGATTTTTTAGCTGGTTTGGTTTTGGCAACACTGGTTTTGACAGCTGACGTGTGTTTAGTACCTTGTGTCACTGTCAAACAGCTTCAGTTTGGTTTGCAATTTAACCATGGATCGTCTTACAAAAGAACAACGCTTGCAAATTATTGAATTTTACTATCAAAATTCGTGCTCGGTTCGAAATGTGAGGATCCGCTTTTTTATCGAAAAATTGTGTTCAGCGATGAGGCTCATTTTTGGTTGAATGGGTACGTAAATAAGCAAAATTGCCGCATTTGGAGTGAAGATCAGCCAGAAACATTGCAACAGCTACCAATGCATCCCGAAAAAGCCACTGTTTGGTGCGGTTTATGGGCCGGCGCGGCGGCATTATTGGGCCATATTTCTTCAAAGATGATGCGAATCGCAGCGTTACGCTACCATGCGATGATAACAAACTTTTTTTGCCCGAAATGGAAGTTCTTGACTTGCATGATATGTGGTTTCAACAAGACGGTGCCACATGCCACACAGCACGCGAAACAATGGCGCAATTGCGAGGCGAGTTTGGTGAACAGTTAATTTCACGTTTCGGGCCGGTCAATTTGCCGCCTAGATCGTGCGATTTGACACCATTAGACTATTTTTTGTGGGGGTATGTCAAGGCTAATGTCTATAGGGACAAGCCCGCTTCGATTGACGCACTGGAAGCCAACATCCATGCATTCATTCGTGAGATACCGGCCGATATGTGTGAAAGAGTATGCCAAAATTGGACTCAGCGGATGGGCTACCAGAGGCGCAGCCGCGGTCAACATTTGCATGAAATTATCTTTAAACATTAAATTGCAAGGTTCAAACTATCGATTCAAATAAATATTTCATTCATTTTTTCGAATTTTTTGTGTTTTTTTTTTAAAAAAGGTTCTAAGCCTCTTAAAAAATCACCCGTTACATATGTAGATTTCAAAAATAATGTTGCTAACAAAAAAAAATTAAGTTAATTTTAATACATAAAACAAAAAAGTTATTAATTCATTTTCAATTATTTCTCACAAATCTTCTTCTCTGATTTGATTTAAATATAAGTGGAGAGCAACCTGTCTTGAGGTATATTATTGTTTGGAGAATTATTGAGCAGTCAAAATACGAGCTTTATGCAACTGTCGCAATGAAACGTGGAAGTTCGGGAGCAAAGTATTGAGGACAAAATTTGTCTATATTGGTGTCAGGATCTCCAGCCTCCAGGAGTTTGAACCTTAAAAACCATATGATAGACAAACAAGCGAAATCCAAAGTGCCCTAAATGCAACTTGGAGAAGTGTGATGCAATGCAAAGATGTTAAATACGAAGCCAATATCGCATTTTTGAAACAAGTTTGGGGACACAAACAGTTTGAAGAAGTTCCTAAAACGAAATTTGAGGTTACCAAACAGTACGGCTAACCACATCCTTTAGGTAATACTGGAGACAGGCATTTCTCCTTTATTCATATCGACACTCAAAATGCAGACTGACTACGTATACTCAAAATAAATTAAATGGAAGACAGTCTTTTACCAGAAAAAATAAAGTGCACGACTGGGTCGCACGAACTTCCTCTAATGTGTTAAAATGATCTTGAGTGCTTGAGATTTTGGGAAAAAAGCGTTGAAAAAATCACATGAAATTTTATAAATCACTTAAAAATCAATACCTTAAACGTTTTTTGGAGAAAATGAAATAAGCCATCAGGTTTCTTTTACTTTTTTGAATTTTTACAAAAAAAAAATTCAAAATCGATCGACCAGTTTTTTCAAAAAACAGTTTTTTTTGAAAAACTTTTTGAAAATATGTTCCAATTTTTTTTTGAGTATGCCAACTTCTAGCACTTTGTAGTTTTTATCAGAAAAATAAAATTTAAAAAATATAGATTAAACCGTTTTTGGAAAAAACAAAAATTGAAAAAAAATTTTGAAACTTTTTTAAAAAACTCAAAAAAACTTTTTTTTGAAAAATTTAAGAACTTTTATTATTACTTTTATAAAAGAGCTCCTACATTAAAAATTTCATTGAAATCCGTCAAGTGGCTTACGAGAAAATCGGATTTCAAAAAACCGGTCCTATGGGAGGTACCGTTATAAGACTTTTCCTGAAAAATCTATTCCAACCAAAACATTAAGCTTGCACATAAAACACTATTCAGAAAGTTTTATCAAAATCGTAGGAGCCGTTTTTGAGAAAAATTAATTTTTCACTAAAAATCGTATGGCAGGTACAGTTAGTTTTAGAGCTAGAATGCTAATTCCAAAAACCCCTCTGTAGGACGTCATAATAATATTATTTACCAAGTTTGAAGCAAACCGGTCCACCCATTTAGGCTGTAGGTGCCGATACAGACGGACGGACAGACAGACAGACAGACAGACAGACAGACAGAATTGTCGGACCCACTTTTTTAGGCTTCTCTATCATCGTAATGTTATGTTTGATTGCCCAAAAAAATTTTTTTTTTTTTACGAATGCATAACTTGCCTTATAGTACCTATAATCGCAAGTAAAAACTGCTGGTAATCCGAAAGAAAACGTCATGGTTTGAGTCTTGGAGAAATTTAGAGAAATTTCACTTCAAGATCTATCTATAGCTTGATTAGTTTGGTAGACGAAAGAAAACGAGAAGATTGTGTTGGGAAAGCGAGAAGCTCGTCTTATAGGAACATATAATATGCGCAACTGAACTTCAGCTTGTAAACTAACAATAACTTCAGGGTGGATTAGTCAACCGATCTCATGTCACTCATTTTAAAAGCACGAGGAGAGTTACTCCCAGTGAATTATACTTACCAAATAGAAGCGATTTATAAGAAACTTGTGACTTGTGAGGTATGTAACCTTAGAGAGAAGGAGGACGTATTTCAATCTCTGGGCAGATGTCCGATTCTTGTGGAAACCAGAAGAAGTGCCATTGGAAAGAGTTATCTTAGTGAAGCTGAAATAATTTGATTGGGAGGTTCTCTATCAGTATATTAAGATAGCACTTGGCTACAGAAAACAAATTATAACTATCAATGAACTTTTTTAAAAGTAATTTGAAAGTCTTCAATCATTATACTAATGTATATTATTGTAAAAGGTATTATTAAAGCAAACGGCGTCTGCCATGTCATGTAATGAATGGAAACCAAAATGTTTGTATATTATATGAAATACAATCATTTGAAAATTTAATTGAGTACGAGCTTTATGCAGAACCTTTGGAATTTTCCTACTGTGTTCGATGTAATAATATCCCCCAGCTTGCACTGCGTAAGGAAGGGGGGTTTGGGCAGTGGATCTTATCACTTTTTATTTGAAGACAAGTATTCCAGATTGAGAAGATTGCTCGTTTTGCTTCGGGAAGTTTTGTTTTGAGGTGTTTTTCAATTTTTAGTTTTAACAGAACACCGAAGTACCTACCTATACCCAGTGTTGGATAGTTACGCGTAACTTTGAAATTTTAATTAGTTACACGTTACTAATGTAACTTATGTAACTAATGTAACTAATGTAACTAATGTAACTAAATGTAACTAATTGTAACTAAATGTAACTAACTATAACTAATAGAATTTTTCAAATACAAAAACTCACATTTCATGTTAAACTGAAATTTAGAAGTTCCGTCCACAAACCCGATCGAATGACGATTGACTACACTGTTTTATGGTAAAACTTGATGATTGATATTGCCGTCGGGCCAGCTGCCAGCTGTGGCCACGGCAACCTGGCAGGGAAAACATTTTTAAATTACTATATTTCTGCAAAAAAAAAAATAAAAATAATAAAACAAAATAGATCTCGTTTGATTTCCTTTGGGCGAGCCAAATCTGAAATTTGAGACCAAATCTGAGATCAAATCCGAATTTACCATACAAAAATAAATCTCAATAAACAAAGAAATGTCCAGGAATCTCAAGGAAGAAGGGAAAACTTTAAATGTAAGTAAAAATCTATTGTATGCTCCAAGAATATAATATTTTTTAAAATTTCCTTTTCATCAGGAACATAGTAATTTCAATATGTATTCCTTGGCAGGTTGCCATTCCCCTTGCTAATAAAAGTATTTTGTCAATAGTCGATTGGGATTCAGGATGAAATGTGATTTTTTTTATTTTTTATTATTAAGTTAGAGTTAGTTTTATTTAGTTACAGTTAGTTACATTTAGTTACATTAGTTACATTAGTTACGCCAAATATTGGGCGTAACTAATTCCTATTAGTTACGCGTAACTAAACGAGTAACTTACTTCATGTAACTTACTTGCCAACTCTGCCTATACCCTCGTACTACTTCAACTGGTTGCATTTGGTATGTCCAGTTTTCATTCCTCAAGAAACGCTCTCCGACGTTACGAAGTACAAAAATGTTTGTCTTTTTAAGGTTTACGGTAAGGTTCCAGGTTTTGCAGTATCTTTCAAGTTTATTGATCTTAAGTTGCATGCTAGTAATCGAATCTGCTAGAAAGACGATATCGTCTGCATACATGAGAACTGGAATCTCGACCTTACCTAAACTAACACCTCCCACCATTTCGTCCATTATATCATTGAGGCGTTAGGAAATAGCGCCTAAGGAAATACCGCCCAAACTGATTTGGAAATAACGCCCAACAAATTTGTTAACGCCCAAAATAAAAAAAAAGAAGGAAATATAACCCAAAAGTTTTGGCTTAACACCCAAAATTCCATATCGCCCAAATCAATAAATGGCAATATCGCCCAAAAATTTTATATGGAAATTGTTTTTGCAATATTTGGGCGATATTTCCAAAATTTTGGGCGTAATTTCCAAACACTATTTTAAGTAAAAATGTTTGGTTCTCATCACCCAAAAACAATTTTGAAGCATGTATCATTTACTTAATCTCTGGTAAAGTGTATTGAACAATATCCTTAAGATGTGGAAATTAACTTAGGACCAGACGGGAGCGTGCCGTCGCGCGACGGCACGCTCCCGCCTGGTCACTGCGGTCGCAAAGCCGCGTGCCCCCGCGTGCCCCCGCGTGCCCCCGCGTGCCCCACCCCACGCACCGAAGTTAATTCCCACATCTTAAGGATATTGTTCAATACAAGAAAACTGTTTTTGTCCATTATGCAGGCAAATAGTGGTAGACAGTTACAGTATACAAGTATTTGTTTGAAAAATAAAATTTTGGGCGATATTTCCCCTATGTGGGTGCTTTTTCTTTTTGTACTAGCACTTTTGGGCGGTTATTCCTACTTTTGGGCTTTAATTCCTCTTACACCATTTCAGCTTCATATTTTGGGCAGTATTGACTTTTATAAAAACAAACTAAAACAAGGAAATAACACCCAAAATGGAAAAATAAATACAACAACAATTTGTTCGACTATTTTTTGGGTGTTATTTCCAAATCAGTTTGAGCGATATTTCCTTGGGCGCTATTTCCTAACGCCTATCATTGATACATAAAATTGCGTAAAAAGTGCTCAATATGAATCTTTGTTTCACGTCCAATGTAGTGGGAAAACATTCCGATAGAAAATGTCCATCTCAAACTGCAGCTATATTTTGTTGTCGTACAGACCTTTTATTGTATTAGGTAACCAGCTTACTTCTTATAATAAGTTAATTAACTTGATTTTCGTTTTATGTTTTAAAAAATAATATAGTTTTACGAGGGGCGTTCAATATTTTCTCGGTATCGGGGTGAAGCTGTGGTTATATATATAAATTGACTTATTTATCAAGTAATACTATTATTTTATTGCATTCATGTAAAATTTCATATAAATGTGATTATTATTTTGCGTTTCATCTCTAGTTAAACAGAATCATAATGGCAACTGAGACGATGATGGTGAAAATTGAGCATCGCGCTGTAATTAAATTTCTCACTAAGCAAGGAAAAAGTCAAAAAACTATTCATGAAGAGATGGTGGCTGTTTACCAGGCTTCCGCACCTTCATTATCAACTGTGCAAAAGTGGTCAAGTGTGTTCAAGAGAGGCAGAGAGAGCATTGAAGACGACCCCCGCTCCGGCGCCCCGGCTACTGCTTGTACGGGAGAAAGCATCAAAGAAGTCGAAAAACTTGTTTTTGAGGATGCCCGAATAAAGGTGAAAATGATGGCAGAGATCACCAAGCTTTCAACTGGTACCATTCACACCATTCTTCATGACCATCTTAACCTTTCAAAGGTCAGTGCAAGGTGGGTGCCACGAATGCTCACAGCGCCTCAGAAAAAAGTGAGAATCGCATGCTGTAGAGAGCTTTTGGAGATGTGTAGTGAGAACGCGGACGGTGTTATGGATCGAATTGTTACTGGGGACGAAACATGGGTTCACCACTATGACCCTGAAAGCAAACAAGAGTCCATGCAGTGGCATAAAAAAGGAACAGACCCCCCGAAGAAGTTCAAAGTCACTCCGTCTGCCGGGAAGCTCATGGCCACAGTTTTTTGGGACTCAAAGGGAATCTTGCTCATTGAGTAAAAAAAAAAGGTGAAACCATAAACGCCACATCCTACGCTTCTACTTTGCATAATTAAAAAGAAAATACGGGGTAAACTCGCAGCGGGTGTGTTGCTTCTTCATGACAACGCTCCTGTTCACACGGCGCGAGTTTCCAAGGCTGCTGCGCGAGATTGTTGTTTCGAAGAAATCCAACATCCACCCTATAGTCCAGACCTTGCCTTGATTATTTCCTGTTTCCGGATTTGAAAAAATGTCTTCGTGGAAAAAGATTTTCGGATGATGAAGAACTCAAGTCGGCAATAAATGGGTATTTTGCAGGGAAAGAGGAAATTTATTTTTTTGAGGGTTTAAAAAAGCTTATCTCAAGATGTAACAAATGCATTGATGTTAGGGGAGATTATATTGAAAAATAAAAATAATTTAAATTGAATTCGTATTTTCCTTAATATCGATACCGAGAATATATTGAACGCCCCTCGTATTTCACCTTAATGATCCGCCTATTCCCTTTTTCAAGTTACAAATGAATCTTCTAGCTCTCGAATTCACATTGATAGTTCGTCGGATACATTATGCCAAGGGATGATGATGTGATCGGCAGAGACGGCATATCTTTCATGATGAAGAGATAATGCTTCATCGTCTTTTTCTATACAATGTATAATCTAATAATGAAATACTTACTTACTTACTTAAGGTGGCGCAGACAGTCCATTGTGGACCACGGCCTCAACCAACATTCCTCGCCAGCTAGGCCGGTCCCTAGCCAGTGGCCTCCAGTTGCGCACACCAAGTTGGTTGAGGTCGTTTACCACTTGATCGCGCCACCTTAGATGGGGTCTTCCAGAACTGCGTCGGCCCTCCGGGTTGGAATTGAAGACTCGTCGGGCAGGAGCGTTTTCGTCCATACGCTCCACATGACCCAGCCATCTAAGCCGCTGAATTTTCAGCTTCTTAACCAAGTCAATGTCGCTGTATAGCCCGTACAGTTCGTCATTGAATCTTCTCCTCCATACTCCATTGATACATACAGGCCCGAATATCACCCGAAGAATCTTTCTCTCAAAGCACCCCAGCCTGTATTCATCCGATTGTGTCAGTGTCCACGCTTCTGCCCCATACAGCAGGACTGGGATGATAAGGGTCTTGTATAGTGTCTCCTTGGTCCTTTGAGAGAGGGCTTTACTACTAAGATGCCTTCTTAGCCCGAAGAAACAGCGATTGGCAAGAGTGATTCTTCGACTGATCTCTTCACTGATGTTGTTCTGAGAGGTTATAGTGGAACCCAAATAGACAAAGTCCTTGACAACCTCAAAGTTATATCTGTCCATTGTGACGTTTTGTCCGAGCCTACGGTGATGATCTACTTCACCCGAGGACAGCATATACTTTGTTTTATCTTCATTTACAGCCAGACCCATTCGAGCCGCTTCCACTTCAATACTTGCGAATGCTCCACTGACAGCGCGCTTCGTTCTTCCAATAATGTCAATATCATCAGCATAGCCAAGTAATTGAACGGATCTAAAAAAAATCGTACCGCTGGTGTTGACATGCGAGTTGCGTACGATTGCCTCAAGAATGATGTTGAAGAGGTTACATGACAGCGCGTCACCCTGTCGTAAGCCTTTCTCGACATTAAATGAGTCGGTGGTGTTCTTACCAACCTTGACGGAGCAGCGCGAGTTCTCCATAGTCATCCTGCACAATCGAACGAGTTTTGCAGGGATGCCAAGAAGCGACATGGCTCTGTATAGCTCGTTCCTGTTTACGCTGTCATAGGCGACTTTAAAATCGATAAAGAGGTGGTGAGTATCGATCTGGAATTCTTGGGTCTTTTCCAAAATCTGCCGAAGTGTGAAAATTTGGTCGACGGTTGACTTACCGGGTCTGAAACCACACTGATAGGGGCCAATCAGTTCACGTGCGAAAGGGTTCAGACGTTCACACAGAATGGCCGACAAGATTTTATAGGCGACATTTAGGAGACTTATACCTCTGTAGTTGGCGCAGCTTAGAGTATCTCCTTTCTTGTGGATAGGGCACACAATGCTGAGGTTCCATTCGTCAGGCATACTTTCATCCGACCAGATTGTACAGATGAGTTGGTGTATGCTCCTCACCAAGTCATCTCCCGCTGCTTTGAGGAGTTCAGCCGTAAGGCCATCAGCTCCAGCAGCCTTGTTGGACTTTAGTTTAGATATTGCTATCCGAACTTCTTCTTGGTCGGGAGGACGGAAATTTTGTTCATCATCATCCAAATCGAATGGATCATTCTGCCTGACAGCGATTAGTTGGTTGTCTTCGCCGTTTAACAGTCTGCAGAAGTGTTCTTTCCAAATTCTCAGCACCGACTGTGTATCTACAACGACATTCCCACCCTCGTCTCTACATGCTTCCGCTCGGGCTTTGTAACCCTTGGACGAATGCTTTACCCTTTGGTAGAACTTTCGAACATTGCTTCTGCCGTAGCACCCCTCAATAGATTCAACCATTCGTTTTTCCAGTTCTCTTTTTTTTCTTCTGAAAAGCCGATGTTCCTCTTTCCTCTTTTGCTGGTACACCGCACGGAAAGCGCTCTTGGCAGCTCTAGTTCTGGCATTCAGAACTGCATGATAGGCTTCGTCTTTGGCCAAGTGTGCGAGCCTGCACTCATCATCAAACCAGGTGTTTCGTTGTGGTCGCCTAATGAAACCCAAAACGTCCGTGGCAGCGGTTTTGATGGCCATTTTGCAATGTTGCCACTGGGCCTCTGGGTTTGGCGCAGGCGCCGGGCTTGTCAAGAGATAAGAGGAGACATGATTGGCAAAGGTTGTGGCGGTCTCTTGCGATTGTAACTTCGCAACATCAAACTTTCTCACAGTGGATGTTCGATTCTGCGGTCTAGTGGAGATCCGCATTCGCACTTTAGCTACAACAAGGTAGTGGTCCGAGTCTATGTTGGCCCCTCGGAAAGTGCGGACATCCATGACATTGGAGGCATGTCTGCTATCAATCCCAATGTGATCAATTTGGTTGACGGTATTTTGATCAGGAGACCGCCAGGTCCCCTTGTGTATATTGAGGTGTGGGAAGTATGTGCTTGCTAAGATGACACTTCGCCCCGCAGCAAAGTCGATTAGCCTGTGTCCGTTACTGGAAGTGTTGTCGTGCAGGCTATGCTTTCCGACTGTCGAGCCAAAGTTACCCTCCTTTCCGATTTTGGCGTTGAAGTCACCAAGAATAAACTTAGTGTCGTACTTCGGGCATTCATCATACGTCTTCTCGAGAAGATCGTAGAATTCTTCTTTGGTCGTGTCATCTTTTTCCTCCGTGGGGGCGTGGACGCAGATCAGCGAGATGTTGCTGAATTTGGATTTAATGCGGATTGTGACAATGCGTTCGCTTATGCCACGAAACCCCAAGACTTCTTGCCTAAGCCTTCCTCTGATCACAAATCCGGATCCAAATAGCCGCTGGTTTCTTGTCCTGTAGCACTTGCCGTAGTAGATGTCACAGTTTTTCATCCTCCTTGTGCCTTCACCATCCCATCGCACTTCTTGGATGGCTGTCATGTCGGCTTTGACACCATCTAGGGCTTCCACTAATTGTTCGGCTGCACGTGGTCTGTTAAGGGTCCGGACATTCCACGTGCAGAACCGAAATTCGTTGTCCTTGTTTCGTTTGCTAGGGTCGTCATCAGTAGGGTCATCCATATCCGAGGCAGTTGGTTGTTTCGGAACTATGAATTTTTTTACGTGGTAGGGAAGTTACCCCGACGCACAACCCCCAACCTGGGGGACCAGGCCCTATGCTGCTCTCCTTGGACAAAAGGAGCTGGAGAAAATCCAGAGTCAGTAACCCACTACGGGGATGTGAGAGCTACCGTTGGTCCTATATGGGCTCATCCGCCACCTTCTCTATTTCACTACCCTGACTAATAGTAGTGAAAGGACCCAAAGACCTGAGCTCCGAATATGTCGAAGTAGCTCAATGGGGTGCCTACCATATTGTCTGTAAGCGTCGCCGTTGGTTCACTTAATTGGAAGCTCATCCGCCGCTCGCTTGCTTTCTGAGGGGTTCGTACAGAATAAACTGCTACCCAACAAGAGAAACAGAGGAGTTTTATGGCAGGGCAATTATAGTGTTGCTATTTTTCTGTGATCAACACTCGCGCTTATAAGTTCAGCAAGTCAAGTCCGGGTGGACAAGACCAGTACCCGATGGCTACCACTTGGAGGTAAAATAAGCACAATTGATGCGTATGAGACAGTTGCAACGCTGGGCATCGCCATGTTGATACCAATCAGGGCCTACCCTATTCATACAGCACCCAGCCATCCTAATAATGAAATAGAGCTTGTAAAAGGGATGTTTATGTTAACATTCTTCAAGTTTATCGGACATGGGATCTTTTATTTATGTTAGCGTGATACGGATGTGGCGTCTTTTGCTTATTTAAGAATCGGTGAGTGCTATGATTGAATCATGCAATTATGTGCACGTTAACACCTCCCTTACTCTCTTCTATTGCTCTTCTGGTTTCTTCCAAACATCGTTCTGTTGCCATCTCAAACGCATTCTTATTGTTGTTTTCTTGTCTTATCTTGTATATTGTGAGTAGTTTTCTATATATTATATATAATTGGATGTGTGTATTTATATATGTATGTATGTATGTCGTGTATGTTCTCCTAAGCCGCCCAACGGAATATTAAGAAATTTTCAGGCTAAATATTGTTTAGTCAAGGGATGGTTCCAGTGAAGGTTTGGTTCCGATCGGGTGGAAGACAAAAATAAAATGCACTTTTAACATTTTTTGGTCCATTTTTTTTTTGGTTGCTTCATAAATTTTTTAGGGGTTTGAAAATCAGCGAAAACTCCGGAATGGCCGATCGGGTCGAGGAAAAAAAATGCAGGCTTTAACCAAAAATATTGTTTTTCCGCTCGAATTGAGATGAAATAAATAAATAAATTTAATTTCACATTAAATAAGTGTTTTTTTTTTGGGCGTAGCAACGCGCGCCGGGTAGTGCTTGTATTATTATAAAAATGCTTAGAATTAAAACAAAAAACAATATTTATTGTTATACCACAAAATATTGGGTATTTCTTAACGTTAGTTATGTACCTATTAAATCAGTAATATTGGATTTAAGTTTAATAACAATTTCTAGCTGCTTATACTTACCTTGTATTCTTAATATGTTCTAGTTCTTTATTTTTTACATTTTCATAAAACTGATTATCGATATTTATATTGTCTTTAAAAAGAAAAGGCTTAGTTTCAATTACTGTTTCGTTATTAACATTATGTGTTCCTGTTATTAAAATTGTTCCTTCATCAATTCTTTCAAATGGTAGATTTATTTCTTGAATTTAAATACAAGTTGCTTTGGGCTTTATTTTAAAAATCTGTTAAACAATTGATTTTAGTATTTATTTTACAAAGATAAGCACTTAGTTCTATTTCACATTCCCTGTCATAAAATTGATTTTTACATCTAATGATTTCTTGAGGTAGTACCCCGTGGAGTAGTGGTTAGAGTGTCGGACTGCCACGCCGAAGGTTCTGGGTTCGATCCCTGCCAACTCCACCTAAATTATTTTCCGAGGTACCGCCTCTTGCGAGAAAGTGACAAATCCTCCAAGAGTGATAAATGTCATGGAAAGTGCTTCTCTGTTAGCCGTTCTGATTCGGCGGTAAATTGTAGGTCCCTTCCATTCCTGCAGAATAAAAACACACACACAGGAATGGTTGAGAGTGTAAGTCACAGGCCCTGGCCCCGCTTGGAGCTGTTGTGCCAACAATTTATTTTACTTATTATTTTTGATTTTTTGAGGTATTAACAATTTTTCTCCGCTAATGTTATTGCCGCGAACTTTACAATGTTCACATAATTTTCTTATTTTTGGGTACTGTACCTTTTTTTGCACCTGCTTTTGCACAACCGGTTCAAAATAGGGGGTATGCGTGGTATGAAAGCTATATACCTTTTTTTACACTATCAGTTCTCGAGAGTAAGAAGCTTATATCAAGCATTAACTTACAATCAGAGATTAGCCAACACATATTATGTGCTCACTGGCTACATCATTTAGTGCAGGTGTTAGTTGTTAGTAAGCAAAATATACAAATAGCATAACACAAGCACAAAAAATAAAAAATTAATAAACACATACATTTATACAAAATAGATACAAAAACATTGAGAACATACAAAACATAAACTATGAGCGTGGTGCACTGGTTTTAAATGTTTTTTTTAGAGAGGATTTACTAATATTAAAATCAACAATACTTTTATTTGAGTTGAAAAGTTTGCACATGCGGGTAAGAGGTTCATTCATGCCATAATTAGTACGGTGTTGGGGACAATGCAATAGCTCTAATCTACGAAGATGATGAGCCCCTCCGCGATAGTTAAAACCTACACACGATAGAAGATCGGGTGAGTCCAAAAATCCCGTTAAAAGTTGGTGAATAAAAATAACATCATTGTTAATACGCCTTTGTGACAAAGTTTGAATCTGTAGAAGTTGAATCCGGTGTTTGTAAGGTGGGAGGTTGTATGGATCTGCCCAGGAGAGACCTTTTAAAGCAAATCGAATAAAATTACGCTGAACTGCCTCTATCCTAGACTTATGAACTTCGTAGAAGGGAGACCATACCTGTGATGCATATTCTAGATGGGGACGAACATGACAGTTATATAAAGCTAGGGTTACATAAGGATTTTGAAATTCCTTCGACCATCTTTTAACAAATCCCAACATGGAATTAGCTTTTTTAACAATAAAGTTGATGTGTTCCGTGAAACTCAAGTCTGGGCTAAAGTTTACTCCCAGATCTTTAAAACTAAAAACGCGATGCAAAACTTGTTGTGAAATGTAATAGCCGTGTGTACTTGGTACCCGTTTCCTTGAAAAAGTCATTGTCTGACATTTCGCTGGATTCAGGCTTAAACAATTCTTGCTACACCAGATAGCAAATCTGTCGATGTCGGCTTGCAATTCTACGCGGTCATTAGCTGAGTTAATAGATTTGAAAATTTTCATATCATCAGCGAAAACAAGGATCTCACTAGAATGAATACACGAAGTTACGTCATTGATAGCTAGTATAAACAGTAACGGACCAAGATGGCTGCCTTGTGGGACTCCTGATTTTGCTGGGAAAGGGCTAGAAAACGAATTTCTGAACTTGACTATGTATGATCTGTTTCGGAGATATGAATATATCCAATTAACAAATCCTACAGGGAAACCTAGAGCTTTCAATTTGAAAATGATAATTTCATGTGAGAGTTGGACAAAAGCTTTTGAGAAATCTGTGTAGATACAATCCAGCTCATGTCCATTCTCTAATGCCTTTGAGCACTTGTTCATAAAGGTTAATAAGTTTGTGACAGTAGACCGCTTCTGCATAAAGCCGTGTTGTTGATGACAGATTAAATGTTTGCAGAAAAACGTTATACTATCACAAACTGCTTGTTCGAAAAGCTTTGGAATAGAGGACAGTTTAGAAATCGGTCTATAGTTGGTAATATCGGACTTATTACCCTTTTTGAAGACGGGAGTAATGAATGAATCTTTCCATACTTGAGGAAATTTTAAAGATATCATGTGGAAAAGCTTGAGAGTTTTTTAAAACTTCAGCAGTTTTGCTGCGTATCCCTCTTACATTTTGGTAGAAGAGGGTAATCCTATTAAGTTTTTTGGAGCCGATACTTTAGCAACTCGATTATTGAGATTTTTTGATCGAACTACAAATTCTTTGACAAGCGTACCGGGAGGCCAAAACTTATTGTCGCAGAGAGGACCGAAAAATGATGGAGGAGTAGTTATCCTGAACGATGACACGAAACTGTCAGGCTAACTGATTTTATTGCATTTTATAGCTGACGCACTCAAAATGCAGTTATTAGCAACAAGATGTTGAATTATGTCATTGGGTTGGAGTTCAAGGTCAAGTCGGGATACAAATACTAGTTTTGGCTTAGGAACAGATTCTATTTTTTTGGGAGGTTCCGAATCGTTGATGTTATTAGTATTAGTATTAGTATTAGTATTAGAACAACTTGATAATATTTTCGGTTCAGAGCAAGATGGGGTAGTGCTGGCTAATTCAATGGGAACCGCCACCGCCGGTGCATCGATATCGGCCCTAGAGCTGTTGACGGTGGTTAAATCTACTTCTTGAAGGGGAGGAGGCAGTGGTATACTTATTGGAATGACTCTCCTTGAATTTGGGCGCTTTGGGTCTGGGGAAGGAGTTTTGGATGACGATGATCCTTCACGACCCCTTTTCTTACCCTTTTTGAGAGCAGACTTGGTGAGTATAGATGAAGAGGGGTTACTCGGGGGCAGGGATGAAGGATGAATAGAGTCAGGATCTAACGGCTCTGTTGACGTTGATTTGCTAACAGTTTTGATCGGGGAAGGAATTGAAACTACATTTGCTACAACTGAGTTAAAATTTTCATGTAAAACATCAAAGTTCTTAGCAATTTTTATAATATCATCCTTAAGAGACGACATTTTGAAAGAAATTTGCGATAAGGATATTTTGATACAGGTTTTGCAGTACCAAAAAGCAAATCTTGAAGAATTTATTTTATCAATAAAACTGTTAGTTGAGCCTAAGCATTTGGCGTGGAATAAATTCCCACAAGGGCCAAAGCAAGCAAAAAGAGGAGTTGAATTCGAGTGCTCTATACATTTCTCAGCTGAGCAGACCATTTTAGTATATATAGAAATGAATGAGGAAAGAAACAAAAGAAAAAAAAAAAAAAAAAAACTAAAAAAAGGAAATTTTATCTTAATTAAAAAATTACGAATTTTGAAGTTGAATCCGGAATATAATATATAAAAAAAAAAGAAAAAAAAAAAAGTTAAATGTTTGGCCGAGTCCAGGATTCGAACCGCGGATTACAGAATCCTAATGTAACGCGCTCAGACAGACTCGGCCGTCAAGTCGACAATAGTACAATAATTAATTTTTTACAAAAAAAACTACCAAATGATTAATTTGATACGTTATTAGTAAAATATAAAAGCTAGGATTAAAAGCTCTTTTTTTAAATAGAGGGGAAAAAAAGTTTAGTAAAAGGGGAAGTAAATAGCTTGTTATATAATTATAAAAGCACTAAATTGAAGAAAAAACAAAGATGCTTGAATGACGCTTACCAGAGCAAACAAAAAACAATGACAATTATTAAATTACCTAATAAAATCACAAATTTAAATCACCACACATATTACGAATGCTTTAAAATAATAATACTAGACAAATTATTATATAAAAATAGCTAGATCATGCAAAAAACAGATTAATTCAAAGGAGCTTAAATTCAACGCGACCACCACAAATATAACCAGTGCTGCCACACCTTACCAGCTCTACAGCCGTAAGATTCTTGGCTTCTGTATAACATCATTTCGAAGAATCATAACGGTTTAAATTGCAAATTTGGAGGGTTTAGTTCTGAAGCAATATACTCAATTGGAATGCCCACTTTAAAAACGATGCTACGCGCCGATACTGCTATTTATGGCAGCTCACCGTTCTTTATGGTAACATTATTTTTCGGTTTCTACTTTCGCTGAATGAGGCATTGTCTATATGGTGGTAAATAGCGCCATCTATGATGTTTTTGATGTAACTTCTATTCAGAACCACTAACTTATTTCTATTCATGTATACGTAGGTAAGTGCGGCGCTATTTTATTTTGTAAGTGAGATGCTAACGTCCTTAAAATCTTTCAATTTTGCGTTAAGTTCATTGAAAAACGTTCGATTGCAGCAATACTAAAAAACAACCGGAATTATATATTTTCCTGCGATAAAATATAGCCTATATTTTAAGTTGGCGTTCTACCATTAAACATGTGAAAACCGCATTCAATTCCATGCAGTAGTTTTTGCGTGATGCGCGTACAAACATACAGACAGATAGACAGACAAAAATTCCAAAAATGGGTGTTTTGGCTTCTGTGGGTCTAATAGAGACTCCCCATATTAGTTTTGCATGTATATCTTCAATGTACCAAAATCGACCCGTTACAATTTTATTAAATGTATAGATGAACATATTTTTATTTTGTATTATTTTAAACCTTGAAACGTCTGAATCATCCGAAATAGATATTTCCAATTTGTTCTCTTTAATAATATTTTTATTTAATCTAAGTCTTAAATCATCGTATTAAGTACGTTAGATTTTCCCAAATTTATAGTATTTATAACTTCTCTTAAATCCATTAAAACATATTTTAACATTTTAAGGTTTTTAATGACACTGTGTATTTTAATTGTTTCTATCAACTGAGAATTGAGTGTAAACTGCTTGTTATTTGAATCGACAAGCTCTTCTTGTTTTGTATTGATTTTTACTAAATCATCGTGGTCAGGAGTTCCACTGACCCACTTCCAGATTGTTCCTTATTCGTTTATCCCTCGTCTAGTTCTTATTTTTATATCTATTTGATCGAGAAGGTTTTCTGTTATTTCTATATCCTTTTTTAGCTGTTAAGATTTTTCCCCATTATCGTAATTTATTGTATACTAGCGGTACCCGACACGCGTTGCTTCCCCCAAAACAAAACACTTATGTATTTAATGTGAAGTTAAATTTATTTATATAATTTTATCTCAATGCTAGCGGATAAACAATATTTTTGGTTGGTGTATAAATATACAAATTTTTTGGATTGCCAACTCGAGAGCAAGCAACATACAATTGGCCATGCGAAAAACATAACTTTTCCAAATGTAAACCAGCAATAGCCAACAATTGCCCTTGTGCTTTGTTGATGGTAATCGCAAAGGCAAGACGTAGAGGGAACTGAAGCCGCTTGAAGTCAAATGGCAAATCGTTGGTAATCATTGATATGCGTGGAGTCAGTACGTCTTCCCCTTTGAATTTGCCCACGATGATTGTGCCTCGATCAAATTTGGTGTCAATTTTTTGACCGTCAGTCTGGTTCCATGGCACAGTTTTGGCACGTTTAAGTTTCGAATGAGCATCACCGGTGATCCCATTTTTAGTGTTAATATATGTGGTGGCATTCCTGGTGGCTCCATCGAATTTAGAAATTCGGTTGGATAGTTAACTGCTTGGTCTTCATCCATCACCGTGTCAATTGATTTGTATTTGACTGGTTCGCCGTGCAATTTCAACTGAATCTGTTCATTCAATCTATTGACATCATCATTCTTTGGCGCTAATATTGCACGTTTTCGCAACCAATCTGGATTTTTGTAGTTACTGGTTAAATTCGGGAAAACTTTGTCCACAACGGCTTGAATGTTTGCCTGCATTTGACAAAAATGGGGGGGGGGGGGGGGGGGAAACGAAATTGCATTTGTTGTGCGATCAATTGGAATTTTTCCGTTTCCGATGTCCAAAAGTTGTTAAGAAAATATGTGGCCGGACGCATCTTGGACCAAATGCACACGCATGTTCATTGAGAGCGTGATTTTTTCGACTCGTTTCCATAAATATGATGCTTTCAAGCAAGCGTTTAGCTCATCTACGGGCGTTGATCGAGGTATAGCGGGTAAAGTTTGGCTAAAATCACCTGCCAGAAGAATCAGAGAGCCTCCCATTGTTTGGTTTTTTCCTCGGAAATCGCACAGAGTCCGGTGAAGTGCCTCAAGCGATTTTTTATGGGCCATGGTGCATTCGTCCCAAATGATTATTTTGCACGTTTTAAGGACTGTGGTCGTTCCGGAATTGTTGCTGATGTTGCAGGTTGGTGTTTCGGTCTAGTTCAAATTCAACGGAAGCTTGAGTGCTGAATGCGCTGTACGTCCGCCATCGAGTAGCGTTGATGCAATGCCCGATGATGCCACTGCGAGTGCAATTCCATTCTGCATTCGAACCGAAGCCAATATCAAATTGATGAGAAATGTTTTGCCTGTGCCTCCTGGAGCATCTAGGAAAAAATTCCTCCATTTGCTTTGGCTACACGTTGCATTACTTTGTCGTAGGCATTTTTTTGATCAGCAACTTATTTTTTTTTAAACGGTACACGCGCTCAAGTGGTTTGTTATAGCCCTTTTAATGATAAGTCACAGCGCGAGCGATAGGAAGTTAGGGAGGAAGGGAAAGGAGGTGTCGATGAACATTGATCTTGAATGTTTGAAGATAAAAATGGCAAAGGAAAATTGTGCCAGGCAATTCATTCCACATTCGTGTTGTACGGTTTAAGGGGTGGAACGCAACTGGCTACCTCGAGTGAGCATTTTTTGTAAAAGAATCGGTAAAATAATTAAAGACATGAAACATTTCGACAATGTTTAAATGATAGAAATGTTTCCATAATGCTTCTCGCTCCTATCAATTTTAACGCTTTTTTCTGAACTCTGTCGAGCAGGTGAAGAAAAGTTTGAGAAGCACATGCCCAGAGATGGGAGTTATACTCAAGTTTAGGGCGTATAAACGCTTTGTAAAATGTAGCCAGATCAGAAGGGGTGAAAACCTTCTTGCATCTATTAAGAAAGCCTAAGCATCTTGCAGCATTTTTGGCAATCTTAAGTATATGATCATTCCAACGAAGATTGTCACTGATAAACATACCGAGTACTGATAGCTTTTCGGCCTCCTCGATACAAGAACCATTCATGGATAATGGCATAGGGGGTATGTTTAGCTTCAACGACAAAAGACAGCATTGAGTTTTCGACGCATTAAACTCCACACGATTTCTAGTACCCCAATTCACAATGCTGTTTAAATCGGAGTTTAATGAGCTTATCATACGATTTCGTCGTAATAACACGTCCGAAGTCGAAGGCCGTGAATTATCAAACGTAAACTAAAAGTCTTTTTTGTGTTTGAACAAAACGTTGTTGCTGGCTTACATCAAATTCCTGTTCCCGGACCAGGTCTTTGTCTTGCACGTCATTTCTGTTTCGTGCCGATGACGGCATACCAAGTTGGGAAAGGATTTTGTTGTTGACTGATATGCATAAGTCCTCAATCAATATCAGAGCTTCGTTGAAAATATCGTCCGAATACTCCTGATTTGGATCGATTGTACGTCCTTGCCTGAGAATGTCCTCGCTGAGACTTTTGCGATGCATTGCCCATACTTCTCCGGGATTCGATGGTGCGCATGTTGTTAAAGTACGTATTTGCTTTGGATGACACGTAAGCGATGCCTCTGTTAGTGTTGTGTCCCAATGACGATCACTTTCAAGTAAGCCCAGTTTGAATCATGCTTCTCTATACGTTGGGCATACATATTGACGCGACGGTTTTCAAGGCATCGAATGACGAAAGACCTTTGATTGTATGTAATAACAGTCGCAAATAAAAACATTCGTCGTTATTTGGATGTACTGTACACACACATCCCAAGGCATCCGACGCTCGCACACCAGCATACTCTGGAACACTTGCGACCCGCTTTCGGCGTTTGTACTTTTTTTCGATGTGTTCCAAGTGTAGTATTCGGGCACACCGTGATACAGCAACTTTTACGTGAAATCATCAGATGCACACAATTGGCAAAAGGCGGTTAGCGTGGTGTTTTGTGGCTGCTCTGCTCTATTTACAAATTTCGTTTTAAGCGAACTTGAAAAATGTTTTCAATTAGATGTTATTTACACTGATTTTTCGAAAGCATTCGATCGTGTAAATCATGATATCTTACTAAATAAGTTGCACAAAATTGGTTTCCACTCAAACTTTTTTCGATGGATCAATTCATACCTAAAGAATCGCGTTCAATATGTTCGTATTAACAGCATTATGTCTTCACCTATTCATGTTACGTCGGGTGTTCCACAAGGAAGCCATCTTGGCCCTCTTTTTTTCTTGCTATTCGTTAATGACATCCCTACTGTGTTTGTCAATTCGAAATTCCTTATGTTTGCGGATGATTTAAAAGTTTTTCGAAGTGTTCGTACCATAAATGACTGTACGTTTTTGCAAGAAGATCTAGAGAGATTATGGAATTGGTGTTTGATTAATTCCTTGAATCTTAAAATATCTAAATGCCAAAGTTTACCATTTTGTAGAAGTCATATGCCGATCAACTATTGCTATAGTATTAACAATATATCTCTTTTTTTTTATCAAAATCTTGATTTTATTAAGCATATAGACTTTTTAGTAGCCAAAGGTAATTCAATGTTAGGTTTTATTTTGCGAAATTCTAAAGAATTCAAGGATCCGTTCACTTTGAAATGTTTTTTTATACATTTGTTAGATCAACTTTGTAATATTGCAGTATTATTTGGTGCCGTGCTTATGAAAAACACTCTTTGCGAATTGAAAAAATTCAAAACGTTTTACAAGAGTTGTATTTAAAAAGCTTCACTGGGGAACAGAAATGCCTTCTCATGAAACTAGATGCAAGTTATTTGGAATCTTGCCACTGAATCTCCGAAGAAAGATATCTGGGATCGTATTTATTCGTGACGTTTTGGCCAATCATATTGATTGCTCAGATATTTTCGCTCTGATTGACTTCAAAGTTCCTGCGAGGATGCTGAGAAATCATACGTTATTTAAAGTTCAACAACACAGAACAAATTATGGGCCAAATGCGCCGTTTTATAGATGTCTAAAAGGCAGTAACACAGTTTGCGATGTGATGGATTTCAGTTTAAATAGATCTTCTTTTAAAAAAAAATTGCTTTTGATTCTAAGTAATGGTTTATAATTATATTTATTGTATAATTACATGTTATTTTATCTGTATTCTGTTTTAAGTTTTCTTTATATTGTTATTTTATTTATTTTTTGGTATAATCTAGTAATCATAAAAAGGCAATCATGTACTTCGTTTGATGAAATAAACTAAACTAAACTAAACTAAATTTTGTGCGTTTTGTTCGGTAAAGTAGACACGCTGTCCAATTTCCAAGTGTGCAGCGACATGTTGAACAGTTGGGTAGCGTTCGTGGATGTTGAATGCGAATATGCGACAAACTGCTTCATTGCTGCTGATGTAGCGTCCTATTTGGAATTGAGTGATTTCATCAGTTCGATTGGCCAGGCCGAATACTGCCATGTCACTGCTTTTGTTGACGTATTTGCAAATGTATTTAATCGACTTCATCGAGTTGCAGTACTCGACATTAATGTGAGCATCAAACATTTTCGAAAGCAGGGGTGAGTACGGCACGATCCATCTGTTGTCTATGTCAACATCTAGCTACATTTCGCATTCTAATTGTAGTTGTGTATCGACCCTCATCAGGCTTCCTTCGCCTATACATTAGGTATCCGTCACCTCCAGTTTGAGTTTCATTGATCAACTCCCGCGGATATCGCTTTGTGCACTTTCCATCCTTCATGCATGGTGAATTTGTATTAAGTGCTCCGCATGGCCCATGAATCATATTTTTCTTGATGGTTTCAAACAGAATGGAATCTTCGTCTCGATTCGGAAGCATAGCAGAAATGTGACGATTTTTCGCTTCAACCAAATTAAAACATGAGCATAAGGCACTCCTCTTTTTTGCCATTCAATTGAGTACATCCAGCACCGAGTTTCTCCAAAAATATGGTTCTTGGTGATGACGTCCATGAGTCTAATTAGTTTTTGCTTGAAGACTCGAGCGAGAAGATCATGTCTATGCCATGAGTTTTGGTTGGTGGAAAGCAGATGTGTAATTTCACTCCACGTTGGATTGCATGTGAAGGTGATGAATAGATCTGGACGTCCATACTTTCGAACATGCGTCATGGCATCTTGGTGCGTATTCGTGCATGTTTCGCGGGCTATCGGTATATGTTGTTGGCAAGATAACTATTTGTCCAACGTCGGCATCATTGGCAATTGCATCACGCAAGTATGCGTATTCTTCAACGCGCAACTTCTGTTGATTTAACCGAAAGAAAAGAAGACGTTCGCTTTCCATTTTTTCGTACATATCCACAATAAACTGATGGTGCCCACCATAACAACTGCTACATCACCTAACACTGTTGTATTGAAACGTCTTTCGTGTTCTCCAGACGGTGTTTTATCTGCTCTTATCACAACAGTATAGTCATTTGATGGCATCTGGTCTATAGCAGTTTTGAATAGACGAATCAAAGTGTTGCTTCCGTGCAACGCGCGTCTGGTTGCAGTACTAACCGCGCAACGCTGTTCGACTTCTCTTTCCTCATTGCCAGTAAAATATATTTGTAAAAACTTCGCCTCTTGATCCGGTACTGGAAGCAATGAACCGATCCGATGATATATTTGTCCTTGAACTTAAAAAGTGGGCATGTAACCGGCGTTGTTGATAATGTTTGTTGAACCGAAGGAAGTCATTTGAAAGCATGAATTGTACTGGCGGACGTTTTGCCGGAAGTGTTTTGAAACTGGAGTGTCACCAGAAATGTAACTTCGTAGCGGCTCTGGTGGCTCCATCAGCATGAACAAAACAACTTTACCGTTCGAACAACACATTAAAGGGGATTCCTTAGCGAACTAAAAACAAAATTGGTGTTCGAACCTCATTGAAAGCGGACGTGTTACTTTACTTACTTTGTGCGGGCTTTTTTGTAATTTTCCCTAAAGTACTTTATTATTATTTTTTTTCTGTTGTTTTTTTTTAATTAAAAAATCAAAATGCATTGTACTATTTGCAATGAAAAAATTGATCCGAGCGAAATACATAAAATAACTTGTATTTGCAATTGTATTTTTCATTGCGCGTGCGTCAATGTTAATCCAAATGACATTGAGTATATGAAGACAAATAAAGTAAATTATAGATGCGACAAGTGTAACCTGCTTCGCCGAAAAACACTATACTCTAAGCCATCTTCATCTTCTACAACAACAAAAACAGCAACCGATGCAATTCCAGCTAAGCAACAAATTTCCGGTTATCATGATCAAATAAGTCTACATACAGTTAAAAACACTATGACCGAAAAGCTTCAGTTACCAGCAGTCCAGTCTAACCAGGTGCCCCCTTCGCTCTCTGATGACCATACGCATCCAGATAGCAAAGCAATCACACTCCAACGGCTTTACGAGGAGATATTAAGCATGAAAAAAATTAACAGTGATTTTCTTAGTAGCTACTGTCCAGCAGTTGAGTGATGAAAATGTGTGACTAAAATTGAAGGTCAACGAACTAGAAAGCAAATTGAATTGGTGGGAACAAAAGCAAGTAGATAACGTCATTGAAATTGTTCAGAAGATTTTTTACGATGCATTAAATGTCTCTGTCCCTTCAGATGAAATAAAGAATTGCTATGTGAAAAGTTTTGCTAAGAACAATGAAACAACAAACATTCTAAGCATTCAACTTGCGTCATCTGCTATTAAACAAAAAATTATGAAGAGCAAGAGAAATGGAAGGAAAAATCTAAGCACTTCCCTATTTGGTGATGCTAGCTCAAACAGTTCCAGCATATTTATTAACCATTGCTTTACAAAACATACACGCAATCTTTTTATGGCAGCTAAAAAGTTTAAAGAAGATATGAGTTATAAGTATTTGTTGTATAACAATTCTCAAATTAAGTTAAGGAAAATTGAAAGAGGAAAGGTTGTTGTTGTTAGATCTTTTGATGTTTTAGCTTCGCTCCAAAATTAATAAAATGTTAGATACTTATGTGAATCAAGAAGATCTTTTAAACAACAACCTCTCCTTAAGAACCATAAGTAATTGTAATTCTTAAATTCTTCATGACAGTTTAGAGAATAACAAAGCATTATTTATAATTCACCAAAATGTAAGAAGTCTTCGGCAAAATTTCGATTTGTTAGTTAGCAACCTGGATGCTTTTGAAAATTTACCAGAGA
This sequence comes from Platycheirus albimanus, assembly GCA_916050605.2. NCBI lineage: Eukaryota > Metazoa > Arthropoda > Insecta > Diptera > Syrphidae > Platycheirus > Platycheirus albimanus. The sequence goes on from OU696696.1 coordinate 208,811,859, forward strand.
TTATTTTCGTATCCGAAATTTGGATCTATTCGTTTGAAAGTAATGATTATAACATTCCTGGATATACATTCTATTCAAATACAAATGACTCGTATTCTGCGGGCGGAGTGGGTGCTTTTGTAAGGGATATACATATGTATATGATTATGTGACATGAAATGTTATAGTTTGTCGAGTGCTGATGTTTTGCAAATTTCTCTTTGCTTAGACAAAGAGCTATTCTCCTTTGTTTGTTTATATCGATGTTAAAAATGGTAATCTTGTAATTTTCGGTGACTTCAACTTGGACTTACTTAAATATTGCCCTAATTTGGATACCTACCTTGCCCTTATCGCTGAGCATGGTTTGACTTCATTTGTAAATGAAACTACTAGGCCGATTTCAGGTTCATGTCTTGACCACGTTCTAGGCCGATTCGTAAATATGCAGCCCCTTGAATGTGATGGTATTAATTGCGATCTTCAAATTTCTGATCACGGTTTGACCGGAATTTTGTTCTCTACCCATGTTCGAATAAAGATAAGTACACCTTACTCACCACCTTACGTAAAAAAAATTGACTTTAATCAGCTTAATAATTTATTGCGATTCCAAAATTGATAGGTTGTTTGCGGGGTAGATAATGTCTCTACTGCTTACGATATATTTTTAGAAATTTTGAAAAAATCTATTGCCGCTTCTAGCCACGTTAAAGTACTGAAATACTTGTTTAAGAAACCGTTACATTCGAATGTGCCGTATTATAAATAAGGAAACTCGGATATGTAAGGATAATTTGTACCATAAATATGATTGGTCGTACCTAAAAAGCAAGACAGATTTTTTTAAATCGAAATCCTTAGAGCCGTTTTTGAGCAAAATAAGCTTTAAGTAACGGTTATAGGGCAGGTACCGTTATTTTTTGAGCTAAAAAAAAATTCAATTTCCCCTCTATATAATACCTAAAAAACTCTATATATCAAGTTTAAAGCCATTCGGCCCACCCCTTTTGGGCTGTAGGTCTCTATACATACAAACAGACAGACAGACAGACAGACAGACAGACAGACAGACAGTCGGACAGAATTTTTAGACCATCTTTTTTCGTCTTCGCTATCATCGTAATGTCATGTTTGATTGTTATCTCAAAACTTTTTTTTTCGACGAATGCATAACTTGCCTTATAGTACCTATAAACTATAATCGCAAGTTAAAAACACTTATTTAATGTGAAATTAAATTTATTTATTTATTTCATATCAATGCTAGCGGATAAACAATATTTTTGGTTATATCTTGCATTTTTTCGTCTTCGACCCGATCTGCCATCCCGGAATTTTCGCTGATGTTTCAAAAAGCTAAAAAATTTATGAAAAAAATCAAAAATCAAAAAAAAAAAAAAAATGATCCAAAAAATTTTAAAAGTCTGCATTTTATTTTTGTCTTTCACCCGATCGGCCATTGCGGAGCTTGCGCTGATGTTTCAAACCGCTAAAGAAATTATGAAAAAACCAAACAAACAAAAAAAGACCAACAAATGTTAAAAGCCTGCAATTTATTTTTGTCTTCCACCCGATCGGAACCAAACCTTCACAGGAACCATACCTGGACTAAACTATATTTACCCTGAAAATTTCGTTAAGATCCATTGGGCGGTTTAGGAGTCCATACGCAACATACATACATACATACATACATACAAACATACACACCTCCATGTTTAGATAGATAGATAAAATATCTTCGTAAAATGTTATATTTAAAATGTGTAAATCTTCTCAAGTTTCATTATATACAGCTGCAGGGCCATCCTCTATAAGAATATACTCCTCGTTTTTATAGTCTATTATTTGTCCTTGGACAATAATTGTCATGAGCATTAACATAAACAGCGTCTGCAAATATATTAACTCCTAATATTTTATTTGTGTATAATTCTGTTTCTTGAATCGAAAATTGTGTTCCATAAATCCTGTTCAGCTTTCCTCTTTTTATATAGCTGTTTATTCTTTGATTTTCTTTGACCTGTGTCTGCATTATTTCCCCATTTTTATAACTTTTATGATATGTCCGTGAAGTAAGCATAGCAAAAATGTCAGCATCTCAACTTTTTTTGGAGTTCTTGTCGCATGCACATGAGTTCTATATAGTTCCTGATAGTTTTCCAAAATAGTTCTGCATGATTTTACTGAAAAAAATTTAATTAAAAAAGTGAGATGCCAACTTCACGCCAGCATATCATTTCTCAAAAAATCATTTATATAAATATTTGTTTCGGATGTAAGAAACCCTGTCTAGGAGGTCTTCATACCTAAAAAAAATATATTTTTTTGAAAACCAGACAGAAAAAAAATTAAAACAAAAAATTTAATTTCCATAAAAAAAAAATTACATGTATGCCCAAAAAGCTAGGTAATCCAAATTGTGATGGTAAATTTTATTTTGTTGATTTAAACATCTTGCCTGAATATGTTTCCAATAAAATCCTGAATTTTTTTTTTACTTCTAACACTATTCTAACGGAAGTTACGAATTTTTTTACTAATTTGTAAGGTGCTTTTTTACGACTTTTTGGTAAATGACCTTGGGATGCTGGCTTTTTCAGGAGTTCCAACTCATTTATCAATTTGAACATATAGATATAATGTGTTTTTTTTTTTTTGTTTGTTTTATAATGCCCACGCGCTCAAGGGGTTTGTTATAGCCCTTTTAATGATAAGTCACAGCGCGAGCGATAGGAAGTTAGGAAGGAAGGGAAAGGAGGTGTCGATGAACATTGATCTTAAATGTCTGCAGATCAAAATGGTAAGGAAAAATTGTGCCAGGCAATCCATTCCACATTCGTGTTGTACGGCTAAGGAAAGAATCCCTATATTTCACGGTACGTCCGAAATTGGGCTCAAGTGTAAACTGATGAGCGTTCCTAGCAAGACGAGTATTACGGGGGAAATGTTTAAGGGGTGGAACGCAACTGGCTACCTCGAGTGAGCATTTTTTGTAAAAAAATCTGTAAAATAAGGAAAGACATGAAACATTTCGACGATGTTCAAGGGATGGAAATGTTTGCATAATGCTTCTCTCTCCTATCAATTTTAACGCTTTTTTCAGAACTCTGTCGAGCAGGTGAAGAAAAGTTTGAGAAGCACCTTCCCAGAGATGGGAGTTATACTCGAGTTTAGGGCGTATAAACGCTTTGTAAATTGTAGCCAGATCAGAAGGGGTGAAAAACTTCTTGCATCTATTAAGAAAGCATCTTGCAGCATTCTTGGCAATCTCAAGTATATGATCATTCCAACGAAGATTGTCACTGATACACATACCGAGTACTGATAGCTTTTCGGCCTCCTCGATGCAAGTACCATTCATGGATAATGGCATAGGGGGTATTTTTAGCTTCAACGACAAAAGACAGCATTGAGTTTTCGACGTATTAAACTCCACACGATTTCTAGTAGCCCAATTAAAAATGCTGTTTAAATCGGAGTTTAACGAGCTTATCATACGATTTGGTTGTAATAACACGTCCGAAGGCGAAGGCCGTGAACTATCAAACGTATATGAAAAGCTGAGGGTTGAGTCGTCAGCAAAACAATTTAATGGATTAGAAGTCACAGACAAGAGATCATTTATAAAAATGAGAAAGAGAGTCGGAGACAGAACGGAGCCCTGGGGCACACCAGCATTTAATTTGTGGAGATCAGACTTGAAACCGTCTAATACAACTTGTATTGATCGGTCCAGAAGATAGCTTCTAATCCAACGAATAAGAGTATCATCGATACCAAATGCACGCATTTTCGATAAAAGAGCTTCATGCCAAACTCTATCAAATGCCTTTGAAATATCAAGCGCAATAATCTTGCTTTCGCCAAAGCGATGCACAGATTTGTTCCACTGTTCGGTGAGATATGCCATCAGATCACAAGTGGAACGATTGCTGCGAAAGCCGTATTGACGGTCATTTAAAAGCTCCCGATCTTCGAGATATTTCTTGAGCTGACGATTTATCAGCGTTTCCATGACCTTGGAAAGAAGGGACGTAAGTGCAATTGGTCGGTAGGAGGAGGGGGAGGAGGAGTCACCTTTTTTTGGGACGGACTGGACACATGCTGTTTTCCATCTACTAGGAAAGATTCCTGAACGATTAGAGCGATGAAAAAGCTTACGCAGTGGTTTTGCCAGCGATGAAGAACACTTCTTCAGAAGAATAGGGGGTATACCATCCGGGCCAGCGGATTTGTGTATATCAAGATCTTGAAGTACTCTTGCTACTGTACGAGTGCGGAAAAATATCTGTCCCATAGAAAAATTAACGTTCTCAAGTACAGGAGGGTCATTGTTGCTTGCAGGCAACGTAGAACTTGCAGCAAAATGAGCTGCGAGCATATTCGCCTTCTCTGAAGAGCTGACAATAGGTTTATCGTCGACGATGAGCGTTGGAACTGATGATGACGTTGAGTTCTTGACGTTTTTTACAAATGACCAGAAGTTCTTACTGCCTTTGGGACATTGGAGAATTTTTTGCCGTAACTTTACAAAATAATCCGCGAAGTTCCCGTTTCTAACGCTTTTCTAACAAAAAATATGATTTTTTTATAATTTTTTGACCGCTTTTTCACGAATTTTTGTAAATGACCTTGGGATGCTGGTTTTTTTTAGGAGTTCCAGCTCATTTATCGATTCCAACATATAGATATAATGTGTTTACAAAATAATCCGTGAAGTTCCCGTTTCTAACGCTTTTCTAACAAAAAATATGATTTTTTTTATAATTTGTAGACCGCTTTTTCACGACTTTTAGTAAATGACCTTGGGATGCTAGCTTCTTTTAGGAGTTCCAGCTGGTGGAGGGGAGGGTGGAGTGGTGAAACTGGAACCACGATCAAGGAAACACAAAAACACTACTCAACTACTGTTTGAGCTTGAAGATTTGAGGGTTGATTGAAATTTTTTCGTTTTTAACAGAGCTTGATTGGAAATTTTTATAAAATAACTCTGTTTGAATTTAAAATCGCTCTAAATAGAAAAAATCAAAAGAGGTCATTTACCAAAAGTCGTGAAAAAGCGGTCTAAAAATTATAAAAAAAAATCATATTTTTTGTTAGAAAAGCGTTAGAAACGGGAACTTCACGGATTATTTTGTAAACACATTATATCTATATGTTGAAATCAATAAATGAGCTGGAACTCCTAAAAAAGCCAGCATCCCAAGGTCATTTAATAAAAGTCGAGAAAAAGCAGTCTAAAAATTATAAAAAAAACATATTTTTTGTTAGAAAAGGGTTAGAAACGGGAACTTCAAGGATTATTTTGTAAACACATTATAAATATATGTTGAAATAGATAAATGAGTCCTGAAAAAAGCCAGCATCCCAAGGTCATTTGCCAAAAAGTCGTGAAAAAGCACCTTACAAATTAGAAATTCGTAACTTCCGTTAGAATAGTGTTAGAAGTAAAAAAATTCAGAATTTTATTGGAAACATATTCAGGCAAGCCGTTTAAATCAAAAAAATAAAATTTACCACCACAATTTGGATTACCTAGCTTTTTGGGCATACATGTAATTTTTACTTGCGACTATCGGTACTATAAGGCAAGTTATGCATTCGTAAAAAAAAAAAATTCTAACAATCAAACATGACATTACGATGATAGAGAATGCGAAAAAAGTGGGTCCGACAATTCTGTCTGTCTGTCTGTCTGTCCGTGTGTCTGTCTGTCTGTATAGTTACCTACAGCCTAAACGGATGGGCGATTTGCTTCAAACTTGGTACATAGTATTATTATGACGTCCTACAGAGGGGTTTTGGGAATTAGCATCCTAGCTCCAAAACTAACGGTACCTGCCATACGATTTTTTTTGAAAAATTAAATTTTCTCAAAAACGGCTCCTACGATTTTGATAAAACTTTCTGAATGATGTTTTCTGTGCAAACTTTATGTTTTAGTTGGAATAGATTTTTCAGGAAAAGTCTTAAAATGGTATCTCACATAGGACCGGTTTTTTGAAATCCGATTTTCTCGTAAGCCACTTGACGGATTTGACTTGAAATTTTTAATGTAGAAGTCCTTTTATAAACGAAATAGTATAAATTCTTAAATTTTCCAAAAAATATTTTTTTGAGTTTTTAAAAAAAGTTTCCAAATTTTTTTTTAACTTTAGTTTTTTCCAAAAACGGTTTAATCTATATTTTTTTAATTTTATTTTTCTGATAAAAACTACAAAGTGCTAGAAGTTGGCATACTCAAAAAAAATTGGAATATATTTTCGAAAAGTTTTTCAAAAAACTCTTTTTTTAAAAAACTGGTCCAACGATTTTGAAAAAAATTTTCGTCAAAATTCAAAAACCTAAAAGAAACCAGATGGCTTACTTCATTTTCTCCAAAAAACGTTTAAGGTATTGATTTTAAAGTGATTTATAAAATTTCATATGATTTTTTCAACGCTTTTTTCCCAAAATCTCAAGCACCCAAAACCATTTTAACACATTAGAGCAAGTTCGTACGACCCAGTCGTGCACTTTATTTTTTATGGAAATCTAATTTCTTGTTTTAATTTTTTTTTCTGTCTGATTTTAAAAAAAACAATTTTTTAGGTATGAGGAACTCCTAGACAAGGTTTCTTACACCCGAAAAAAATATTTATATATGATTTTTTGAGAAATGATATGCTGGCGTGAAGTTGGCATCTCACTTTTTTAATCAATTTTTTTCAGTGAAACCATGCAGAACTATTTTGGAAAACTATCAGGAACTATAGAACTCATGTGCATGCGACAAGAACTCCAAAAAAAAGTTGAGATGCTGACATTTGTTATGCTAACTTCACGGACATTTTTATGATTACGTTTTTTATTGTAGAATTCTAACATCTTACCTGTTACCTCGTTTGTTCATTAGTTCATCCCCTAATATCTTAACTATCGTTGAAGTTATGAAAAACGTCTGCAGGTATTCGTAATGTGGTAGAGTGAATATTTTCATTATAAGCTTTAACTGCTAATGGTATTGGATCTACTACATTACCTTTCTAATAATGCTTGGGTTTTCTTTATTCTAAGTAATTCTGTTATCGTTGTTTTGCTGGTGCAGATACTTTATGTTCTACTTTTAACCGATAATACGCTAGTTCTGCTGATAGCGAACTAAAAGATGCTTCGTTATCAGTAGTGATGGTTTTTGCATTGCCAAACAAAGGAATTAGTTTAATCATTCTAATTTTTTCGTCTGTTTTACTTGTGACATGGGAAACCATTAAATATTTTGGTCAATCATGGTTAAAAAAGAATTATTATCATTGTAATACATATATATATTTATATATATATATATAATTTATAGTATCGGCATGTATAGTATATAAATGCTCTCCTCCGTTCTCTGGAATTGGACCCTCTCCATTTAAATGTTTATTGGGGTGTCTATCATACTTGTTTGTATTACAAGTTTCGCATAATTTAGTGAAACCGATTATTTGTGATAATAACTATTTTTTTAATTTCATCGGTTATATCTTTTACTGTCTTATTATAATTAGTATATATGAATTTTATGTTGGGAAATTCACTCACTGAACGATTTTTAATTTTATAAAATACTTCTTCAGTTGCGTAAATACCTATGTTTACATTCTCTAACAACCTCTTTTAGTTTAATAAGTATTTCAAAATCCTTAAATAATATGATATGCCTCCAAACTCCCTAATGCATGTGATTGCTTATTATATTATTACTAGCAGACCCTGCCACGCGTTGCTCCGTCTTTATTCTATTGCGTTCAATTATTAAGATATCAAAATTGGTATTGTTAAGAAAGTGATTGGTAAAGAATGATAACAATTTCAAAATAAGTTTTGATGAACAGAAAATGTGTAATTTATTATTAATTTTATTATAATTTAATAAATAAGGCACATTCATTTTGCTGTGTGTGCTTTCCATTCATTAAGAACTAAATGACGAACAATATTTCTTGTTAATCTGTAATAAATTTCGACTACAATTTTGGTTCAATACTTTTGATTAATAAATTCGAAAGTTTTATAATCTGTCCTTCATCAAAACAAATAAATTTGATGGTTTTCCAACGCGTGAACAGTGAGCATGCAACATATAGCTGCCCATGGGAGAAACACAGATTCTCCAAGTCCAAGCCACAAACTGCCATTGTCTGCCCTTGCGACTTATTTATCATCATCGCGAAAGCCAAACGTATCGGGAATGGTAGGTTTTTGAAAGGTATTAATGATTCTGATGGAATCATAGGTATTCGAGGTAATAGGATGACTTCTCCTTTAAGTTTTCCAGTCAATATCGTTGCTTCAAGAACGTTTCCGATTATTTTTCTGAAGACTAATCTTATACCGTTGCACATAATGTTGGAAACGGGTATGTTGAATTTCAAAAAAAAAAATTTCAGATGCGAACTACGAATCGCCAAAAATTAACATACGCGAACAAATTTCAAAATATTTTTTCGAAAAGTTTTTCAAAAATAACCTTTAAAAAAAAACTGGTCGAATGATTTCCAATATTTTTTTTTCCAAGAAAGATATTAAGCAACTGAATATTATTGCATACGTTGTTGCGGTAAATTTTACCACAACAAGTTTCGCCAACCCATTTCCCCTTTAATTACTTTTTGTCCCAATTTCCCTTCCTGTTGCGGCTCCAAAATACTCTAAAGAGTGCAGTAGAAACCTGGTCCATCAGCCAGAGGACTGCTCTTTAAGTGTTTTATAAAAGTAACCAATCTAGGTTCCATCAGAAGTGTTAGACAGGGTGTCAACACGAGGTAACGAAAGGCGGAAGAGCCACTAAGTCAGGGATTTGTCGACAGAAGGTCGAGAAAGCAGAGAAAGGCATGAAGATGACTCATGTCCAACGATGTGTGAACTATAATCACACCAACATAAATTTAGTATGGCCGAGTGCCCACCATAAAGTGTCGGACTTCAAAGAAAAATCACAATGATGTTTTTTTCCCTTTTTGATATTTTCAAAATCTACAAAATTAAGATTTTTCTTACTTATAAATTCCACCATTTTAGTTGGAAAATGGTTAAGTTTCTTTCCAACAAGAATATTCTTCTCAAAATAATTAATTTGGGCCGGTTTGGGCTGGGGACTTTCCGCGTTCTGTAGTAGTTTTTCACTTGCCTTTTGAAATAAAATATAATTGACATTATACGGCTGAACACGTCCACTGAGCCTACGAGGATCACATCCTCAACGCATAGGATCGCGTGCAATGGTTGTATCACCGCTCTCAGTCGCACGTCTCTGCATATATGGGCGAGATGCTGCTGTAGGACTGAGACAAAAACACCACCACGCAAAAGATCCGAAGAGGATGGCTATCTGGTCGGGGCGAAGTGGACAAGCCAAGCCCCCATTTTGAATGCAATTCAATTTTGGATTTGAAAAAGAAAGGAAGATTTTTAATAAGAGAAGTGAAAAACTACGGATTTATAGTTTTAGCGAATTTGAAATAATTACAATAATTGTGTCATAAAAAGAGAAAAAGATTGAGGAAATCATCTGGTGAATTTTTGGAATAAATTGAGAGTTATATTCTGTTGGAGGAAATTTCAAGAAGCTAAGTATTTTTGTGTCTGGTTGGGACCAGAAATTTTAGCTTGTCTATTGTTTGTCTAATTTGTTTTAATTCGTTTTGTTTGTGACCCTGTGTGGGGCAAACAAATTTAGATTAGAGTAATCCTTCGCTGATCGATCGTCTTCTCCCACGATTGTGGGACTCGTGACCCTTTTGTTTTTAACTTGCATTACCATTGTGATCTTCCTTTGTGTCACCGTGAAACAGAACAGTGTTTGCTTTTCTTTATTTGCTTAAACCTATTCCTAATTTCGAGAATAAGCCTTCTGCTTACCTCGAAATACCATTGTTCTATTTTTCTTTTAGTTGAAAAGACTCTGGGTTTTCGTCCAGGCCTTCTGCCAAGGTTTCCCAGACCATACACTTCACAGTCAATAAAAGATTCGAATTTCCCATTGGGAATAATAATTCAATTGTTTATTTCTTTCAAAATTGAAGACACTTTTCAGCTTCCATTTGGTAAGGCAAACTACCATAAAAGTTTCCTGGCGCCCACTTTCATATATAGGTAACACTACTGTTAATATATATAAACCTACCCACCTTTCATTACACAATTCGTATTTTATTAATCGAGCGCGATTAATAAACATATTGTTCTTATCGAACCCACTCCCAGCTGAGCTAACGGGAGACAGCACTGCAATTGCTGTCTGGCTAGGGATTATTTTTTTTGTGTATCTCTTTTTTTTTATCAAACACACCGGCGGCGGCGTGTGACGTTTCGCGTTCGATTCCAATTTTCATTTTCCCAATCGTGTTGCACATCGTCTCTGTGCAGTTGTTTGTTATTCTTTTTTTAATAAATATATTCGCGTTTTCAGTTTTATTTTGGATTCGGGTAATCCAAATAGTTTAGTTGGCGCAGGGACATAAGTCCCAGGGACATAAGTCCCAAATTTTTTTTTTTGGACTTATGTCCGACTCAGGTGGGACATAAGTCCACTCAGGTGGGACATAAGTCCCAAAAAAAAATTTTGGGACTTATGTGTAAAAGCTTAGGGAATTTGCTCACTAAATTTTTAAAATTATAATGTTTTACTTAGTTTTAAGAACAATTTGCAATCACAATAATATGCATATTATAATAATATTAATTTATTAAGTTTGTTTATAGAATGTAAATAAACTTTTAGTATAAATAAGGTTTGAAAATAAATAAAATTTAGTTCTTCTTAGTAATTCAATCCACAACTTATCTCCCGAACCAGTTTTTATCTTTCTAGCTAGTGTTCTGAAAATGCAAAGTGACAGTGATAATAGTTTTGAGTTCATTCCAGGGCTCCGGAAAAATAGTTGTATTTTATATATTAAAAATGAAAAACAATTGTATTTACTAAAAAACTGTGTATAAAAATAATATAAAGCATTATACATGCTATCTTAAATGGTGTAAAGCACGAATTAAATTTGATAGTGCTTCGAATAAAATTATATCAACAAGCGATGCGATACATCCACATGCCGACCAGGAGGATATGATGAAGAAGATGAAATTTGTTAATTCTATTAAAACCGATTGTTCCGTGCCATAGATAAAAGGAAAATTACGACTAAACAAATTTTTGACGAAAAACGCTTAAAACTAAGTGATGAAGCGCACTTGGTTACATAAAAAGTGAGATTATACCAAAGACTCCACGAACTCTTTTGGAAATAAAGGAAGCATTCGCAAAGGAAAATGTTTTGTCAAACTATGGCATGTCGAGGTATGACGAACAGAAATCGTTTTACAAGCACACCATACTAGAGAGACAATTTGGATACACCATATTCATGGCACCTAAGGGGCCAGTTATAGCTATCATTGAAATTCATCCTCGAAAATTTTGATTGTTGATTTTAAGACAATTTAACAAACAGAACTGGGTTTTATTTGTGTCAAAATAAAGATAATGAATTTTAGAATTTTTTTAATGCATAAAATATCTTATATTTACTAATTCTTCTCTTAAAATCCAATTTTATTATTCAAGTGACAGAAATCGATTTCAATGAACAACTGATTTTTGTTTCTCGTATTTGGAACGCAATCGTTTCAATGAAATGTGTCGATTCTCTTTCTATTCTCATCTGTCAATTTTTATTTAAATGATCAACCTTAACCTCGAAATAGTTTTGGTCGTAATTTTGTATGGTTTTCAAGCTCTTGTCCGCATCTTTTTTTTTATTTTGTGTTGTCCATTTCATGTAATTCCCGAAATATTTAATTAAATATTTTTAATAAAAATAAAAAGCAATAGCTACATACATACAATATTTAATTTTTAATCGTGGTGTATTTGTGATTGTCGGGTCAATCCAAATAACTCAATTGTAGTGCTCTGTTTAGTTTGGTGCTGTGTGGAGTTGGTGCTAATTGTTGTTTTGGTTTTTTTTTTCTTTGAAATTTGGTCTATATGCCTTTCTCAATGCTAGGGATATGTTCTTAGTGGCAGCAATAAAATTATTTATTTGAAAAAAAAAATGAATCTCCCAAAGACGAGCCCGAAGTCCACGATCTGAAGTTCCTATTGGCTCGTCCTTGAAAGACTTCCTTATTAAAATGCATAATTGTAATTGTTGCTAGTAAGGATACATCTCTAGGATGAAAAAATGTTTGATCCCTATAGGCTTTGTTGTTTGGAAGAAAGGCGCAAATCCATCAAATTTTTCTTTCAAAATCGGACCTCTTCATGAAAAAGTCATGAAAGTGCGAAATGTATATGCCCCGTTCTTCCAAACCAAAAGGCCTACGGAAATAAATGTTACATATTCTGATTTGGTTGTTAATGCTCTTAAAAGTTGCATTTAAAGTTTTTGATTCTGAGGATATTTTCAAAATTTGACTCACAAAAACACACCGAACTTATGAAATTCCATGTAATGTACATACCTACTTGGTTCTTGGAGTCAACATTTTAAATTGTCATTTCATTTGAATGACAGGGCTTTCCACTGAAAGTAGTTTTTCAATGATTGCTATAACCGACTTGTCAGTGAAAATATAAAACGTTCCACTGATTATGTCTCAATGATGCATTTCAATGATAGCTATAACTGGCCCCTAAGATCGTGGAATTAATTGAAACATTGCCTCAATCGGAACGGCATTTTTTAATTGATGGAACATTCAATGTTCTTCCATCGTGCGGATGCAGGCAATTATTGATTGTATATATAGCCCATGGGGAACATGTAAGTAACTTATTTTTTATTTGATTTTCTCAAATTCTCAAAAACTTACATTTTAAAAGTTTCTTTTTTTCAGAAAATTTGAGAAAAAAAACGTACGAAATTCTTTTGTTTGAGAAAAGAAACTTTAAAAAATTTAGTATTTGAGAATTTGAGAAAATCAAATAAAAAAATCGCGCGATTTTTTTATTTGGTTTTCTCAAATTCTTAAATACTAAATTTTTTAAAGTTTCTCTCAGGTGGGACATAAGTCCCAAAAAAAAATTTTGGGACTTATGTGTAAAAGCTTAGGGAATTTGCTCACTAAATTTTTAAAATTATAATGTTTTACTTAGTTTTAAGAACAATTTGCAATCACAATAATATGCATATTATAATAATATTAATTTATTAAGTTTGTTTATAGAATGTAAATAAACTTTTAGTATAAATAAGGTTTGAAAATAAATAAAATTTAGTTCTTCTTAGTAATTCAATCCACAACTTATCTCCCGAACCAGTTTTTATCTTTCTAGCTAGTGTTCTGAAAATGCAAAGTGACAGTGATAATAGTTTTGAGTTCATTCCAGGGCTCCGGAAAAATAGTTGTATTTTATATATTAAAAATGAAAAACAATTGTATTTACTAAAAACTGTGTATAAAAATAATATAAAGCATTATACATGCTATCTTAAATGGTGTAAAGCACGAATTAAATTTGATAGTGCTTCGAATAAAATTATATCAACAAGCGATGCGATACATCCACATGCCGACCAGGAGGATATGATGAAGAAGATGAAATTTGTTAATTCTATTAAAACCGATTGTTCCGTGCCATAGATAAAAGGAAAATTACGACTAAACAAATTTTTGACGAAAAACGCTTAAAACTAAGTGATGAAGCGCACTTGGTTACATAAAAAGTGAGATTATACCAAAGACTCCACGAACTCTTTTGGAAATAAAGGAAGCATTCGCAAAGGAAAATGTTTTGTCAAACTATGGCATGTCGAGGTATGACGAACAGAAATCGTTTTACAAGCACACCATACTAGAGAGACAATTTGGATACACCATATTCATGGCACCTAAGGGGCCAGTTATAGCTATCATTGAAATTCATCCTCGAAAATTTTGATTGTTGATTTTAAGACAATTTAACAAACAGAACTGGGTTTTATTTGTGTCAAAATAAAGATAATGAATTTTAGAATTTTTTTAATGCATAAAATATCTTATATTTACTAATTCTTCTCTTAAAATCCAATTTTATTATTCAAGTGACAGAAATCGATTTCAATGAACAACTGATTTTTGTTTCTCGTATTTGGAACGCAATCGTTTCAATGAAATGTGTTCGATTCTCTTTCTATTCTCATCTGTCAATTTTTATTTAAATGATCAACCTTAACCTCGAAATAGTTTTGGTCGTAATTTTGTATGGTTTTCAAGCTCTTGTCCGCATCTTTTTTTTTATTTTGTGTTGTCCATTTCATGTAATTCCCGAAATATTTAATTAAATATTTTTAATAAAAATAAAAAGCAATAGCTACATACATACAATATTTAATTTTTAATCGTGGTGTATTTGTGATTGTCGGGTCAATCCAAATAACTCAATTGTAGTGCTCTGTTTAGTTTGGTGCTGTGTGGAGTTGGTGCTAATTGTTGTTTTGGTTTTTTTTTTCTTTGAAATTTGGTCTATATGCCTTTCTCAATGCTAGGGATATGTTCTTAGTGGCAGCAATAAAATTATTTATTTGAAAAAAAAAATGAATCTCCCAAAGACGAGCCCGAAGTCCACGATCTGAAGTTCCTATTGGCTCGTCCTTGAAAGACTTCCTTATTAAAATGCATAATTGTAATTGTTGCTAGTAAGGATACATCTCTAGGATGAAAAAATGTTTGATCCCTATAGGCTTTGTTGTTTGGAAGAAAGGCGCAAATCCATCAAATTTGTCTTTCAAAATCGGACCTCTTCATGAAAAAGTCATGAAAGTGCGAAATGTATATGCCCCGTTCTTCCAAACCAAAAGGCCTACGGAAATAAATGTTACATATTCTGATTTGGTTGTTAATGCTCTTAAAAGTTGCATTTAAAGTTTTTGATTCTGAGGATATTTTCAAAATTTGACTCACAAAAACACACCGAACTTATGAAATTCCATGTAATGTACATACCTACTTGGTTCTTGGAGTCAACATTTTAAATTGTCATTTCATTTGAATGACAGGGCTTTCCACTGAAAGTAGTTTTTCAATGATTGCTATAACCGACTTGTCAGTGAAAATATAAAACGTTCCACTGATTATGTCTCAATGATGCATTTCAATGATAGCTATAACTGGCCCCTAAGATCGTGGAATTAATTGAAACATTGCCTCAATCGGAACGGCATTTTTTAATTGATGGAACATTCAATGTTCTTCCATCGTGCGGATGCAGGCAATTATTGATTGTATATATAGCCCATGGGGAACATGTAAGTAACTTATTTTTTATTTGATTTTCTCAAATTCTCAAAAACTTACATTTTAAAAGTTTCTTTTTTTCAGAAAATTTGAGAAAAAAAACGTACGAAATTCTTTTGTTTGAGAAAAGAAACTTTAAAAAATTTAGTATTTGAGAATTTGAGAAAATCAAATAAAAAAATCGCGCGATTTTTTTATTTGGTTTTCTCAAATTCTTAAATACTAAATTTTTTAAAGTTTCTTTTTTTCAGAAAATTTGAGAAAAAAACCTACGAAATTCTTTTGTTTGAGAAAAGAAACTTTAAAAAATTTAGTGTTTGAGAATTTGAGAAAATCAAATAAAAAAATCGCGCAATTTTTTTTTACCAAAAAAAGAATTTTGTTAGTTTCTAAAAATAAAATAATGTTTCTCAAATTCAGGTGTATCCCTTTCTCTACTCGCTAATGAGTAGTAAGTCAGAGGAATCATATGTACACATGTTTCAATTTATTGAAATGAACCTGTTCCATTTTCGTACCGCTTCCTTTACAACTGATTTCGAACAGGGCCTTCGTAACGGAATTCAAAAAGTATACCCTGAAGCTGAGATAAGAGGCTGTTGGTTCCATTACCTAAGAGCACTTGGAAGAAAGGCGTCAAGAACCAGCAATTTTATGGTAAATTTACGAATGGACAAGGAACTGGTTAAACTCTTTCATAAGTTTTTTGTTCTTCCGTTAATTAAACCAACATTAATAAGAGAAGCCTTTGATTTGTTGGAAATAAAAACACTTAAATACCCTATTTTTGCCGAGTTTGTAAAATATTTTAAAAAACAATGGATATCTAAGGTAACTTTCACAAAATCTCTCTACTTAGTTTTAGATTCATTTTATTTTCTAGGACCCATCAAAACAGTTCTCGGTTTATAAAAAAGCTATGCGAACTACAAGTATGCTAGAAGCATACAATCAAAAATTGGGACAAATATTACCTAAACATGGTAATTTTTTTAAATTTTGCGACACCCTTTTGAACGAAGAATATAAATCCACAATCGATTTTACTACGTCATTGGATGGAGAAACGTGGAGGATGTTCGAGCGACCAAAAGGGAAATTTGAAAAAAGGAATCAGTTCATCAAAACCTTGACGAATAAACTCGATAAAGGAAGAATTACGATTTCCGAATTTATAAATCAACTGACGTCGAAATTGTATGGTGTTTCTAACCAAACTGAAGAAAGATTTTCTGAAGTTTCTGACTCATCAGTAAGTGACAACGAAGAAAATGCTTCGAACGACCCTGGACAACAACAAAATAACGAAAGCGTAAACTGCGGCATTTGTTTCGAAAATCCAAGGAACGTTTTACTTCAACCCTGCAACCATTGCAAGATGTGTAGTAGCTGTTTTGCGAAGATAAACGAAGAAGCAATTGCTAATAAAAACGAATTATTATGTCCATTTTGCCGGCAGATAATTGAAAACACATGCTTTGTTTACTTGTAAAATTTTTAGTTTTTTTCCGATTTTGTATTGAAATAGTTTAATTTTTTACATTCCAATTTGTTGCCGTTTGGTTCTTTTTTTTTTGGTTATATTGTATTGAACTGTTGTTTTTTCATTTTTGTTATATAAAATAATAGATGATCATAATTGTTGTATTATTCTATCGAATTGTGTGTTTAATTTTCTAAATCATTTTGAAAATTTGGGACTTATGTCCCACCTTCACAAAAAAAAAATTTGGGACTTATGTCCCTGCGCCGTTTAGTTCTTATTAATTTAAATAATATATTCGATAGCGGTTGCAGTGTGTTCGGTTTCGTTGTTTATTAAAAAAATATTCCTAGCAATTGGCGCACCAATCAGTGGGGCTTGTTTCGAATTTCTTTGCAGCTGTGTTATTGTCCTGTGTTAGATACATAAAGTGTTTAGGGAAGTGTTTTTATTGTATTTCATTAATTACAAATAAAAATATTTACTTGGTGTTTTCATATTCATTGTCTAGGTAAAAAGTAAGATTCAGCAGGTGACCAATCTTCATCAGCAACCTTGATCGAGTGGATTCAAAAAATTGCCTGTGAAACATTTTTGCCAGTTCATGGCAAATAATTAGTGAGTTTTTTTTTTTTTTTCTCTTTTTATTTCTTGATTTTTGCCGTAGTGTGTTTATTGCTCGATTTTTCGTTTTTTGTAAAAACAATTAATTGGAACAAAAAAAGAAAATCGTAAGTAGTTTGTTTATCCATCCATTTTGAGTTGAGAGTAGCGTCGTCGCACTCTAACTCATAGCTTTAATTTTTTGTTGTGTTTATTTTTTGACGTTTGGTCAAAATAATTTTATTCATTTTCAGGGTTGCCCCTTTAAATTTTTATAATATTTAAGGTAAACATTTTGACCACTTTTTTTCAGTGAATATTTTTTTTTGTTTTGTTTTTGCTTTTGCGTAAATTTTCAATTTTAATTTAACTAAGTGATTTTAATTTTTTTTTCTATTATTTTTGGAAAAGATGTATTTTTTTAAGTCAATTTATAGATTTTTTTTTGGGGAATTATTTTTATTTTATATGTTTTTTTTTCTCGGTTTTTTTTTTTTTTTTTTTTTTTTTTTTTTTTTTTTTTGGAAAAATGGACGTTAGTCAGACTAATAGACTGACTCAGGACGAGATTTCGTATGAAATAGTGAGTAGGGGTTTGCCTGTAGGGACGGTGGAGGAGATGCGCAAGACGCTTAGGGCCGCTCTGAAATTGCAGCGTAGGGCCTCTTTTATAGCTCCGGCCTACCCATTCACTTTCGATGTGGATCAGGTAGCCGTCGAGAAGAAATTATTAGAAATTTCAAAACTTTTAGAAAATCCTCCGAAGTCGGAAACTTCGAAGGAGTATCTAAAAATTTTAACGAAGATTGAGTGGGGGTTACGTAGGATGGATAGGTCGGTCCCTGAAAATGAGTCACAGGAGAAGTGTAGGTTAGGTTTGAAAAATAGATTAATAATGGCTTTGGCCGATTTAGATGGAGATGAGGAGGATGATGAGGGGGAAGAAGATGAAGAAAAGGAAGATGAGGAAGTGCAAGTAGATAGACAGGGACCGAAATCGAAAAAGATTACGGGGGCTGTAAAGGAACTGGAAAGTGAACCTCGGGGAAGTAAGTCGGTTGTCACTTCTGCCAGTGAATCGACAGGTATAGGAGAGGCAGACAGTAGGAGAAATACAAGTAGTGGCCGGATGAATACATCTGGCGAACAAGTGATAGTGAGCTCCGAAAAGTTTCAGAATTTGGCGAAGTGGGATGTGAAGTTCACTGGGGAGCGCTGTGGTGCCTCAGTGAACTCGTTCTTAGAAAGAGTTGAGGAGTTGAGACAGGCTAGGGGGGTTTCTGAGAATCAACTTTTTAAGGCAGCCGTAGAACTTTTTGTAGGGAAAGCGTTAATTTGGTTTAGGACGATTAGGATTTCGGTTGGTTCGTGGCAAGAACTTGTCAAGGAGTTGAAACTTGAATTCTTGCCACCGAACTATGATGATTAGCTTCTCGAGGAGATTAGGCGTCGCACACAAGGCAAAGATGAATCCATCGGAGTCTATGTGGCGACAAAGCAGATTTTGTTTGGTAGGTTAACCGATCAAATCTCGGAAAGTAGTCAATGATTCAAAGGAACTAGACACCTTTCTACCAAACTCAGCCTGGTTTGGCTAAACCAAGTTGCGTTTCGGATTTGGTTGCTTTACGTAGGAATTTAGAAGCGGTTAGGGCGAATGTGGAAGCGTATGTTCCACCACCTAGTGTTAGAAATAATAGGACTTTGCTAGAGCCGGATCTGGCATACGTAGGTTTTGATTCTTCGGAAGTTTCGGTTGTTTCGGACCAACTTCTCATCAGGCCCAAACTTCAAACCAACCCCGATCTTCTTCTACAGTTAGGTGTTTTAATTGCAATGGATTAAGCCATTTTGCAAATAGGTGTTCTGCTCCTAGGCGTTGTTTTGGTTGTGGCGCTGCCACAACCAAAACAACGGAAAATGGGCAACGGACTCCTGCGCCAGCAGGGCGGGAGGTCCGAAGACGTTGACGGGGTTGCCTGCTGGTAACCAGTCGGCGGATTTAATTCATTTAGGGTTTACTCTGGAGGCAAACGGTAATGATAGGAGACCATTTTTGAGCGTTAGTGTTTATGGTTCTAAATTTTAAGGTTTATTAGATTCAGGAGCTTCTAGAACCATAATAGGTAGGGATGCCTGGTTAATGATAGGAAATCTAGGGCTTTCTTTGAAAAAAGACTCTGTTCACTGCGTGTGTTTGGCAGATGGAACAAGAGTTGAAGTTTTAGGAGTGATCTCTCTTCCAATCATAGTTGAGGATAGGGCAGTATTAGTTGACTGTTTGGTCATCCCTTCTCTGCCACATACGGTGATTCTCGGTGCAGATTTTTGGGCACTGTCGGGTATCGTCCCGGATTTAAGATCACGTATGTGGACTTTTTCGGAGCAGGACAGTCCTGTTTCGATTTGTTCTATTACAGAACGATCAGAGTTGAGTGTTAATGAAATTAAAACATTAGAAGAGTTTATAGGAGAATCTTTTAGGAAAATGCCTGAAGGCTTAGGTTGTACAACATTAGTTCAACACAAAATTAGGACGTCGGCGGAACCGATAAAACAACGGTATTATCCGGTTTCCCCGGCAATGCTGGAACATATTGATAGTTAATTAAATGAGATGTTAGAGGCAGGAGTTATTGAGAGATCGACAAGTGGTTGGTCGTCTCCAATACTTTTAGTTAAAAAGAAAGACGGCTCCTATAGATTCTGTGTGGATTATAGGAAGCTCAATAAGAATACTGATAGGGATGCTTATCCACTTCCATATATTAATTCCATTTTAGATAGGCTTCGGGGTGCTAAGTTCTTGTCTTCGTTAGATATGAAGTCAGCGTATTGGCAGATACCTATGGACGAAGAATCTAAGCCTTTTACTGCCTTAACGGTACCTGGGAGGGGTCTGTTTCAGTTTAGGAGAATGACTTTCGGTCTGCATAACTCACCGGCGACTTGGCAGAGGCTTATCGACACAGTTTTGGGTGCCGACCTGGAGCCATTCGTCTTCGTCTATTTAGACGACATCATCATCATTTCTGAAACTTTCGAGAAACATCTTGAAATACTGAATGAGGTGATGAAAAGGTGGAGTGAGGCAGGATTAAAAGTGAGTTGGGAAAAATGCAACTTCTGCATGCCCTCTCTTAAATTTTTAGGTTATATAGTGGATCGAAATGGGTTACATGTAGATCCAGAAAAAGTGGAAAGCATGGTTAGGATTCCAGCACCGAAAAATTTTAAAGAAGTTAGGAGTTTTATAGGGACAGTTTCGTGGTACCGTCGTTTTGTACCAAATTTTGCAGAATTGCTTAGGCCCTTGTCAGATTTGCTGAAAAAGAATAAAAAATTCATTTGGAGTCAGGAATGTGAGGATAGTTTTAGAAAGGCAAAGGAGTGTTTGGTGACAGCACCTATACTCACTTGGCCAGATTTCAAATGACCATTTGTCGTTCAAACAGACGCGTCAGATTACGGTATCGGCGCGGTTCTTTCACAGAACTTTGATGAGGGAGAAAAGGTTGTCTGTTACCTTAGTAGGTCGTTAAATAGAAACGAAAGAAATTATAGTACCACTGAAAAAGAATGCTTGGCTGTACTTTGGGCTATTGAGAAGTTGCGCCCGTATATCGAAGGTGTTCGGTTTACGGTTGTGACGGATCACTATTCCTTGGTATGGCTAAGCAATCTTAAAGATCCACAGGGTAGGTTGGCTCGTTGGGCCATTAGGTTATAGCAGTTCGACTTTGAGATCATTCACCGCAAGGGCAAAGACCATGTAGTTCCGGATATGCTTTCTCGAGGAGTGCCACAGTTGGGTGGTATCTCAGATGAGGATTTAGACCCTTGGGTGACAAAAATGATTTCTTCAGTCAACACAAATCCGCTTAGGTTTCCAGCTTGGAGAGTTGAACAAGGGAAGTTGTTCAAACTGGTGAAGCCAAATCATGTCGTAGTACATGAAACTAATCAGGAGTGGAAGAGAGTGATAGGTAAAAATGAAAGATTAGGTATTTTGCAGGAGAACCATGATAGTCCATTAGCAGGACACATGGGTGTTAGGAAAACTTTCGCCAGAATAATGGCAAAATTTTACTGGCCAAAAATGAGGGCCGATATAACCAGATATGTTAGGAATTGTAAAGTTTGCAACAGGTAAAGCCGGTGAATGATAAGCCAACTGGTTTGATGACGGAGAGGGTAGGAATCAAATCACCATGGGAGATGATTTGTATAGATAGAGTAGGGGTTTCACTTATATTTTGACGGTAGTCGATTACTTTTCAAAGTTTTCACTACTCTTTTCGTTGAGGTCGGCTACGGCCAAATCAATTTGTAGGGAGTTAGAAGACAACGTCTTCCTTTTATTTGGCATTCCCAAGATGATCGTATGTGACAACGGTCCTCAGTTCCGTTCCAAGGAACTGAAAAAGCTTTGCCAAACGTACGCGTCACAATTGAAATTTACAGCCCATTATCATCCGCAGGCGAATCCTGCAGAGAGAATAAACCAAATCATTAAGACGACGTTGAGGGCTTACGTCGCTGAAAACCACAGAGTGTGGGATTCACAGCTGCAGAAGGTGGCGCGCGCGATTCGCACGTCACAGCATGAGGTTTTAGGAGTTTCTCCTTACTATGCGAATTTTGGAAGGGATATGGTGACTTCTGGTCGTGAAGTACCATTAGTAGAAGATAGCTCCGAAACGGTTCAAGATCAGGTCGAGATCGAGAAACGTTTCAAAGAGCTTAGAGTTGACATTTAAAAAAAATTACAGGCAGCTTCTAAAAGATCTGCCCAAGCCTACAATCTTCGACGGCGTGATGTTCAATATCACCCCGGCGAACGTGTGGTGAAGAAACTTTTCGTTGTCGGATGCCGCGAATTATAACACCGCGAAATTAGCACCGAAGTTTGTCGGTCCGTTTAGAATTAAAAAGCGTTTGTCACCTTGGACTTACTTGCTTGAAGATAGTAATTGTAAAGACCGCGGAACTTGAAATGTCAAGAATTTGAAACCGTATACCGACGCATCCGATTTGTAAAGTATCGTAGCTTGACTTTTTTTTTGTAAAAAGTAGTAAAGTAACGTAGCTTGATTTTTGTTTTGTTTTTATAATTTACATTTTGTTTTCAATTTTTTTTTTCTCTTTTACATTAATGAGTCGTATTTTGTTTAATTCATTTAATTTTTGGTTGATCGTAAGTCACATTTACTTTGTTTTTTTTTTTTATTTTTTTTGATGGAAAATTATACCTTTTACTTTCCCGGGCATCTCTTTGAAAATGTATTACAATTTTTATGAATTGTAAGTACATTTCCTAGGAGGTGAGGGTGGGATTTGTTGCGGTAAATTTTACCACAACAAGTTTCGCCAACCCATTCTCCCTTTAATAACTTTTTGTCCCAATTTCCCTACCTGTTGCGGCTCCAAAATACCCTAAAGAGTGCAGTAGAAACCTGGTTCATCAGCCAGAGGACTGCTCTTTAAGTATTTTGGAAAAGTAACCAATCTAGGTTCCATCAGAAGTGTTAGACAGGGTGTCAACACGAAGTAAAGAAAGGCGGAAGAGCCACTAAGTCAGCGATTTGTCGACAGAAGGTCGAGAAAGCAGAGAAAGGCATGAAGATGACTCATTTCCAACGATGTGTGAACTATAATCACACCAACATAAATTTAGTATGGCCGAGTGCCCACCATAAAGTGTCGGACTTCAAAGAAAGATCACAATGATGTTTTTTCCCCTTCTTGATATTTTCTGCGCGAAGGTCTACAAAATTAAAATTTTTCTTATTTATAAATTCCACCATTTTAGTTGGAAAATGGTTAAGTTTCTTTCCAACAAGAATATTCTTCTCAAAATAATTAATTTGGGCCGGTTTGGGCTGGGGACTTTGCGCGTTCTGTAGTAGTTTTTCACTTGCCTTTTGAAATAAAATATAATTGACATTATACGGCTGAACACGTCCACTGAGCCTACGAGGATCGCATCCTCAACGCATAGGATCGCGTGCAATGGCTGTATCACCGCTCTCAGTCCCACGTCTCTGCATATATGGGCGAGATGCTGCTGTAGGACTGAGACAAGAACACCACCACGCAAAAGATCCGAAGAGGATGGCTATATGGTCGGGGCGAAGTGGACAAGCCAAGCCTCCTTTTTGAATGCAATTCAATTTTGGATTTGAAAAAGAAAGGAAGATTTTTAATAATAGAAGTGAAAAACTACGGATTTATAGTTGAGCGAATTTTAAATAATTACAATAATTGTGTCATAAAAAGAGAAAAGGATTGAGGAAAACATCTGGTGAATTTTTGGAATAAATTAAGAGGGATATTCTGTTGGAGGAAATTTCAAGAAGCTAAGTATTTTTGTGTCTGGTTGGGACCAGAAATTTTAGCTCGTCTATTGTTTGTCTAATTTGTTTTAATTCGTTTTGTTTGTGACCATGTGTGGGGCAAAAAAATTAAGATTAGAGTAGGTCTTCGCTGATCGATCGTCTTCTCCCAAGGTTGTGGGACTCGTGACCCTTTTGTTTTTAACTTGCATTACCATTGTGATCTTCCTTTGTGTCACCGTGAAACAAAACAGTGTTTGCTTTTCTTTATTTGATTAAACCTATTCCTAATTTCGAGAATAAGCCTTCTGCTTACCTCGAAATACCATTGTTCTATTTTTCTTTTAGTTGAAAAGACACTGGGTTTTCGTCCAGGCCTTCTGCCAAGGTTTCCCAGACCATACACTTCACAATCAATAAAAGATTCGAATTTCCTATTGGGAATAATAATTCAATTGTTTATTTCTTTCAAAATTGAAGACACTTTTCAGCTTCCATTTGGTAAGGCAAACTACCATAAAAGTTTCCTGGCGCCCACTTTCATATATAGGTAACACTACTGTTAATATATATAAACCTACCCACCTTTCATTACACAATTCGTATTTTATTAATCGAGCGCGATTAATAAACATATTGTTCTTATCGAACCCACTCCCAGCTGAGCTAACGGGAGACAGCACCAGTGATGCCGTTGTCACTTCGATCGGAGTGTTTCACTTCGTTTTAATGTCAACACTCCGGTCACTTCCTCTTTTCTAAAAACGCTTCACTTTTTTACCTTCTTCATCGTACTTTTTTGCACCGTGTAAATCGACAGTAAAAATCATGATTGATTGATTGAAGTGATTCAATTTATATTTTTAATTCCATGAAAACATTTTTTGAAAAAGAAAAAAATTACTATTGCAAATTTAGTTGGGATTGCGGCTGATATTGCTGCCGTTATGATGGGGAGTATAAAAGGTGTCTTAGCTCTGTTAAAAAACATCAATCCATACTTATATGTTATGGTTGATTTTGCCACTCAATTAGCCTTTGTTTTTCTGCCGCTTTCAAAGCCATTCCAATCGAAATTGAGCATCTAGCAAGAGATATTTACTATTTTTTCAGTCATAGTACTAAACGTCAAGAAGATCTAAAAGAATTTCAGGAATATTTTGACCTTAAGACGCACAAAATCTTATAAGCAGCAAAAACTCGTTGGTTGTCCTTGGAAGCAGCAGTGCATCGAGTCTTAGAGCAGTGGAGGGCCTTGGTACACTATTATTACAGATTTTGAACAAAACAATGACATAGCAAAATATATAACAAGTCGATTCAATACAAAACACCAGTGTTACTTGTATTTCTTGGATTACTCCTTAAATGCAATTAATTTAATTAATTTAGAATTTCAATCCGAGTCTCCACGTTTTCACTTTATTTTAAGGTCAATTAAATTTTCTTTTAAGAATGTGTTAACAAGTTTATCGATTTAAAGTTAATCAATTCGGAGACTCATTGAAATTGATTTTTCTGATAATTCGATTTATAAAGTCCTGAACAAAGTGTTCCTTGGCCCAAAAGCTGAAAAGATGATACTGAATGGTGAATTTGATGAATTAGACGTAGATAAGGGAAATACGTCATTACTGCCAAGAATTTTACTTTATTCTATGTAAGCAAATTCTTAAAAGAATTAGTTTTGAAAATCAAGTTTTAATCGCTGTTCAAGTTTAAAAATCTTCTTTGGGGAAAGCCTTCTTATCCAACATTTTCAGAATGTAGTAAAAGATTAGGATGTTGAAAAACTAGAAGCCGACTGACGATTTATAATTTTGGACGAATTTGTACCCAAAATTAGATAGTCTCGAAGACTTTTGGAATTCATTCTTTCCTCAAAAAAATGATTTGGGGGAAACAATGTACCCTCATTTAAAAGACTTTATAGGAGCTTTTGTATGATTTCCCCATAGTAGTGCAACAACTGAAAGAGTCTTTTCTCAAACAACAAATCTTTCCAGGAAGTTCGACGTATATATTTTTTACTTGCGATTATAGGCAAGTTATGAATTGAATTCGTAATAACAAAATTCTAACAATCAAACATGACATAACGATCATATATATATAGAAGTCGAAAAAAGTGGGTCCGACAATTCTGTCCGTAAGTCTGTCTGTCTGTATAGTTACCTACAGCCTAAAGGGACCGATTTTGATTCAAACTTGGTACATAGTGTTATTATGACGTCCTACAGAGGGGTTTTGGAATTAGCATTATAGCTCGAAAACTAACGATAGCTGCCATATGATTTTTAGTGAAAAATCAATTTTTCTCAAAAACGGCTCGTACGATTGTGATAAAACTTTCTGAATAGTGTTTTCTTTGCGAACTTAATGTTTCAGTTGGAAAAGATTTTTCAGGAAAAGTCTTATAACGGTACCTCAAATTGGACCGGTTTTTTTAAATCAGATTTTCTCGTAAGCCACTTGACGGATTTCGATGAAATTTTCAATGTAGAAGAACTTTTAAAGGCGAAATAATATAAAGTTTTAAATTTTTAAAAAAAAAATTTGGGAGTTTTAAAATTTTTTTTTTATTTTTTCGTCTCTTTTCAAGAGCGGTTTAAGCTATTTTTTTTAAAAATTTTATATTTCTGATAAAAACTACAAAGTGCTAGAAGTTGGCATACTTAAACAAAATTTGGAATATATTTTCGAAAAGCTTTTCAAAGAAAACTGTTTTTTGAAAAAAAAACGATTTTGAGAAAAAAAAATCTTAAAATTCTTAACAATAATCAAAATCAGATAGCTTAATTAATTTTTCCCAAAAAAAAAAGTTTTAACTATTGATTTTTAAGTGATCAATAAAATTTCATATACCTAATTTTTTCCCTGCTTTTTTCCAAAATTTCAAAACCCAAGACCACTGTCTCACATTAGAGCGAGTTTGTCGGACCCAGTCGTGCACTTCATTTTTTTTATATATCATTATATCATTTGCAATATAAATTAAATGTTTTTGAAAAATACCTTGTTATAAAAAGATATAGTTTATATAGTAATAAAATATTGATTTAAAATATTATTGTTTTTCTCATAAGATTCTATGGTTTTATGACGACACTACGCTTTAGGGCAAAACACTACCATTTTCTTCTGGAAACAGTTCGCTCGAAAATTCCCGAACGGCATCACTGGACAGCACTGCAATTGCTGTCTGGCTAGGGATTATTTTTTTTGTGTATATCTTTTTTTATCAAACACACCGGCGGCGGCGTGTGACGTTTCGCGTTCGATTCCAATTTTCATTTTCCCAATCGTGTTGCACATCGTCTCTGTGCAGTTGTTTGTTATTCTTTTTTTAATAAATATATTCGCGTTTTCAGTTTTGTTTTAGATTCGGGTAATCCAAATAGTTTAGTTCTAATTAATTTAAATAATATTATATTCGATAGCGGTCGCGGTGTGTTCGGTTTCGTTTTTGTTTATTAAAAAAATATTCCTAGCAACGTAGTTTAAAACAAAAAACTCTTAGGCTCCTAAAAAATTAAAGGCTTTCCATAAAAAATTTTTTTTAATAAAAACAAAAGGCAACTAGCCAGGCCGACCAGTCTTGCATTTTATTTTTATTTCCAGCTGCCGCTAAGAATTTTTTTTTATCAACTGAATTTGCTGCAAATCGTCATCTTTTGACGTTTACTTTTTTGTTCAGCTTAAGCTCAGTCTGCCCATCTTTTTTTTTTTTTTATTTGGAGCTCGTAGAGCGCACTCTGAACACACTCTGAAAAAAAAATTATCAAACAAATTTTAAAAGTCTGCATTTTATTTTTGTCTTCCACGCAATCGGCCATTGCGGAGTTTTCGCTGATGTTTCGCTAAACAATGTATGAAAAAACAAAACAAAAAAAATTACCAACAAATGTTAAAAGCCTGCATTTTTTTTTGTCTTCCATCGGAACCAAACCTTCACAGGAACCATCCCTGGGCTAAACTATATTTACCCTGAAAATTTCGTAAAGATCCATTGGGCGGTTTAGGAGTCCATACGCAACATACATACATACATACATACATACAAACATACACACCTCCATGTTTATATATATAGATAGATAAATAAAGTATCTTCGTAAAATGTTATATTTAAAATGTGTAAATCTTCTCAAGTTTCATTATATACAGCTGCAGGGCCATCCTCTATAAGAATATACTCCTCGTTTTTATAGTCTTTTATTTGTCCTTGGACAATAATTGTCATGAGCATTAACATAAACAGCGTCTGCAAATATATTAACTTCTAATATTTTATTTGTGTATAATTCTGTTTCTTGAATCGAAAATTGTGTTCCATAAATCCTGTTCAGCTTTCCTCTTTTTATATAGCTGTTTATTCTTTGATTTTCTTTGACCTGTGTCTGCATTTTTTCCCCATTTTTATAACTTTTATGATATGTCCGTGAAGTAAGCATAACAAAAAAGTCAGCATATCAACTTTTTTTTGGAGTTCTTGTCGCATGCACATGAGTTTTATATAGTTCCTGATAGTTTTCCAAAATAGTTCTGCATGATTTTACTGAAAAAAATTGATTTAAAAAAGTGAGATGCCAACTTCACGCCAGCATATCATTTCTCAAAAAATCATTTATATAAATATTTTTTTCGGGTGTAAGAAACCCTGTCTAGGAGTTCCTCATACCTAAAAAAAATAGTTTTTTGAAAATCACACAGAAAAAAAATTAAAACAAAAAATTAAATTTCCATAAAAAAAAAATTACATGTAAGCCCAAAAAGCTAGGTAATCCAAATTGTGATGGTAAATTTTATTTTTTTGATTTAAAAGTCTTGCCTGAATATGTTTCCAATAAAATCCTGAATTTTTTTTTACTTCTAACACTATTCTAACGGAAGTTACGAATTTTGTTTCTAATTTGTAAGGTGCTTTTTTATGACTTTTTGGTAAATGACCTTGGGATGCTGGCTTTTTTCAGGAGTTCCAACTCATTTATCAATTTCAACATATAGATATAATGTGTTTACAAAATAATCCGCGAAGTTCCCGTTTCTAACGCTTTTCTAACAAAAAATATGATTTTTTTTATAATTTTTTGACCGCTTTTCACGAATTTTGGTAAATGACTTTGGGATGCTGGCTTTTTTTAGGAGTTCCAGCTCATTTATCGATTTCAACATATAGATATAATGTGTTTACAAAATAATCCGTGAAGTTCCCGTTTCTAACGCTTTTCTAACAAAAAATATGATTTTTTTTATAATTTGTAGACCGCTTTTTCACGACTTTTAGTAAATGACCTTGGGATGCTAGCTTTTTTTAGGAGTTTCAGCTGGTGGAGGGGAGGGTGGAGTGGTGAAACTGGAACCACGATCAAGGAAACACAAAAACACTACTCAACTACTGTTTGAGCTTGAAGATTTGAGGGTTGATTGAATTTTTTTTCGTTTTTAACAGAGCGTGATTGGAAATTTTTATAAAATAACTCTGTTTGAATTTAAAATCGCTCTAAATAGAAAAAATCAAAAGAGGTCATTTACCAAAAGTCGTGAAAAAGCGGTCTAAAAATTATAAAAAAAATCATATTTTTTGTTAGAAAAGCGTTAGAAACGGGAACTTCACGGATTATTTTGTAAACACATTATATCTATATGTTGAAATCAATAAATGAGCTGGAACTCCTAAAAAAGCCAGCATCCCAAGGTCATTTAATAAAAGTCGTGAAAAAGCAGTCTAAAAATTATAAAAAAAAACATATTTTTTGTTAGAAAAGCGTTAGAAACGGGAACTTCACGGATTATTTTGTAAACACATTATAAATATATGTTGAAATAGATAAATGAGTCCTGAAAAAAGTCAGCATCCCAAGGTCATTTACCAAATAGTCGTGAAAAAGCACCTTACAAATTAGAAAAAAAAATTCGTAACTTCCGTTAGAATAGTGTTAGAAGTAAAAAAAATTCAGAATTTTATTGGAAACATATTCAGTCAAGCCGTTTAAATCAAAAAAAATAAAATTTACCACCACAATTTGGATTACCTAGCTTTTTGGGCATACATGTAATTTTTTATTATGGAAATCTAATTTTTTGTTTTAATTTTTTTTCTGTCTGATTTTCAAAAAACTATTTTTTTTAGGTATGAGGAACTCCTAGACAGGGTTTCTTACACCCGAAAAAAATATTTATATATGATTTTTTGAGAAATGATATGCTGGCGTGAAGTTGCCATCTCACTTTTTTAAATCAATTTTTTTCAGTGAAACCATGCAGAACTATTTTGGAAAACTATCAGGAACTATAGAACTCATGTGCATGCGAAAAGAACTCAAAAAAAAAAGTTGAGATGCTGACATTTGTTATGCTAACTTCACGGACATTTTTATGATTACGTTTTTTATTGTAGAATTCTAACATCTTACCTGTTACCTCGTTTGTTCATTAGTTCATCCCCTAATATCTTAACTATCGTTGAAGTAATGAAAAACGTCTGCAGGTATTCGTAATGTGGTAGAGTGAATATTTTCATTATAAGCTTTAACTGCTAATGGTATTGGATCTACTACATTACCTATCTAATAATGCTTGGGTTTTCTTTATTCTAAGTAATTCTGTTATCGTAGAATGAGCTCTTTCTATTGGCCCGTTACTTTTGCTGGTGCAGATACTTTATGTTCTACTTTTAACCGATAATACGCTAGTTCTGCTGATAGCGAACAAAAAGATGCTTCGTTATCAGTTATGGTTTTTGCATTGCCGAACAAAGGAATTAGTTTAATCATTCTAATTTTTGCGTCTGTTTTATACTTGTGACATGGGAAACCATTAAATATTTTTGTCAATCATGGTTAAAAAAGAATTATTATCATTGTAATAAATATATATATATATATATATATATATATATATATATATATATATATATATATTATAGTATCGGCATGTATATAAATGCTCTCCTCCGTTCTCTGGAATTGGACCCTCTCCAGTTAAATGTTTATTGGGGTGTCTATCATACTTGTTTGTATTACAAGTTTCGCATAATTTAGTGAAACCGATTATTTGTGATAATAACTATTTTTTTAATTTTATCGGTTATATCTTTTACTATCTTATTATTATTAGTATATATGAATTTTATGTTGGGAAATTCACTCACTAAACGATTTTTAATTTTATAAAATACTTCTTCAGTTGCGTAAATACCTATGTTTACATTCTCTAACAACCTCTTTTATTTTAATAAGTATTTCAAAATCCTTAAATAATATGATATGCTTCCAAACTCCCTAATGCATTTGATTGCTTATTATATTATTACTATCAGACTCTGCCGCGCGTTGCTGCGGCTTTATTCTATTGCGTTCAATTATTAAGATATCAAAATTGGTATTGTTAAGAAAGTGATTGGTAAAGAATGATAACAATTTCAAAATAAGTTTTAATGAATAGAAAATGTGTAATTTATTATTAATTTTATTATAATTTAATAAATAAGGCACATTAATTTTGCTGTGTGTGCTTTCCATTCATTAAGAACTAAATGAAGAACAATATTTCTTGTTAATCTGTCCTTCATCAAAACAAATAAATTTGATAGTTTTCCAACGCGTGAACAGTGAGCATGCAACATATAGCTGCCCATGGGAGAAACACAGATTCTCCAAGTCCAAGCCACAAACTGCCATTGTCTGCCCTTGCGACTTATTTGTCATCATCGCGAAAGCCAAACGTATCGGGAATGGTAGGTTTTTGAAAGGTATTAATGATTCTGATGGAATCATAGGTATTCGAGGTAATAGGATGACTTCTCCTTTAAGTTTTCTAGTCAATATCGTTGCTTCAAGAACGTTTCCGATTATTTTTCTGAAGACTAATCTTATACCGTTGCACATAATGTTGGAAACGGGTATGCTGAATTTAAAAAAAAAAAAATTTCAGATGCGAACTACGAATGGCCAAAAATTAACATACGCGAACAAATTTCAAAATATTTTTTCGAATAGTTTTTCAAAAATAACCTTTAAAAAAAAACTGGTCGAATGATTTCCAATATTTTTTTTTCCAAGAAAGATATTAAGCAACTGAATATTATTGCATACGTAGTTTCAAAAAAAAAACTCTTAGGCTCCTAAAAAATTAAAGGCTTTCCATAAAACATTTTTTTTTAATAAAAACAAAAGGCAACTAGCCAGGCCGACCAGTCTTGCATTTTATTTTTATTTCCAGCTGCCGCTATAAGAATTTTTTTTTATCAATTGAATTTGTTGCAAATCGTCATCTTTTGACGTTTATTTTTTTGTTCAGCTTAAGCTCAGTCTGCCCATCTTTTTTTTTATTTGGAGCTCGTAGAGCGCACTCTGAACACACTCTGAAAAAAAAATGATCAAAAAAATTTTAAAAGTCTGCATTTTATTTTTGTCTTCCACGCAATCGGCCATTGCGGAGTTTTCGCTGATGTTTCGCTAAACAATGTATGAAAAAACAAAATAAAAAAAAATTACCAACAAATGTTAAAAGCCTGCATTTTTTTTTGTCTTCCATCGGAACCAAACCTTCACAGGAACCATCCCTGGACTAAACTATATTTACCCTGAAAATTTCATAAAGATCCATTGGGCGGTTTAGGAGTCCATACGCAACATACATACATACATACATACATACAAACATACACACCTCCATGTTTATATATATAGATAGATAGATAAAGTATCTTCGTAAAATGTTATATTTAAAATGTGTAAATCTTCTCAAGTTTCATTATATACAGCTGCAGGGCCATCCTCTATAAGAATATACTCCTCGTTTTTATAGTCTATTATTTGTCCTTGGACAATAATTGTCATGAGCATTAACATAAACAGCGTCTGCAAATATATTAACTCCTAATATTTTATTTGTGTATAATTCTGTTTCTTGAATCGAAAATTGTGTTCCAAAAATCCTGTTCAGCTTTCCTCTTTTTATATAGCTTTTTATTCTTTGATTTTCTTTGACCTGTGTCTGCATTATTTCCCCATTTTTATAACTTTTATGATATGTCCGTGAAGTAAGCATAACAAAAATGTCAGCATATCAACTTTTTTTTGAGTTCTTGTCGCATGCACATGAGTTCTATATAGTTCCTGATAGTTTTCCAAAATAGTTCTGCATGATTTTACTGAAAAAAATTGATTTAAAAAAGTGATATGCCAACTTCACGCCAGCATATCATTTCTCAAAAAATCATTTATATAAATATTTTTTTCGGGTGTAAGAAACCCTGTCTAGGAGTTCCTCATACCTAAAAAAAATAGTTTTTTGAAAATCACACAGAAAAAAAATTAAAACAAAAAATTAAATTTCCATAAAAAAAAATTACATGTATGCCCAAAAAGCTAGGTAATCCAAATTGTGATGGTAAATTTTATTTTTTTGATTTAAAAGTCTTGCCTGAATATGTTTCCAATAAAATCCTGAATTTTTTTTACTTCTAACACTATTCTAACGGAAGTTACGAATTGTTTTTCTAATTTGTAAGGTGCTTTTTTACGACTTTTTGGTAAATGACCTTGGGATGCTGGCTTTTTTCAGGAGTTCCAACTCATTTATCAATTTCAACATATAGATATAATGTGTTTACAAAATAATCCGCGAAGTTCCCGTTTCTAACGCTTTTCTAACAAAAAATATGATTTTTTTTATAATTTGTTGACCCCTTTTTCACGAATTTTGGTAAATGACTTTGGGATGCTGGCTTTTTTTAGGAGTTCCAGCTCATTTATCGATTTCAACATATAGATATAATGTGTTTACAAAATAATCCGTGAAGTTCCCGTTTCTAACGCTTTTCTAACAAAAAATATGATTTTTTTTATAATTTGTAGACCGCTTTTTCACGACTTTTAGTAAATGACCTTGGGATGCTAGCTTTTTTTAGGAGTTCCAGCTGGTGGAGGGGAGGGTGGAGTGGTGAAACGGGAACCACGATCAAGGAAACACAAAAACACTACTCAACTACTGTTTGAGCTTGAAGATTTGAGGGTTGATTGAAATTTTTTCGTTTTTAACAGAGCGTGATTGGAAATTTTTATAAAATAACTCTGTTTGAATTTAAAATCGCTCTAAATAGAAATAAAATGCACGACTGGGTCGCACGAACTTGCTCTTATGTTCAATAATTGCGTAGTGGCTGCATATATGGATATTAAAAAAAAATTAAATAATTTCGAAAATTCTTCTATTTTTTAAATTAGTTTAAGAGTTTTCTCGGAAAAACTAAGTATGCAATAAAATTTCAAAGCTATACGTCAATCTAGGAAAAAAAAATATTGAAAATCGTTGGACCAGTTTTTTTTTTAAAAGGTTATTTTTGAAAAACTTTTTCAAAAAATATTTTGAAATTTATTTGAGTATGCAAATATATGGCAATCTGTAGTTTACATTTGAAAAATAATTTAAAAAAAAATCAATGTACCCGTTTCCAACATATTTCGAAAACCAAAAATTTTTTTGAAAAAATTATAAAAAATTAAAAAAAAAAAGTTTTTGAAAATTTTTAAATGTCATATTAATAAAATTATGAATGACTTCCTGTGTCCAAAATTTTATTGAAATCGAATGTATAGTTTACGAGAAAATTTGATTTGAAAATACTTGTTCTATGAGAGGTACCGTTATTAGACAAATTTTGAAAAAAAAATTCAAACCAAAAGATAGATTTTCTTGCAAAAATAGGATTTTGAAAGTTTTATCAAAATCGTTAGAGCCGTTTTTGAGAAAATCAATTTTTGTCTTCAAGATTGTATGGCAGGTGCCGTTATTTTTGGACCTAGAGCAAAAATAAAAATTTTTTTCCGAGGGACGGCCAAATAAATCCTAAATACCAAATTTGAAGCAAATCGGCCCACCCGTTCAGCCTCCAGAGGCGCGAACAGACATACAGACAGACAGACAGACAGACAGACAGACGGACGGAATTCCCAGACCCACTTTTTTAGACTTCTCCATCATCGTAATGTCATGTGTGATTGTTATCTCAAATTTTTTTTTCTGCACGAATCCATAACTTGCCTTATAGTACCTATAATCGCAAGTAAAAATCAAAAGAGGTCATTTACCAAAAGTCGTGAAAAAGCGGTCTAAAAATTATAAAAAAAATCATATTTTTTGTTAGAAAAGCGTTAGAAACGGGAACTTCACGGATTATTTTGTAAACACATTATATCTATATGTTGAAATCAATAAATGAGCTGGAACTCCTAAAAAAGCCAGCATTCCAAGGTCATTTAATAAAAGTCGTGAAAAAGCAGTCTAAAAATTATAAAAAAAAACATATTTTTTGTTAGAAAAGCGTTAGAAACGGGAACTTCACGGATTATTTTGTAAACACATTATAAATATATGTTGAAATAGATAAATGAGTCCTGAAAAAAGCCAGCATCCCAAGGTCATTTACCAAATAGTCGTGAAAAAGCACCTAAAAAATTAGAAAAAAAATTCGTAACTTCCGTTAGAATAGTGTTAGAAGTAAAAAAAATTCAGAATTTTATTGGAAACATATTCAGGCAAGCCGTTTAAATCAAAAAAAAAAAATTTACCACCACAATTTGAATTACCTAGCTTTTTGGGCATACATGTAATTTTTTTTTATGGAAATCTAATTTTTTGTTTTAATTTTTTGTCTGTCTGATTTTCAAAAAACTATTTTTTTTAGGTATGAGGAACTCCTAGACAGGGTTTCTTACACCCGAAAAAAATATTTATATATGATTTTTTGAGAAATGATATGCTGGCGTGAAGTTGGCATCTCAATTTTTTAAATCAATTTTTTTCAGTGAAACCATGCAGAACTATTTTGGAAAACTATCAGGAACTATAGAACTCATGTGCATGCGACAAGAACTCCAAAAAAAAGTTGAGATGCTGACATTTGTTATGCTAACTTCACATTCTAACATCTTACCTGTTACCTCGTTTGTTCATTAGTTCATCCCCTAATATCTTAACTATCGTTGAAGTTATGAAAAACGTCTGCAGGTATTCGTAATGTGGTAGAGTGAATATTTTCATTATAAGCTTTAACTGCTAATGGTATTGGATCTACTACATTACCTATCTAATAATGCTTGGGTTTTCTTT
This sequence comes from Platycheirus albimanus, assembly GCA_916050605.2. Lineage (NCBI taxonomy): Eukaryota > Metazoa > Arthropoda > Insecta > Diptera > Syrphidae > Platycheirus > Platycheirus albimanus. The sequence goes on from OU696696.1 coordinate 208,847,622, forward strand.
ATTCTAAGTAATTCTGTTATCGTAGAATGAGCTCTTTCTATTGGGCCGTTACTTTTGCTGGTGCAGATACTTTATGTTCTACTTTTAACCGATAATACGCTAGTTCTGCTGATAGCGAACAAAAAGATGCTTCGTTATCAGTAGTGATGGTTTTTGCATTGCCAAACAAAGGAATTAGTTTAATCATTCTAATTTTTGCGTCTGTTTTACTTGTGACATGGGAAACCATTAAATATTTTTGTCAATCATGGTTAAAAAAGAATTATTATCATTGTAATATATATATATATATATATATATATATATGTATATACATATATATATATATATTATATATATATATATAATTTATAGTATCGGCATGTATATAAATGCTCTCCTCCGTTCTCTGGAATTGGACCCTCTCCTGTTAAATGTTTATTGGGTGTCTATCATACTTGTTTGTATTTCAAGTTTCGCATAATTTAGTGAAACCGATTATTTGTGATAATAACTATTTTTTTAATTTCATCGGTTATATCTTTTACTATCTTATTATTATAAGTATATATGAATTTTATGTTGGGAAATTCACTCACTGAACGATTTTTAATTTTATAAAATACTTCTTCAGTTGCGTAAATACCTATGTTTACATTCTCTAACAACCTCTTTTAGTTTAATAAGTATTTCAAAATCCTTAAATAATATGATATGCCTCCAAACTCCCTAATGCATTTGATTGCTTATTATATTATTACTAGCAGACCCTGCCGCGCGTTGCTGCGGCTTTATTCTATTGCGTTCAATTATTAAGATATCAAAATTGGTATTGTTAAGAAAGTGATTGGTAAAGAACGATAACAATTTTAAAATAAGTTTTAATGAACAGAAAATGTGTAATTTATTATTAATTTTACTATAATTTAATAAATAAGGCACATTAATTTTGCTGTGTGTGCTTTCCATTCATTAAGAACTAAATGACGAACAATATTTCTTGTTAATCTGTCCTTCATCAAAACAAATAAATTTGATAGTTTTCCAACGCGTGAACAGTGAGCATGCAACATATAGCTGCCCATGGGAGAAACACAGATTCTCCAAGTCCAAGCCACAAACTGCCATTGTCTGCCCTTGCGACTTATTTGTCATCATCGCGAAAGCCAAACGTATCGGGAATGGTAGGTTTTTGAAAGGTATTAATGATTCTGATGGAATCATAGGTATTCGAGGTAATAGGATGACTTCTCCTTTAAGTTTTCTAGTCAATATCGTTGCTTCAAGAACGTTTCCGATTATTTTTCTGAAGACTAATCTTATACCGTTGCACATAATGTTGGAAACGGGTATGCTGAATTTAAAAAAAAAAAAATTTCAGATGCGAACTACGAATGGCCAAAAATTAACATACGCGAACAAATTTCAAAATATTTTTTCGAATAGTTTTTCAAAAATAACCTTTAAAAAAAAACTGGTCGAATGATTTCCAATATTTTTTTTTCCAAGAAAGATATTAAGCAACTGAATATTATTGCATACGTAGTTTCAAAAAAAAAACTCTTAGGCTCCTAAAAAATTAAAGGCTTTCCATAAAACATTTTTTTTTAATAAAAACAAAAGGCAACTAGCCAGGCCGACCAGTCTTGCATTTTATTTTTATTTCCAGCTGCCGCTATAAGAATTTTTTTTTATCAATTGAATTTGTTGCAAATCGTCATCTTTTGACGTTTATTTTTTTGTTCAGCTTAAGCTCAGTCTGCCCATCTTTTTTTTTTTTATTTGGAGCTCGTAGAGCGCACTCTGAACACACTCTGAAAAAAAAATGATCAAAAAAATTTTAAAAGTCTGCATTTTATTTTTGTCTTCCACGCAATCGGCCATTGCGGAGTTTTCGCTGATGTTTCGCTAAACAATGTATGAAAAAACAAAATAAAAAAAAATTACCAACAAATGTTAAAAGCCTGCATTTTTTTTTGTCTTCCATCGGAACCAAACCTTCACAGGAACCATCCCTGGACTAAACTATATTTACCCTGAAAATTTCATAAAGATCCATTGGGCGGTTTAGGAGTCCATACGCAACATACATACATACATACATACATACAAACATACACACCTCCATGTTTATATATATAGATAGATAGATAAAGTATCTTCGTAAAATGTTATATTTAAAATGTGTAAATCTTCTCAAGTTTCATTATATACAGCTGCAGGGCCATCCTCTATAAGAATATACTCCTCGTTTTTATAGTCTATTATTTGTCCTTGGACAATAATTGTCATGAGCATTAACATAAACAGCGTCTGCAAATATATTAACTCCTAATATTTTATTTGTGTATAATTCTGTTTCTTGAATCGAAAATTGTGTTCCAAAAATCCTGTTCAGCTTTCCTCTTTTTATATAGCTTTTTATTCTTTGATTTTCTTTGACCTGTGTCTGCATTATTTCCCCATTTTTATAACTTTTATGATATGTCCGTGAAGTAAGCATAACAAAAATGTCAGCATATCAACTTTTTTTTGAGTTCTTGTCGCATGCACATGAGTTCTATATAGTTCCTGATAGTTTTCCAAAATAGTTCTGCATGATTTTACTGAAAAAAATTGATTTAAAAAAGTGATATGCCAACTTCACGCCAGCATATCATTTCTCAAAAAATCATTTATATAAATATTTTTTTCGGGTGTAAGAAACCCTGTCTAGGAGTTCCTCATACCTAAAAAAAATAGTTTTTTGAAAATCACACAGAAAAAAAATTAAAACAAAAAATTAAATTTCCATAAAAAAAAATTACATGTATGCCCAAAAAGCTAGGTAATCCAAATTGTGATGGTAAATTTTATTTTTTTGATTTAAAAGTCTTGCCTGAATATGTTTCCAATAAAATCCTGAATTTTTTTTACTTCTAACACTATTCTAACGGAAGTTACGAATTTTTTTTCTAATTTGTAAGGTGCTTTTTTACGACTTTTTGGTAAATGACCTTGGGATGCTGGCTTTTTTCAGGAGTTCCAACTCATTTATCAATTTCAACATATAGATATAATGTGTTTACAAAATAATCCGCGAAGTTCCCGTTTCTAACGCTTTTCTAACAAAAAATATGATTTTTTTTATAATTTGTTGACCCCTTTTTCACGAATTTTGGTAAATGACTTTGGGATGCTGGCTTTTTTTAGGAGTTCCAGCTCATTTATCGATTTCAACATATAGATATAATGTGTTTACAAAATAATCCGTGAAGTTCCCGTTTCTAACGCTTTTCTAACAAAAAATATGATTTTTTTATAATTTGTAGACCGCTTTTTCACGACTTTTAGTAAATGACCTTGGGATGCTAGCTTTTTTTAGCAGTTCCAGCTGGTGGAGGGGAGGGTGGAGTGGTGAAACTGGAACCACGATCAAGGAAACACAAAAACACTACTCAACTACTGTTTGAGCTTGAAGATTTGAGGGTTGATTGAAATTTTTTCGTTTTTAACAGAGCGTGATTGGAAATTTTTATAAAATAACTCTGTTTGAATTTAAAATCGCTCTAAATAGAAAAAATCAAAAGAGGTCATTTACCAAAAGTCGTGAAAAAGCGGTCTAAAAATTATAAAAAAAATCATATTTTTTGTTAGAAAAGCGTTAGAAACGGGAACTTCACGGATTATTTTGTAAACACATTATATCTATATGTTGAAATCAATAAATGAGCTGGAACTCCTAAAAAAGCCAGCATTCCAAGGTCATTTAATAAAAGTCGTGAAAAAGCAGTCTAAAAATTATAAAAAAAACATATTTTTTGTTAGAAAAGCGTTAGAAACGGGAACTTCACGGATTATTTTGTAAACACATTATAAATATATGTTGAAATAGATAAATGAGTCCTGAAAAAAGCCAGCATCCCAAGGTCATTTACCAAATAGTCGTGAAAAAGCACCTAAGAAATTAGAAAAAAAATTCGTAACTTCCGTTAGAATAGTGTTAGAAGTAAAAAAAATTCAGAATTTTATTGGAAACATATTCAGGCAAGCCGTTTAAATCAAAAAAAAAAAAAATTTACCACCACAATTTGAATTACCTAGCTTTTTGGGCATACATGTAATTTTTTTTTATGGAAATCTAATTTTTTGTTTTAATTTTTTGTTTGTCTGATTTTCAAAAAACTATTTTTTTTAGGTATGAGGAGCTCCTAGACAGGGTTTCTTACACCCGAAAAAAATATTTATATATGATTTTTTGAGAAATGATATGCTGGCGTGAAGTTGGCATCTCAATTTTTTAAATCAATTTTTTTCAGTGAAACCATGCAGAACTATTTTGGAAAACTATCAGGAACTATAGAACTCATGTGCATGCGACAAGAACTCCAAAAAAAAGTTGAGATGCTGACATTTGTTATGCTAACTTCACGGACATTTTTATGATTACGTTTTTTATTGTAGAATTCTAACACCTTACCTGTTACCTCGTTTGTTCATTAGTTCATCCCCTAATATCTTAACTATCGTTGAAGTTATGAAAAACGTCTGCAGGTATTCGTAATGTGGTAGAGTGAATATTTTCATTATAAGCTTTAACTGCTAATGGTATTGGATCTACTACATTACCTATCTAATAATGCTTGGGTTTTCTTTATTCTAAGTAATTCTGTTATCGTAGAATGAGCTCTTTCTATTGGGCCGTTACTTTTGCTGGTGCAGATACTTTATGTTCTACTTTTAACCGATAATACGCTAGTTCTGCTGATAGCGAACAAAAAGATGCTTCGTTATCAGTAGTGATGGTTTTTGCATTGCCAAACAAAGGAATTAGTTTAATCATTCTAATTTTTGCGTCTGTTTTACTTGTGACATGGGAAACCATTAAATATTTTTGTCAATCATGGTTAAAAAAGAATTATTATCATTGTAATATATATATATATATATATATATGTATATCTATATATATAAAAATGAATTGGTGTCTGTTTGTACGCGCCTAACTCGGCTGAATATCATCCGATTTGCATTGTGATTTTTTTGTTGGGTTTGTATTAAACAGATAGCGGAGCCGAATTTTTCAAATTTTGGACGGTAAGTTTTAGAAATCGTTAAAACACAAAATTGCAAAACAAATATCGACAGATTATGACTTTGTTCTTTGTACAAGCATAACTTGGCTAAATATTATCCGATTTGCATGAGGATTTTTTTGTTAGATTTGTCTTGAACCAGGTAAACGCACAACGGTTTTTTTTTTTTTTTTTTTTTTTTTTTTTTTTTTTTTTTTTTTTTTTTTTAACGAGTTCCTTCTCCACATGTGCAAGTGATCCGTTCGTTATAGCTGCTCTACTCGAAAATGCTTTGCTATTATATTTGGATGTTCCCGGTCTACCACCACACAATTTACAACTCAAAGTCCGCTCTGTCATCATAATGCTGCGCAATCTGAACCAACCAAAACTATGCAATGGAACTAAGTTTACAGTCATCCAAGTAACAATAATCAAAGGCAAGTTCAAAGGCGAAGAAGTTCTCATTCCAAGAATTCCTTTGATACCAACCGACTTGCCATTCGAGTTTAAGCGGATTCAGTTTCAAGTTCGACATGGCATTTGCCATGACAATTAACAAATCGCAAGGCCAATCGTTACAAGTGTGTGGCCTTAATCTTGAATTCCCTTGCTTTTTCACATATACAACTGTACGTGGCGTGTCCGCGTGTCGGAAAGCCATCTGCATTGTTAGTTTATGCACCGGACAACAAAACAAACAACGTTGTTTATCACAAAGCGTTGCAGTGACCTAATCATTTCTGTTTAAATAAAAGTAATTTTAATCAATTTAATATCAATTGTTTAATTCTTTCTTAAGAGAGGCTCGACTTTCGAAAGGGACATTTAGTCAATTTAAGGTAGAACGAAGTTCGCCGGGTCAGCATGGGGATTTTTCAGTTGGGTTTGTATTAAACCAGGTAAACGAATAGCGGAGCCGAATTTTTCAATTTTTGAACGGTATTTTTTAAAAATCCGTAAAACAAAAAAATGCGGAACAAATATCGCCAAGTAATGACTTTGTTCTTTGTACAAGCATTACTTGGCGAAATATTATCCGATTTGCATGAGGATTTTTTTTGTTGGATTAGTTTTGAACCAGGTAAACACACAACGGAGCCGGTTTTGTTTTTAATTTCAATTTTTTTTTCCAAGCAAAAACAATATAAATAAGCTAAAAAAATATAAATTGACAAATTTTTCGATCTATAATTCAAAAAAAAATTAAATAAACGTAAAATTAGTTGAACTTCAATATAGTCCGTAAATTAATTTAACTTTTTAACTTTTAAATAGTATTTTGTTTGGTGACCAACACAGTGTATAAAGGTATCTACTAAGTTACCAAGTGCGAAGTGAAATTTAATGGATTAGTGTTATTTTTTTTTCTTTTTTTTTAGAACATTGTGATAACTAAAATTGAGGCTTTAATTTTATCGATAACGAATTTTAATAAGGTATTTTGTGAACGACCTATTTGTGTGTAATGCAATTGATATAGATGGTTATGCTAATGATATTGTCCCTGCAGGATTTTTCTATAAGTGTCATTATGTCGCCAATAAGACGATCAAACATTGGAGCGCGCAATAAAAACACGAGACGAGTGGCTATTCTGCGTGCGAATGCGAATCAAGAATCACAAGAGGAGATAGCCGATCATATGGAAGCAGATCGCGTAGGTGTCATTATGCCACCAATAAGGCAATCAAACATTGGAGCGCGCAATAAAAATACGAGACGAGTGGCTAATCTACGTGCGAATCAAATGGATGAACAGCATGCACACCGCAATGAACAAGTGCGTTTACGAATGACTAACATGCGTGACGCATTTTCACAAGAGGATATAGCCAATCATATGGAAGCAGATCGTGTAGCAAGAGCCACCCGTCGTACAAATGATGATCTAGATGAACGTAACTTTTAACGAGCGCCACCTTATAATTTAAATCGGGCTGCATTCAGATATGATTCCACACTAACGTTCAATGATCTTCCGTGCGTTAATATTCGGCCATTGAATGTCGTCTGTCAGCATTGCAATGCATTGAAGTTCTCGGCGGAAACGCCTGGGTTGTGTTCAGTGATGTTACATGTAGGGAAAAATCCCTACACGTAGGGATTTTGGTCTTGAAAAACACCCCGTAGGGAAAAAAGTACAGATTTTTGAAGTATGAGAATTTTGTATGAAAACGTAGGGATTTTTCAAAACTTAATTTAAAAAAATGTTTGTTTTATCAGTCATCACATCAAAATATTTTTCTGTACTTTTAAGGGTAGTACGCAGCTCGAGCTAATTTTTGTTTTTAATGCAGGCATAAAAATGTTCTTTTTTTTTCTTAACTTTTTTTTTTTTTGATTTTTCAGAACTGGCACTTCCTAGGTCACGAATATGCATTTTTTAAGTCGGTTAGTCGCTTAGTTAAGCCGCAAGTCAAGTTTAAAGGTGTCGACTTTGATGCTTCTAGCACGTCTAGCTTAGACGCAACGTGTTTAATACTACGTTTTCATTAGGGCCGAAATTAGGATATTTGAAAAATTGCTAAAAAAGTGTTTTCATCTAGGTTTCCACATTTGTTTTGACATAAGGCTATCTTCTTTCTTTTTCTTTTTTACAACTTTTTCATTTTTTCGTCTTGTTTTGTTTTGTTTACTACTTCCGTTGCCCTGGATTTTATTTCAAAATTGTTATTTTGTATTGTTTACTTCTGCCGTTTGCTTTGCATGTTGGTTTGTTTACTTTTGCCGTTGCCTTGGATTTTGTTTTAAATTGACATTTTAGAAAATATCTATTCAATTTGTTTCAATTTAGTTGCGTTTGATTTGTTTTCACATAAATTGCAACCTTCATTTCGTCCAAATCAAACAAAATTTTAATATTATTTTGTATGGAAAGTGGACTCAAATTTGGAAATTTTCAACTAAATCACATTTTTTGCCCTAATGAAAACGTAGTATAAAGCTAAAAGTCGATATACATGTACCTAATGCGATACGTCAATTGAATTTTTTTGATGAACATTTAAATTGTGTAATATTCAAAAGACAAAGACATTGAAAAATGTCTACTCAAAATTTATATGATCACCATGCACAAATCCATGAATTAACAAAAATTAAATCAAAATTTTATTTGTATTGTATTTATTTTGTAGATTTTATAGGTGTAGGGATAAAATTCATAAAGTAGGGATTTTTCGAGTTTATTGTAGGGAATTATTTTGTTTGCATGTAACATCACTGGTTGTGTTGTGTAGGAGGAAAAGTAAAATTACCTGTTTTGGCCCCGCCACCGCAGCCATTGCGATCACTTCTGTATAAAGATACAACGCAATCACGGCATTTCCTCGCGCACAATTAACAATACAACGGCTGCTTCCAAATGACGTCTTTTGGAGCCACTGTTATCCAAGAACGTGGTTACAATCCCACCTTTAAGGTAATGTCGTCAGAAGAACTTTAACATTATGTCCAGTGTGGATAAATTGTCACATTATCCTTCTACTATTCAGATCCAAGGACAAATCCACCATCGTGTGGGAGCTCTTTTGCCGCAATTGAACGAGCATCATAAGTTCCTTCAGATTTATTTTCTTGGAAATTCAAATGAGGAACTCGATCAGCGTTGTGCTATTTTTCGTGCTATGAAACCTGAGATCATCGAACAATTGCAACAACTCCTACACGAACGCAATGCGTTGGTTAAAGTATTCAAAACTGCATTGGAAGCGATGCCTTCTGATCATTATAAGATTATTATCAGCGCAGACAAAAGACCAAGTGGTACCCATGCACGACAATTTAATGCTCCAACAATTGACTAGGTAGCGATGCTAATTGCTGGCGAAAATGTTCAATCACGCGACATTGGTGCGAACTGTTTCTGTCAAAGCGTCTTGATCGCAAAGAACGAGCAAAAGAACGTGTACGACTCTTTGATGAAGGCGGTTGACGACGGTAACGGTGGCATATTCTTCCTGGATGCACCTGGTGGAACTGGCAAAACGTTTCTCCTTTCCTTAATTTTGGCTTCAATTCGGTCAAGATCCGACATCGCACTTGCGGTTGCCTCTTCTGGAATAGCGGCCACGTTGTTGGAAGGTGGTCGCACAGCATATTCAGCGTTAAAATTGCCACTGAATCTGCAGTTGAATGACGAACCAACATGCAATATTTGAAGAAATTCAGCTATGGCAGAAGTGTTGAAAACTTGCAAAATTATCATCTGGGATGAATGCACAATGGCACACAAGCGAGCATTGGAGGCTCTTGATTGAACAATGAAAGATTTACGGAACAATGTGAGACGCTTTGGAGGAGCAATGATATTGCTAGCCGGTGATTTCCGTCAAATTTTACCAGTAATCCCGCGATCAACGCCTGCAGATGAACTCAACGCTTGCCTGAAATTATCTTATTTCTGGCGATACGTAAAGAAGCAGCAGTTGACGACGAACATGCGAGTTGCGTTGCAGAACGATCCATCAGCCGATGATTTTGCAAAACAACTGTTGGCAATTGGAAATGGTCAAATTACCGTTGATGCTGCAACTGGCCTGATTTCGTTCCCGCTGAATTTTTGTGAATTCACATCATCGAAGGAAGAGCTCATCAGTAAAGTGTTCCCTAACATCGGTCACAATTATTTAAACCACGATTGGCTCAGTGAACATGCGATATTAGCTGCGAAAAATAAAATGAAATTTGAATTTCATCATTCAAAATAAAATCGCATTCGTTTTAATCGGTGGATCGCGTAATAAATGATGATGAAGCAACAAACTATCCAATTGAATTTTTGAATTCGTTGGATGTTCATGGTCTACCACCACACAATTTGCAACTCAAAGTCGGCTCTGTCATCATAATGCTGCGAAATCTGAACCAACCAAAATTATGCAATGGAACTAGGTTGACAGTGAAGAAACTCATGAACAACGTCATCCAAGCAACAATAATCAAAGGCAAGCTCAAAGGCGAAGAAGTTCTCATTCCAAGAATTCCTATGATACAGAACGACTTGCCGTTCGAGTTAAAGCGGATTCAGTTTCCCGTTCGACCCACATTCGACATGACAATTAACAAATCGCAAGGCCAATCGTTACAAGTGTGTGGCCTTAATCTTGAATTCCCTTGCTTTTCACATGGACAACTGTACGTGGCATGTTCGCGTGTCGGAAAGCCATCTGCATTGTTTGTTTATGCACCGGACAACAAAACAAACAACGTTGTTTATCACAAAGCGTTGCAGTGACCTAATCATTTCTGTTTAAATAAAAGTAATTTTAATCAATTTAATATCAATTGTTTAATTCTTTCTTAAGAGAGGCTCGACTTTCGAAAGGGACATTTAATCAATTTAAGGCGGAACGAAGTTCGCCGGGTCAGCTAGTATATATATATATATTATATATATATATATAATTTATAGTATCGGCATGTATATAAATGCTCTCCTCCGTTCTCTGGAATTGGACCCTCTCCAGTTAAATGTTTATTGGGGTGTCTATCATACTTGTTTGTATTTCAAGTTTCGCATAATTTAGTGAAACCGATTATTTGTGATAATAACTATTTTTTTAATTTCATCGGTTATATCTTTTACTATCTTATTATTATTAGTATATATGAATTTTATGTTGGGAAATTCACTCACTAAACGATTTTTAATGTTATAAAATACTTCTTCAGTTGCGTAAATACCTATGTTTACATTCTCTAACAACCTCTTTTAGTTTAATAAGTATTTCAAAATCCTTAAATAATATGATATGCCTCCAAACTCCCTAATGCATTTGATTGCTTATTATATTATTACTAGCAGACCCTGCCGCGCGTTGCTGCGGCTTTATTCTATTGCGTTCAATTATTAAGATATCAAAATTGGTATTGTTAAGAAAGTGATTGGTAAAGAACGATAACAATTTCAAAATAAGTTTTAATGAACAGAAAATGTGTAATTTATTATTAATTTTATTATAATTTAATAAATAAGGCACATTAATTTTGCTGTGTGTGCTTTCCATTCATTAAGAACTAAACGACGAACAATATTTCTTGTTAATCTGTCCTTCATCAAAACAAATAAATTTGATAGTTTTCCAACGCGTGAACAGTGAGCATGCAACATATAGCTGCCCATGGGAGAAACACAGATTCTCCAAGTCCAAGCCACAAACTGCCATTGTCTGCCCTTGCGACTTATTTATCATCATCGCGAAAGCCAAACGTATCGGGAATGGTAGGTTTTTGAAAGGTATTAATGATTCTGATGGAATCATACCTAGGTATTCGAGGTAATAGGATGACTTCTCCTTTAAGTTTTCCAGTCAATATCGTTGCTTCAAGAACGTTTCCGATTATTTTTCTGAAGACTAATCTTATACCGTTGCACATAATGTTGGAAACGGGTATGTTGAATTTAAAAAAAAAATTTTCAGATGCGAACTACGAATCGCCAAAAATTAACATACGTGAACAAATTTCAAAATATTTTTTCGAAAAGTTTTTCAAAAATAACCTTTAAAAAAAAAACTGGTCGAATGATTTCCAATATTTTTTTTTTCCAAGAAAGATATTAAGCAACTGAATATTATTGCATACGTAGTTTTAAAAAAAAACTCTTAGGCTCCTAAAAAATTAAAGGCTTTCCATAAAAAATTTTTTTTAATAAAAACAAAAGGCAACTAGCCAGGCCGACCAGTCTTGCATTTTATTTTTATTTCCAGCTGCCGCTAAGAATTTTTTTTTATCAACTGAATTTGCTGCAAATCGTCATCTTTTGACGTTTATTTTTTTGTTCAGCTTAAGCTCAGTCTGCCCATCTTTTTTTTTTTTTTTTTTATTTGGAGCTCGTAGAGCGCACTCTGAACACACTCTGAAAAAAAAATGATCAAAAAAATGTTAAAAGTCTGCATTTTATTTCTGTCTTCCACGCAATCGGCCATTGCGGAGTTTTCGCTGATGTTTCGCTAAAAAATGTATGAAAAAACCAAAAAAAAAAAAAAAATACCAAAAAATGTTAAAAGCCTGCATTTTTTTTTGTCTTCCATCGGAACCAAACCTTCACAGGAACCATCCCTGGGCTAAACTTTATTTACCCTGAAAATTTCATAAAAATCCATTGGGCGGTCTAGGAGTCAATACGCAACATACATACATACATACATACATACATACACAAATCCATTTTTATTGTATGTAAAAAATTCTGACTGATTGATATTTCAATAAAACAATTTTTCAGTTTTGCTAAGTTAGCTTTTAGTGTATTGGAAAATTGTTTTCTTTTATTTAATTAATTGTCAATTTTCCAATAATAAAAACTATCCTATCCTATCAAAAGGTGAAAATCGGTTCGATAGTTTCAGAGTTCATCACTCACAACAACGTGATACGAGAATTATATATAATAGATTAAGGCTTTCACATATGACTAATTGGCTCTTGAAGTCATTTACACTTGTACGTTTAATAATCTCAGCGGGGATACTGCTCGCACTGGGCTGTTCCAGCAACTGACTCGTTGTTCTCTTCTTCTAACATTTGGAGCTCTTGCCTGCTTAAGGCGTCCGCTACTATATTTTCTTTCAAAGGTTCTTAAGTGCTCAACGGGACGTATTCTTCTATGAATGCCTTCCAACGTTTCATTTTGTCATTTGGGTTTCTGTCTGACATAGCAAATGTCAATGGTCTGTATATATGTGTATGGATGCCACTTGTTCCATAGAGGTAATTCCTCAAATTCTTCGAACTCCATACAATCGCTAACAAATCGTTTTCGTTGGTATCACAATTTTCTTCTGTTTTACTTAATGTTCTACTAATAAACGTAACAAGTTAATTCTTCTGGATAAGTACTGCGCCTATTGCTGAGCTACTAGCGTCGGTTGTCAATTCAAACCCTTCTTTAAAATCTGGTTGGTTTAATACAATATTCTTTTGAAGCTTATCTTTTAGAATTTGAAATGCTCTCTCTCGTTCTATCTTCGTTCACTACCATTTTGCTTTTTGCATTATTATCTTGTTGCCTTAAATATTTAGTAAGGGGTTTACTTAGCATAGCATAGTTTCTTCTAAATTTACGATAATAACCGCTTAGTCCCAAAAATGATCTAAGTTGTCTTAATGGTTTTAGCTCAGGATATTCTTTAATTGTTTGAACCTTCTTTGGATCTGTTTTGATATTATTGTAGGAAATTACGTGTCCTAAAAATTCAACTTCTTGCATGAAATATATCTTTTTTCACTACTAATTTTCTAATTGGCTTCACTAAGTGCTTTAATTATGATCTGGATATGTTCTAGCTCTTTTTCTTCTGACTAAGAGAATATAATGACATCATCAATATATACGTGACAGAATTTTCTGACGTAGGGTCAAAGAATATCATCCATTGCTCCTTGAAATAAAGAGGGCGCATTCTTCGATCCAAATGGCATAGGTTAGGTGGGGTGATGGTACGGCAAGCCGAACCTTCTCACTCGGATCTCGTTGGATCCATTGTGCTCCCTGGGTTGGGTGTGATGATAAGGAAGAGGCGTTAAGAAATGAGGGGGAGTGGGTGGGTTAACTGTTGGAGGCCTCCCTGAACCAAGCTAAGTATTGAATGAATCTCAGGATGTTTCTTGGTGGCATGCTAGATACTTCGACCAACTCGTTGAAAAGATATTCACCGGGGGTAACGTTCCTAAAGTTCGGGCTAAGCTGGGGCATTCACACATGAAGTGAAAAGAGTCCTCTTCTGCCTCTTCGTCCTTGCATTTCCTTCATAAGTCAGATGTGCTGATGCCCATTCTTCTCATGTGGGCTCCCATCGTGTTGGAACACGTCAGGATACCAACCACGAGGGATAATTGAGGCCTGCTTAGCCTGAGTAGGGATTCAGTTTTCTTCTTTGAAAATTCTGGCCACAGATTCCTTGATACCCGACAAGTGTCGATTGATGACCATCTGTCATTAGCGGTTTTGAGAAAACGACGGGTGATTCTAGTTGTTTCCCTTTCCAGTGGCATGTACATTGAGGCTTCCATTTGTTTCGGTTCGAGAGATAAACCGATTTTGGCCAGTTGGTCAGCCATTTCATTTCCGTGTATGTCACCATGTCCCGGGACCCATTGAAGGGTGACTGGATTCGTTGCGTTGAGTAGTCTCAACGCATTTCGACAACGATCGACCAGTTTGGATGTTGTAACGATAGAGGATATGGCTTTTATGGCCGCCTGGCTGTCGATAAAAATATCAATACTTTTATTTGCCAGTTCACACGTTCCTAGGTGGTTGGGAGCTTCACAGAATGCAAGCACTTCCGCTTGGAAAATGCTACAAAAGTCTGGAAGCTTTAGTAACTTGTTTATGGTTGGGATATCTGAAAAGATGCCTGAACCTGCCCCATCTTCCGTTTTGGAGCCGTCTGTGAAAACCGAAACGTGATTTTCATTAACGACACTGTTTTCCATCGAGCATTCTATGTGCAGAGTAATATAGTCTGTTACGGTAAATTTTACCGCAACAAAAGCTTCCCTTCGGTCGTTCTTTTCCCTTTTCTTTTTTCTCGTTGTGGCTGCAAAATAGTGGCGAAGTTGATGGCAACCATGGTCTCATCAACCTATGTACCAAGCCTTATTTTGCAAAAGCAACAAAAGCAAGTGTTCGAGTGTACGATGTGTCTGAAACTAGAAGAGAGCCGGCGGAAGAGCCGAAGAAGTAACGAGTCAGGTGGACTCTTGTTTATATCTAACGATTAACAAAAACAAAACACCTTTTATGACTTTCTTTCTATTTTAAAATTTTAATTAACGTAACGTAATTTTAACTTTAACTTAAAATAACGTAGATTAGTTTATTGTACAAAATGGGTTTTTAAAGCGTTTAGATTAGTTTTGTAGAATGTCGAAAATCACTTAAAAGAAACGCTCCTCTCTGTATCTTCGAAAATAGTTTGTTAAATAATTCACGCTTCGAATATCGCACGATAGTTGTAGAGTAGTAGGAAAAATCCTATTTCAGACTTCTTCTCGATTTTATTTCAATTCAATTTTTCTCGAAAATAGTTTTAGTTGGAAAAGGGTCTGAACCCGTCCATTATGTTTCGGCAAGCTTTGGAAATACATCCAACAACTGGTCGAAACTGTGTTTGTGTGCGTGAGAGTAAGTTTTGCCACGTTTTGGAAACACATCCAACACCTTGTTGAAACCGTTTTTGTGTGCGTGTGAGTATGTTTTGTTAGATCCTTCCACGGTTGTTTTCTAGGAGAGCGTCAAGCTTCCAGAAAGCCCTGACCGATGATCTCGAAACGAATGGTTGTGCTGTATCGTTGTTTGTATGAGTGAATGGCTGAAATGGACGAGCGAAGAAAGTTGTAGATGAAAATGAGCTTGAAAGGCACTCTTGCGAGAGTCTTGTAAGAGAAGACAGAAAGTTAAAAAAAAAGAAAAATTTTGAGACATTTTGAGGAGAAAAAACAATTCGAGGGGGAGACATTTATTTTGATAGTGCATTTTGGATCGAGGATTTTTGAAATTGGGAATCAAGACGTATAAAGATTAAAAGTTGAAAAGGAGATAGGAGAAAGCAGCTGTTACAAAAAGAAGATAAGTAGTTTGAGTAAATTTTGAATATAAATATATATTTTGAATTTCAAATTATATATTGATATTCAACCGATTCCTGTTCGAGTTTTCCACATAACTTTCGGGACGCGATCTAGTTTTCTTAAAAAACCCATTTTTCTGGTTTGTTTTATTTGCTTTTACCTTTTATGTAATTTCAATTTCAACTGCCTGTTAATTTTGCCTTTGCGCCAAACGGCCATATTTAAATTGTTTAACCATTTATTTGAAAAGACTATTGGGTTTTAGTCCAGGGATCTTCTGTCCCACGGTTTCAAAAAACAATAAAATAACTGTTTACATCAAACTAACTTCTTTTTATTTTAAATATCGGTTTGTAACCTTCTGCTTTTAGTTTTGGAATTTTCTAATTCGGTTACAAAAAAAAATTCCTGGCGCCCATTTATTTTTGCCCCCTACTGTGCAAGCAAATATTTCCTTCTTTTGATAAACTATTTTGATTGCTAAATCAATCAAGTTTATCAAAAGGAACACGAAATTCTCCCACCGAACCCACCCCAGCTGAGCAGTCGTGGTGACAGCTATTTTGATCTAGCTGTTGTTGCACTTTTTTTCGCATTCTCTTTTGTGTCATTCGTTCGTGGTCGATTGACATTATTATTTGTTAATTCGTATCGTGCGTAGCCGTTGAATCTTTAATCGTTTTTTTTTTTAATTTAATTGATCGCGGTGTAAAAAGAAATCCTTTATTTTAATAATTTAATAATAATTTTGGGCATCCATTAAAAATAAGCCACCATTCCCATCATCAATTGTAAATTAATTTATCATAAACTTTCTTCTATTTTGGGTTCAACAGTTCATTCGTTTGAACTGATTGGTCTAATTCATATCGATCATATTCACGTTCACGTTCCAATTCTCTATTAAATGAGTCTTTCACTCTGCGATCTGGGGCTAGCACTCCTAACCTGACTAACAAACTGCCGCACATATGAGGTAACACATATCTTCGATCAAGAGCAAAGCCTGGTTATGCATCTCCTCATTAGCCTCAAGATCAGGATTTCTTGAAATGACACGAATTGGATGTAAAATGTCTTCTGCCATTTAAAAAAAAAAGTTTCGCAGATTTCGATCATTTTTTTCTTTAAAACTAAAATAAATTCAAGCAATAAAATGGCGTACTTTTTTCATCGAATTAATATTTCTTTGATTTAATCTTATCTTTTCTTATCCTATATAATAAAAAATATTAAAAACGAGTTTGATATAAATGGTTTAAAAGAAAGCATTTGAATAAAATGTAAGATATTTAAAAAACGAATTTTATTCAAAGTTTTCTTTCTATACCCTTTATTATTTGCATTTCTCAATTTATACGCCTCTTGGCTAAACTGAATTTTATTAAGAGGCAACAGCCCATTGCAAATCTGCTCAGCGAAGCGGGCATGGGTTTGCTATTAATATATAAAATAAACCGTAATATAGAAATGAACCGCATAATAAAAACAAAATGTTAAAAGAAACTGAATAATAAAAAAGTATTAACTACTAAAAAAAAAAAAATTACTTGACGAAATAAATACTACACTACTAAATTTAAAATCTCGCCGGCCCTGGCTATGATTGAATTAAAATCTTTCAAGGCCAACAACAAACGAGAACAAAAAATTACAATGTAAAAAAAAATGAAAGAAATCTACTATTTATGTAATAATACTTGCTGATTTAATCTGGAGATGGAAAATAAGTAGGTACGCGTAGATGGGTAAGGGGTGGTTGTAGGTCCAATAACAACTGCTTCAAAATTGCTACCTAAAGCAACCAAATCTGAAACGCAACTTGGTTTAGCCAAACCAAGCTGAGTTTGGTAGAAAGGTGTCAAGTTCCTTTGAATCATTGACAGCTTCCTACCTTCTGAGATTTGATCGGTTAACCTACCAAACCCCCACGTTGGGCGCCACTTTGTTGCAAAATTATTTCTTGTGAAAGATACCCGAATTGAAAATTAATTTATGATGAGAGAAATTATTAAGACGAAACAAATAAACCGCGTAACTTTGGATTATTTCGAATCCAATAATATTATTAATTAAGACAAATGAAAAAGAACGATTGTAAACAAATAATGTGCAACCGGCACCGCGCAAAGAAATTTCGTTTATGAATGTCAAAACAAACAAGAGAGAGAACTGATAACAAGAAATATTGCAACAACAACTGCAAAGATATATGCAGTCTCACCGGCTAGTCAGCAAGGGGGATTCGTCGAATAAAAAAAAAAAAAAAGGTGTGTAAGCAAAGCGATCGTGTGTAGGTATATTTTATTACAGGAATCAAATTAAAGGAAATGCTTGAATTAATTATGGTTTGATGAAAGAGGGCGTGGAATGTAAATATAAGTGTTTACGTTACAGGGTGGGCGCCAGGAAACGTTTATGGTGTTTGCCTTACCAATATAAATCTGAAAAAAAAATGTCTTCAATTGCAAAGAATAAGACGGAAGAATTATTAATCAGAATGGGAAGTTAGAATCTTTTATTGATCGGGTAGTTATTGGTCTGGGAAACCGTGGCAAATGCCGGGATAAAAACCCAGAGTCTTTTCAATCAACACAAAAAGCAAGAACAATAGTTTTTCGAGGTTAGCAGAAGGCTACTTCTCGAAAATAAAATAGAAGCAAATAATAAAAAGAAGCAAACAATGGTTTGTGTCAAATAGACACAAAGAAAGATCACAATGGTATAGAACAAAGGTCACGCGTCCCACAATCTTGGGAGAAAACGAATAATCAGCGAAGGCCTACGTTATCAACAATTTATTTGCCCCACACAGGGTCACAAATAAAAACAAATTTACGCAATTTAAGCAACCAAAAGACAAGCTTAAATTCTGGTTACAACCAGACACAAAAAACTTAGCTTTTGCAAATCCTCCAACCAAGATATCCTTCTCAAGGCTTTTCCCAAATTAAAATTGAGATTTCTTCAAATGGTATTCTTCCTTACTCCAAGTTTTCTTCCAAGTTTCGCAAAATCTTCTCGGTATAGTTTTTCACTTCTCTTTTAAAATTATTTTTCTCCAAAAATTATTCCTTTCTTTTCAAAAATCCAAAATTGAATTGTCATTCAAAATGGAGGCTTGGCTTGTCCACTCTGCTCCGACCATATAGCCATGCTCTTCGGATCTTTTGCGTGGTGGTGTTCTTGTCTCAGTCATACAGCAGCATCTCGCCTATATATGCAGAGACGTGCGACTGAGAGCGGTGATACAACCATTGCACGCGATCCTATGCGTTGAGGATGCGATCCTCGTAGGCTCAGTGGACGTGTTCAGCCGTATAATGTTAATTATATTTTAGTTCACAAGGCAAGTGAAAAACTACGACACAACGCGCAAAGTCCCCAGCCCAAACCGGCCCAAACTATTTGCTTTGAGAAGAATATTTTTGTTGGAAAGAATCCTAACCATTTTCCAACTAAAATGGTGGGATTTATGAACAAGAATAATCTTCAATCCGTAGACCTCCGCGCAGAAAATATTTAAAAAGGGCAAAACACATCATTTTGATCTTTCTTTGTTATCACACATTGACACATTGTTTTGTTGTTGAGGACTCCTCTTTCTTTCTTGTTGGAAAGCTTGCCAATTCTTAACGATGCGTGCGAGTCTCCAGCCCGTCCACTGGCTCGACACGATAGACTGATGCGTGTGAGTCTCCAGCTCATCCGCTGGCTCAGCACGAAAGACTGTTGCGAGTGAGTCTCCAGCTCATCCGCTGGCTCAACACGAAAGATAAGGACCTGTTTTGTTATCTTCTCTGAGTTACTCTCAAAACTCTTAAGGGACAACGGACTCAAAATGTGGGTCGAAAAATAGGAATGGATAGGATGGAGCGGAAAACAGGTTTTAAGAGTCAGACCAAAACAACACGTTCAGAAAGAGGTTTTAAGAACCACAAAGGAATAGCTTTTGTTGCGGTAAATCTTACCGTAACAGCAACAAGAAGTTTGTGTTGGGAGTGGGAATCAGGTTTGCAATACACCGTAGAACCATAGGTTATTAAAGGTAAAAGCAAGGCTTTGACAAGTCTCAGCTTGGTATTAATTGGAGTTATGGTAGAAAAAAAGCCACAGTTAACGCAGTCCAGAGTATATATCCTACTACATAATTTGCATGGTTTTCGGCTGAAAGTGACTTATTTATTTTAATACCCAGACTGGTTACAGTTTCCACAAAAACAAGCTGAGATCGAGATGAATAAATTGGAGACAGAGATGAGGTATCAAAATGTTTTTTAGATATCGCAATTAGTTGGGACTTGGACGGGTTAAGTGTAAGACTATTTTGTAGCGACCAATCATATATTGCAGTTAGATCTTCATTTAATCTACATACCAAATCTTCCTGCAAACCAATGGGGCGTGATATAAAAACTTGTACATCATCTGCATAAAGATGCACCATAACATTTGAACAAGATTTTGGAAGGTCATTTATGTAGATGCAGAACAGTATCGGTCCCAAAAAAAGAACCTTGCGGTACACCCATTTGCAAATTCAAAAACCCTGATTGTAAATCACCTAATTTAACTCTTTGGCTACGTTTAGAGAGATAATTTTTAACGAGGGATACAGCTCTGTCATGGAATCCAAAATAATATTTTAGTTTTTTTGCATAATATGTCATGATTAACCTTGTCAAAAGCCTTTGAGAAATCTAGTAGACAGAGTATAGTCACATAGTCAAGGTCATATTGCACCCTTATATCATCCAGCACCTTAATCATAGCTGTTTGACAACTATGATGTGAACGAAAACCAGACTGTAATGGTGACAATAATTTACAATTATAGAGGTGATCAGATATCTGTGAGGCTAGAATTTTCTCAAAGACCTTCGAAAGACAGGAAAGAATGCTAATAGGACGGAAATCCGAGCAAGAGCTGGCATTCGATTTTTTGGCTACAGGAATAACCTTAGCTCTTTTCCAGCTCTCCGGAAACGATGAGGAGATTATGCAAAAATTAATCAAGTGTGTCAAAGCACTTAAAATATGTGGCAAGATTATTTTCAAAAATTTTATTGGCACTCCATCTTCACCGGAAGCATCAGATTTGATAGAGCGAATGCTTTCAAAGGCATCGTGTTCATGCACCACTTCAAACTCAAATTCAGTTGATGGTTCAAACAGAATTTCACTGTTGGGCACGAAACTGTGTTGTTGGACGTCTCTCAAAACAAAGGTCTCGTTTAGTTCATTGGGATCAGGGAAATTATGGCAAATCCCTTTTTTACCGATTCCAATCGAACGTAGATTACTCCATTACTTATGAGACGGCTGATTAACTTCTAGCTTAGACATAAAAAAACATTTTTTCGCTCTGCGTGTTACAAATGTGGCATAGTTACGATAACGGCAGTAAGATTCCCAATTGGCACTTGTGGGGTTAAGCTTCCACTTAGAGTAGTATTTTCTACGATTTTTGATGGACCTATGAACATCAGATGTAAACCAAGGACAGTTTTTGTTACGAACTGAGACCGTTTTGAGAGGAACATGTTTGTCAAATAAATCAATAACCAGTGATTGAAAATAATCAACTTTATCATTGGGATTTGAGAAATTATAACATACATGCCAGGGACAATTGGCAGTGGCGATTCTTGGTCTCCAATATTAGGTTGGCTACACCAAGGATCCAAAAGTAAAGCAAAAAGAAGCAAATTTACGTTTAAAAACGAATTTTTAATTTTTTTCATTTGTATGAAAAACTTTTATACCTACTATATTTGAACGCGATCGTAAAGGAATATTTTTCTCAAAAACGGCACTAATAATTCTAATTTTAAAAAAATCACTGTTGCTTTTTAAGTACGACCAATCATATGGCTGAAAATTTTTTTTAAAAATTTACTTAAAACGGTACTTTCCATAGGACGGTTTTTGTTTTGGATATCTCAAAACTGGCTCAACAAATACTTTCAAAATTTGGTTATATTAGTTGTAGATAGCTTAATTTATATACTGCAAGAAGGCATATACCTATATTTTTAAAAGATGTTTTATTGTAGGTATTTTAAAAAGCATTTTTTTTATTTAAAAAATTAATACGTATTTTGAAAATTGCTTATTAAATTTTGTTCAAAAATTTTAAATAAATGTATTTCATGAATACCTATATCCTAGCCTTTTTAATAATAATAATAATAATAATAATTTTTAACTATATGCCTGTAAGACCCAGGGTCTTCAAAAAAAACTTTTTTTTTCTTAAAAACAGCTTCATAGATTTTCATAAATTTATTCTTATCAATTCAAATTAATCCAAGAAGTAAAAAGGCGTACTTTTTTCAGCTCAAATTACTTAAAATATTTATTTAAGAATTTTGAAAAATTTATTTTTATCAAAATCTCAATCCCCTAGAGCCTAGACCACTGTCACACATTAGAGCAAGTTGGTGCTACCCAGTCGTGCATTTTATTTCTAATTTGCTCAAAAAAGGCTTGAACGATTTTAATTCAACTTTGTTACATAGAAAAAAAAACTTAATTTTGTTAGTTTTCGGCTACAAATGATATTTACGGAAAACAGGTTTCAAACGTTTTATTAAAGTGGACAACCACATTAACGAAATAGTTCGCACTTCCTAAAGTATATATCTTTCATAGCACCCACAAGATCGCACCTATGTTTTAAGGAGTAACGGTTGCTTAATTGTAGCTAGCACATATCACCTTTGAGTTTTAGAAAAAAAATTTAAATGTTTACCTAATTTCTTAAAAATGGTTTAAACAATTTGTATGTACTTTGTGGGCGGGATCAAGACGATGTATCCAGAGTGTCAGAATTTAGAAAGGACAACATCTATAAAAAAAAAATATAGAAAGATAAAATCTAGAAAAGATGGACTCTAGAATCTAGAAAAAAAGTATTCTAGACTTTTTTTTAATTTAGAGGGATTCTAAATCAAGTATTAATATTAATAATTCTCGATTTTGTCCATTCTAGATTTCTTTTTCTAGATTTTGGATTTTCGAAATTAAGTATTCTAGATTTTCGGTTTTCTGGATTTTCCCAATTCTAAGTATTTTTTTTCTCTAATTTTTTTTTCTAGAAATCGTGTTAAGCCCTTTGTGTGTATTTGTTGGTAGAATTTTCTTGATTTCTAAACTGTTCTTATGTTTGGGCTTAATTCAAGTAACGGGCATCTGATGTATAGAAGCAAATTAATTCAATTACTCGTCTTCGTATAACGAAAATAACGGTAAAATTGACGTATCTTATAACACTGTCAATATGCTCAAAATGCGGGAAATAAACAGTTCTTAAACAAATATTTTGAACTTAGTTGCATATTTTATACAACAAAGAGTAGTTTTAATTGCTCAAAAACCATCTATGGCACCCACAGATCAAGTAGGTATGTGCGACAAATTCGTGCATTTCATTTTAATGTAGACCCTACTTAGTACTTAATACTTTTTGCAAACCTATTTGAATTTTCCTGGCAATCTGCTTCCTTTTCTAGGTTTACATTTTCAACCCTGCGTGTGCGTTGCCAATGATGCGATTGCTGGCTAAGTTTTATTTTGTTTTCCTTTGACTCGCCATTAGCAGTATGGCTTTTATTTTGAGCATCGATTTTATGCATTAAAGGTGGAATGAAGCAGCATACGAAGGGTAAGGGGAGTTTGGATACGGTTTGAATTAGAATGTGAATGCGCTATTTCCAATGCCATTCTAGATCGTAAACAGAAAGCATGCGAAAGACGAGACATTTGGAATGGGAGTAAAATGTCACGAGATTGCTGCGGTTAGTTCTATTTGAATGAAAAATGTTTTGTTGTAATTAGGTAAACACATGGGTCTTAAGAAAACTCAATCAGGTTTGTATTTTGGACACAAAATATTATTTCATGATAGTTTTAATATGAATCGTATTTATTTATTTTTGGGTTGGCGCAGCCAACCTAGCCAACTGAGAAGAATCGCCACTGACAATTGGTTGCATCAGCTTGAAGAGCAGGAATATAAATAGATTTGAGGTCTCTGAACTGAAAGGTGAGAGGGATAGGTACTCTAGAAAAATCAATGTTGTACGTACAAAAAATCAAATCATGGTCTGATATTCCATCCAATAACGTTCGAGATGTCAGAAACGATCATAAGATCAAGTAAACTGGGAGTAGAGTTAGGCGCAAAACGAGTGGCATAAGAATTTGAAACGAAAAGTCCATTAGTCGCGATTGCGACTTAGTTGTTTGGCTCGACTATCCATCAACAAAAGATCTGCATTAAAATCACCACAAACTATGATATGTTCATAAGATGCAGAAAACTGTTGAAGGACAGAAAAAAAGGGTTCCGGAGAAAAATGTCTGTTGGGATTGTAACCAACACCTAAAATAGTTTTTATGTTACCATCTGAAATCTCCAAGATCAAAAACTCGATTCCACCTAACCCAGACTTTGCCAAAACTCTGCTTCTAAGCGATTTACTACAATAAACTGCAACCCCACCCCCACAAGTATTCGTGATTCTATCGTTACGGATTAAATTATATTTGTTGATATTGATATCATATGTGCTACTAGGAATATCTGGTTTGAACCAAGTCTCAGTAACACATATGACATCTAATTCAGATTATTCGAACACATACTTCATAAAATCCAGCTTTTCCAAGTTTAGGCTACGAGCATTAATACAGCATACCTTAAAACCTTCGCGAGCTCGAGAAAGTATCTTCAAAATCGATTTAACTGAGATGTTACCTACCATGTTGCAAGAATGAAACAAGATAACAAAAATAAAAGAAAAAAAAAAGAAACTCTCAAAACAGCACCTCTGATGAAAATTAAGGAAAGCAATAGAAATTTTAAAAAGCAAGAAAAAAGGAAAAAAGTATGAATATATAATAAAAAAAAAATTCAAGAAATCAGAATCGAATCAGCAAAAATGCATATAAATAAATAATACTGATCATAGATAATGAAAAGCTCCATTTAACATTAAGTCGAAGGCAAGATGAGTGTAGGAAAAGTGCTTGAGTCAATCTTCATTTCCTCATCATCACTGGTTTTTTTACAAAAACAAACCCATTTTTCGTTCTTGCCGAAAATAATAAGCCCTCCTTGCGAAATTTAACTGCATGCCGCATCAATGAGCTATTCAACGAAGTTAAGCTTTCGTTGATATATATACGACGATTTGGGATATTGAGGTTGGAACGTGTGTTGTTTGCTTCATCATAGTCGTTGAAAAGCTCAGACGTTGATAAACCATTTAGTGAGTAGAATGCAGTAAGAAGATTTCGTTTTTGAGCAGGAGAGGAAAGCCGAATAAGAAGAGGGCTATCATTAATTTGGTTTCTTGTGTTTAAACGAAAAGCATCAAAGTGAGGAGTGAGTTGATGATTCAGTTTGGCGGCCAGCTGTTTTGCAAGATTGACTGGATTAACATTCTTGGGTAGACCACAAACAATAACATCACTCAAACGATGAACACGCTGATGATCTTCAAACTGCTCTCTGATTTTATTATTTTCTTTTCTCAATTCCGTTATTTCGTTCTCGCACTCAAGCAAACTTTCATGCAGCGATAATATTGTTTCACTTATATGACTCTTAATTTTATCTTCAAACTCTTTCAATGAAGCTGTCAGATTAGCCAAGAGACTTGTATCAAGTTCACGTAGATTATTATTTTTATTTGTATTATTGTTGTTAGCAGTTAATTTTAAAGGCGTCAATGTAATACTAGAATCTTTGGCAGGCAATTGCAACTTAAATCTATCGGGTGTAAGAACTTTAGATTTATCATGTTTAGTAGCAAACCTTGATCGGGTGTTTTGTGAATTAGAGGTGATAACGATTCCAGGGGAAACGGTGGTTTTTGTTGAAGAGCTCGAAGTAGTCGTTTTGCTTGTAGATGTAGAGGCAGCGGCGGCTGTTTTGTAGGTGGTAGCTGAAGTTATGGCGGTGGAGGCTGTGGTGTTGGTGGCGTTAGTGGTAGTAATAGTGTTGGTGGTGGTTGCGGCGGCGGTTATGATAGCGGTGGTGGAGGCGGGTGTGATAGTGTTTGTATTCATTGTAACAGTGATCGACAAAATAAAAATTCAACCGATAGAGCAGCACTCAATAACAAATTCTTATGATTTAAATTTAAAATTTTTAGCTATTATCACTTTAACGTAATATTAGTGTGAATAAGAAAATGACACAAAAATCTTTTTTAGAATTATTTTCTAATGCAATGTTAAATTTAAAACGGATTTAATGGCTTTAAATGATTTAATGTTAAGAGCTGATCAAAAACACGTCTATTCCATCGTGTTTAAACTTCTTCTTGAGATTGAATAAAAATCACTTATCATCAAGCCATCAAGCCAATTGTTTTCTTTTTTTCACTGACTTCCCCCCACCAGAGGTAAGGAGTCCGTTGAAACCTCCAACCTACAACTACAACACAACCAGAATTGAATTCACGAATTCAAGCTACAAAACACGTCATATAGCGATATATTCCAGTTCATGCACTGGAAGCATATCACATCTTTTAGGTGATACACCCCAATCGATATTTACGACTTTAATCGTACAAAGCTTTTAACCTTGATAACGAATAAAACAATTATGAGTTATAGGGTAAGAACAGAAGAAACTGGTGTCTTAATCCAGGTAGCTAGGGAAAATGCTTTGACAGTATTTATAACAGGTTTAAACCAACACATGAGCAATTTGGTTTTTTCACTGTGTTCAGGGGATCTTCTCAATGCTTTAACGAGAGCGAAATAAATTGAGGTGAATCTATCTCAGAAGCATAGCGAGAATGGTAATCCACAAAGAATTGACTATATCATCAATTTAATAGGGTATTACCTCAACAACGGGTACAACGCACTGTCTTCAATTCTCAACCAAGGTTGAACAAGAACTTTGTTTGTTGAACATTACCCAGGGTCGCCCCAGGTGTTCTTGACAACTCCAAGAGTTGTCAAAAAAACCTAGGTTTTACCGTTCTCAAAAAACGCATTAGGGCTGCTGATTGTATATTTTTCCAAACGCACAAAATCAAAAGATTCCATCTTGCTTTATTTGTTCAATTTGTATTTAATTTTATCAAAATAAATGAAATAAATAAAATGCAAAGCAATTTAAGTAAACCTTTTTTGAATTCGTTCAATTCGAAATGAGCCTTTTTGAAGAAAGGAGACCAGATAACGCAACAATATTCAAGGCTTGCCCTAAGCAATGAGATGAATAGACATTTAAGTGTGTGAGGATCACTAAATTCCTTAGAGTTTCTAAACATAAAGCATAGCATAGCATAGCATTTGCTTTAGAAACTAGAAAGTCCATATGCAAGTCAAAACTCAGAAAAAAATCAAAGATAACTCCCAAGTCCTTTTGCATCGTAACTCGATTAAGGTCATATCGAGAAATCTTATAATCAAATATAATGGGGTCCTTAGATCGAGTTAAGGACATAACAGAACATTTTCGAATATTCAAGTGCAAACTATTAACTTTACACCAGTTAGTAAACCTATCAATATCCTGTTGAAGTTTCAAACAATCTGAAGGTGATTTAATTTGTTTATATAACTTGCAATCATCAGCAAAAAGCAAGCAATTTGAATCCAAAATAAAGTCTGGTAAATAATTAATAAATAAAATGAAAAATAGAGGACCCAAATGGCTTCCTTGCGGAACTCCCGAATGGTTAATTTTAGCTCGAGATAAAAACGAAGCTAATTTCACATACTGTATCCGATTTCTTAGATAACTCATTAACCCACTAAGTAAGGCTGAATGAAAACCAAAACTAGTAAGCTTACGCTCTAGAATATGAAATTAAACCCGATCAAAGGCTTTTGCAAAATCAGTGTAGATGTAGATAGCATCAACCTGAAAGTGTTGTTCTAAATTACATAAGGAAAAGTAAGTGAAAATAGCTAAATTAGTTGTATTGGATCTACCACTTACAAAACCAGATATGAAAGAACGTACGGCCGAATAAAGCTTCTGCTTGACAAAAGCTTCAAATATTTTTGGAACCAACTGTAATTTAGCACATGGACTATAATTTTCAATCTCCACTTTAGACCCAGATTTATGAATTGGAGTAACAAGAGGTACTTCCATGAATCCAAAAACAAACGTTGAGAGAGTGATAAATTAAAAAATTTATGAAGTGGATAAAGTAAATGGAATCTACAATTTTTTAGAAATATGGGAGGCAAATTATGAGGTGAAATAGTAGGAAAACTATCGAGAAAGGAAAGTTCATTTAAAATATCACTCTGAGAGATATAGAGAGATCCCATGTTAATGGCAGAGTTTTCGAAAGTTGACTCACTGACAGATCTAGGTTCGTACTCATAAACAAAGTTAGCTTCGAAAAAACTTGCAAACATATTGCAAATACTTTTTAAGTCGCTACTTACATTATCTTTAAATTTCATAGTAAGTGGGAGGCCAATTGATTTCCTTCTATTGTTAATAAAAGCCCAAAAAGCTCTAGGGTTCGTTTTTATCTTTGTTTCAATGGATAACACATGCTGGTGATAAAGAAATCTCTTTAAGAATTCATACTCTTTTCTCAATCGACAGAAGGTTTCACGATAGCATGGGTCATATAAGCTCTTTCTGTAAACACGTTTCATTTCTTTTTTCAGATTAGATAATCGTTTGTTGAACCAGGCTGGCTTATTTGAACTTAAAACCTTTTTAACAGAAATACATTTGGAGAAAACGTCTTCAATTACATTCATGAACAAAATATACATACATACATACATATCTTCCAAATTTGAAGAGCATGAAAAACTAAATTTCCAATCAATCGAAGATAAGTAATTATTAATGTAATTATAATCAGCTTTAAGAAAATCACGAACAAAACCAGATTCATTGGAAAAACAATTTAAAAACGAAATATTAAACGAGATATGCAAGGCTTTATGATAAACACTGTTGTTTGATAAAAGAAAATCTGCTGTTACATTTAAGGGTTCATAGGCAAATACTAAATCTAAAATCCTACCAATACTATTATGAATTGCATTTACTTGTGTAAGGTTCATAGCGAGCAAAGAGTCAATTGTTTCAATTTCAAAATCTCTTAATATAAATAATTAGAAATGTAAAAATGTAAAAATGTAGAAATGTAAATGGAAAAAAATAGAGGCAAGCTGAAATTTCGCAGGTCGTTTCTGGTATATGTAGTGAATTTCAATCCAAAATGGCGACCACCTACCTCTTGCAGCAGCGTAGATATAGGGGTGGATTCGCACTGTCACGCCCACATTTTATCTATTTTTGTTTCTTGGAAACGGCTTTAACGATTTGAATGAAATTTTCTGCATTCTTATAAGCAAGGAAAATAAAAAAAAAATTATTTTGTAAAGTCCGCCAACCGACACGCCTACTTTTCTTAAATCTTTGTTTCTCAAAAACTCCTCCAACGATTTGAATGAAATTCTCAGGATTTGTTCTTTTAAGCAAACAAAATATTTTTAAAATGCATTTTGTAAAATCCGCCTACTGCCACACCCACTTTTTTTAAATCTTAGTTTCGATTTAACGATTAATGAAACGATTTGGATGAAATGTTCAGAGTCTGTTCCTTTAAGCGAGAAATATATGAAAAAAGTGGTTTAGTTGTTTCCTCCCGCTGCCACGCCCTTTTTTCTTAAATCTTTGCTTCTCAGAAACGGCTACAACGATTTGAATGAAATTCTCAGGGTTTGTTTTTACGAGCGAGAAAAGATTTTAGACTTTTTATATAATACATCAGAGTACAAAAGGAAGCGGGAAACCCGAGCGTGTTGATTAAGCACATCACTCGTTTCCAAACCACCCTGGAGGTAGAGTTCCCGGCGCGTTTTTTTTTTTAAGAGGTTTCCCCTATAGGCCTAATCCACGTTATCTTATTCGTGTTTTTATTTTTTTTTCGTTTTTGAGAAGGACCTGGTAGTTCTGTCTTAATCACAGGCGCAGCAGCGTCACTATTTATGTTATTATAAATTTCATCGCCATAATACCTATTCGTCGTTTTAGTTTGGGATAAAAATCTGACGACTGTTGTCGCAGATTTCCCCACTGCCATCTTTTCGGCAACCACAAGCGGGTTCGCAATTTTTTGAACATTTGCATGCTATAAGCTTCAGAAGTGAGTCTAGAGCAGGGTTTTTGATGGTTCTGCAAGGTGTCCATCCTCCATCCTTTCGTTTTATTGAGGACGAGGTTTCTTATTATAAGCAACTCCTATTTAATAAACCTTCGGATATCAAAAGCAACAAAAAAAAATTCGCCTAAATAGTAAGAGCCGTTCCTGAGAAGCAAATATATAACAAAAGTGGGCGTGGCAGAAGGCGGATTTTACTAAAAGAAGTTTTTTTACATTTGTCTTGCTGGTGAAAACAAACCCTGAGAATTTCATTCAAATCGTTGTAGCCGTTTCTGAGGAAAAAAGATTTTAAAAAAAGGGCGTGGCAGTGGGAGGGTATAACTAAAAGCACTTTTTTCATATTTTTCTCGCTTAAAGGAACAGACTCTGAACATTTCATCCAAATCGTTTCATTAATCGTTAAATCGTAGCTAAGATTAAAAAAAAGTGGGCGTGGCAGTAGGCGGATTTTACAAAGCGCTTTTTTAAAACATTTTTTTTGCTTAAAAAAACAAACCCTGAGAATTTCATTCAAATCGTTAGAGCAGTTTTTGAGAAACAAAGATTTAAGAAAAGTGGGCGTGTCAGTGGGCGGATTTTACAAATTAATTTTTTAATATTTTCCTTGCTCATAAAAATGAATACAGAAAATTTCATACAAATCGTTAAAGCCATTTCCAAGAAACGAAAATAGAGAAAATGTGGGCGTGATAGTGTGAATCCTCCCCTATATCTACGCTGCTGCAAGGGGTAGGTGGTCGCCATTTTGGATTTAAGTTCACTACATCTACCAGAAACGACCTGCAAAATTTCAGCTTGCCTCTATTTTTTTCCATTTACATTTCTAATTTTACTCTACTATGATCATATATGAACAGTCCATCATAGCATTGTAAAATTCTGACGTCTTGGTTCTTGAGCGGCCCACAGAGACAGACACCACACTTGTGCGCGCGCATGTGTACCGAAACTGGTGCGTGATTTCGCCACACAGTGCACACCAAATCGTCCACACTTTAGTTGTGAAAGAGATTTCAAAGGAAAAAAACATTTTAAATAAATCTTCCGCACTCCTTACTCAATCACAATACGATGCAGCTGAACATAAAATGCGCGCGCGCATCCCCATACCGGCATACACATCACACCGATGGATCGAGACACCGACACCAAAAATCAAAAAGTTTTGATTTTTACTCGCGCCGAAAATCGGTGTGCGCACCAGCCCACAGACAGCACACATTTCCTCGCACCGACACATACGCGCGCACAAGTGTGGTGTCTGTGGGCCGCTTTATGTAGTTGTTTATAGCAGGAACATCAGAATCATGAACAAAAACTATAGTAGTTTTCGCATTGTCCTTATCAGCAGAAACAGGTATGGCATCAGCAACAACAGCATCAGCAACAAGATCATCGGAAGGATCACCAGTTACAATGTTGCTTACATACTCATCCGAAATTTCAAAAGCATTTAAATCTGTTGTTTCATTCTAAATTTTCAATTGTAAATTCGGCAAGCAGCTGCCTTAAACTGTGAGTATAAAATTTCATACAAAAACCTCCTTAAATTGTAAAAATTAAATCTTGACCAGTGTCAACTCTTTCGCCTCATCTCCCTTCTCATACGAATCCAATCGAAATCGTTGGCTTATGAAAAAGAGAGGAGATAATAGAAAGAACCTGAATAAAACAACAACAATTACTTGTGTGTGCTTAGAAAAATGCTAATCGGTTCAGTATAGTTCGATAGAATGAAAAAACCTGTAATTGGCTTACAACTTTCATGTGGGTGCGGTGGCGTAGTGCGTAGTGCACTAGCTCCTCACACGCTAGGTCGCTTGTTCAAGTCCAGCTCGGGCAAAAGTTCTTCAAAAATTAAATTGAACATAAAGCGGTTAAGCACCACTAAAGGAGTCTGATGATCGGGTTGGTCCCCGTGAAATAGCTATAACTCCAGCCTATGAACTTGGTGGTAGCACACACAAGTTGTTGTTGTTTCATTCTAAATTTTCAATTGTAAATTCGGCAAGCAGCTGCCTTAAACTGTGAGTATAAAATTTCATACAAAAACCTCCCTAAATCATTGATGTTCTAACCATTAAAAGAATCTATGGCAGTTCCAAACTCGGAGTTGGCGGCGGATGTAGATTGCGGTTTTTTGAAAAACGCTCTTCGTTTATTGGTAAAGACTTAAATGGGCGAATTTTAACTCCATTCGGTCAAAACTCCGATCTGTAGATGGTGTTTGTTTGATTTGTGCAACGAACGTTTTAAAAATTTAAATTTCCATTGGATCCCAGCAAAAAGATTAAATACGAAAGGAAAGCCGAGTTGAGGATGTTACTTTGGTTTCAAGAAGTCTATTCAAAATGTATTTTGTGAATTGGTTGCAGAGGAAGATATTCTCTACTTACAAATTATTATTTATGCTTCTAAATATATTATAATACCATCTTACATCCATTGCAATTATTGGGAAGGAGATTTCGGAGCATTAAATGAAAGAACTTCGAAAGATACTATTATAAATCCGAGAGGAAAAAAACTATTGGAACTATGCAACTCATATGGACTTTTTATCATGAATGCAGTGAGTAAATCAGAAAGTCGTGGCGAATATACATTTGTTGGACAGCAAGGTGCTTCAGTAGTCGATTTCTGTCTTGCGAGAGGTGAGTGGATGTCACTAATTCACGACTTGAAAGTGATGAGCGAACCCTTTTCTGACCATATGCCAATAACGGTTGAATTTAATCTAGGAATTTAATCCAAGACAAGAGGCGAAGAAACTCAACCTAAACTGATATGGAAGGACACCAAAGCAGCGGAGTATAGACAGAATTTAAACGAAAACCATCAAGAGGAGGGAGATATTTGTAGGGTCGGCAGACATTCTTATACACACAGAATGAGAATAAAGGAAGAATGGTTTGATAGTGATTGCAAAGAGAAATAAAATGCACGACTGGGTCGCACGAACTTGCTCTTATGATAAGCAATTGCGTAGTGGGTGCATATATGGATATTAAAAAAAAATTATATAATAATGAAAATTCTTTTATTTTTTAAATTATTTTAAGAGTTTTCTCGGAAAAACTAAGTATGCAATAAAATTTCAAAGCTATACGTCAATCTAGGAAAAAAAATATTGAAAATCGTTGGACCAGTTTTTTTTTTAAAAGGTTATTTTTGAAAAACTTTTTCAAAAAATATTTTGAAATTTATTTGAGTATGCAAATATATGGCCATCTGTAGTTTACATTTGAAAAAATAATTTTAAAAAAAATCAATGTACCGGTTTCCAACATATTTCGAAAACCAAAAATTTTTTTTTGAAAAAATTATAAAAAATAAAAAAAAAAGTTTTTCGAAAATTTTAAAATGTCATATTAATAAAATTATGAATGACTTCCTTTGGCGAAAATTTTATTGAAATCGAATGTATAGTTTACGAGAAAATTTGATTTGAAAATACTGGTTCTATGAGAGGTACCGTTATTAGACAAATTTTGAAAAAAAAATTTCAAACCAAAAGATAGATTTTCTTGCAAAAATAGCATTCTGAAAGTTTCATCAAAATCATTAGAGCCGTTTTTGAGAAAATCAATTTTTGTCTTCAAGATTGTATGGCAGGTGCCGTTATTTTTGGACCTAGTGCAAAAATAAAAAAAATTTTCCGAGGGACGGCCAAATAAATCCTAAATACCAAATTTGAAGCAAATCGGCCCACCCGTTCAGCCTCCAGAGGCGCGAACAGACATACAGACAGACAGACAGACAGACAGACAGACAGACAGACAGACGGACGGAATTTCCAGACCCACTTTTTTCGACTTCTCCATCATCGTAATGTCATGTGTGATTGTCATCCCAAATTTTTTTTTCTGCACGAATCCATAACTTGCCTTATAGTACCTATAATCGCAAGTAAAAAATAACGTTCCATGAAGACAGGGCTTTAAAATTGACTAGCTGCAGAGACGCGAAAGAATTTTGGAAAACGATTAAAATCTTCAATGGTAAAGATATAGTCGCACCAACTAATCTATATGCTAAACCTTTTTTCACTAATCATATTCTGGATTCTCCTATTTCTGATGAAGAAGTTTTATTAAGGAGATAGGCTAAAAGATGGAAAAGCGGCAGGAGCAGATGGAATACCGATAGAGTTTCTGAAATATGGAACACCGAAACTGTTAAAAAAACTTACAGAGGTCTTTAACAGAATACTAGAAACAGGAGACGTTCCACAACAGTTTGAGAAATCTATATTTTTTCCGATCCACAAAAAAGGAGACTTATCAGACCCAAAAAACTATCGTGGAATATCGTTTTTAAATGCCTCCTACAAAGTGTTTGTTTCGCTTTTAAACATTCGATTAAGTGAATGGATAACGAAGAATAGATAGCTTAAGGAATTTCAGGCCGGTTTCAGGAGCGGATATTCCACCTGTGACAACATATTTATTTTAAGAAGTGTTTTTTTTCAGCAAAAAAGAAGTTATATGTATTTTTTGTTAACTTCAAGGCGGCTTTTGACACTGTTGATAGAAGAGCTCTTTTTTACAAATTATACAACGTTGGAATTAGATAGAGAGATAGATAGATTGATTCTTTATTTCATCAAAAGGTTTTACAAAAAATTCACTTAAGAATAATGACATGGCAATCGTGCCGTCTGCCTGAATTGACATTTCTGATAAATTAAAAAAATAATAAATTTGGAATGTGTAAAAAAGATATAACTAACACATATGGTGCAAAATAATAAAAACTAATTCAAAATAGCTAAAGTGCTTTAATTGAAATTTAGCTCAAAATTTGGAAGGGTCTTGGAAAATCTGTATGATGGAAATCAGGTAGCAGTTTGGAACGGGGAAGAAATGTCTTATTGGTTCGAGACAAATATCTATTTGCCCTTTTTATAGACGATATGATTTACTGTTTACCAGGAGGAATAGAACTCGCTGGAATATTGATCAAAGCCCTGTTGTTTGCTGACGACGTTGTTCTCTTTGCTTATTCGACTGAGGCCCTGCAACTTATGATCAATCGTCTTGATGGGTACTGCAAGTTGTGGAACTTAACTGTGAATTTAAGCAAATCCAAAGTGATGATATTTAAAAAGAGAAGTGGGAAGAATATCCTGGAATGAGAAGAATTTAATCAAAAACTTATCTCGGCAGTATTTAATATGAGAGGAGAGCTAGTAAGACTGAATTTTATCCCCCATCGCGACAATTTGCCTGTTATTTGTAGTTTGTGTAATCTCTCAGTGAGAGAAGACATCATACATTTTATTGGAGTCTGTCCTATCCTGAAAGAAGTAAGAAGATCAATTCTCGGCAGTGATCTAAAATCGAAAGCAGAAGTGATAGCGATGCTTAATTGTCAAATGTCATTCGCCTTTACAATTTTTATAAGTAAGCAATGTCTTACAGAACTAATGAATGAAGCCTTCTAACAACAAAACAAATCTTAACCTTAAAAAAAAAAGAAAAAAACAATAAAACTACTCACATTTCTGTTTTACTTTGTTAAAATTTATTTAAAAAAAAAATACTTATTTACTTTTAACTATTGTCAATCGGGCAGACGGCTTAGCCATGCTTTATCGATTTTTTGTATAAATTATTCAATGTAAATTGTATTTTCTTGATTCTGATAGTAAAACAAAATCTATAATCTTATCTATATAATCTCTGATAGGGATGATCAAGGGCGGATCCAGGATTTTTTCTGGGGGACATTAAGATCGGACGGGCAAAAAAATCAACAAAAACAGTTTGAAATAAACTTGAAGTATCAAACTTTAAGTGAAGTTTATTTATACAAGTTCAAGTATGTATACGGAACGAAGAAACTTAAAAATATATTAAAGAAATTTTTCTTTTATGTTTCCTGCTAGAAATGTCCAGCACTTCATTAGGGTCCATTATTGCCGCAAAGTTTTGATGGATATTCATTAAAGCCAATTCATTCAAACGTTCTTTGTGACATGTGATCCTCGCCTAAAGCGATACTGTATTTACATATCATGTCCACACTACTCACTAGATGGCGTTTATCCAAAATTTCCAATCCTCAAATTCTCACTTAGACAATTTCCGGTTGGAATAATTCCCTCTTTCAGAGAATTTTTCTTTGTCATATATGTTCCCTTCTTCACAAATTTGCCTGTCGGAATAAATTCCTTCACGGACCATTTTAATTAAATTGTCATTTTTCTGATAGGATAAAATCCTGTGTTTGGCCCCTTTTCTAAAATTTCCCTACGGAATTTATGTCTAGTTAGACATTTGCTCTGCAAATGTCAGTGTGTTCCAGAGTGGAGAATTTGTTTCTGTTTAGAGTGTTAGTGTTGGTGCGCTATTCACCAGGCCGTTTTGGCGGTGAATTCGACCGGTATAACACTTAACTCATGGTAAATGAGAACATACTTCGAGACCATTCACTCGCATTGGTTGTCATTTCGGTGGTGAAATACCCCATGACAATGTCCTTTTCGTAGTATGTTGAAATCCAAATGGGATTAGAACTCACCAAACAGTCTTTTGCAACCGTATGATATGTCCAAGTCAAGTTGGTATGAGTAAGCAATAGTATTTCAAGTACCACAAATCATGGGATTTATCTTTTGTCTTTGTGTCCGCAACATCTCTTTTATGTGATGGGAATGTTGACACATGACGTGATGGCAATCGGAAGTTTACATCCAATTCTTTTGTTGGTCTTCCAAGTTCCCTGACGGTGGCGACATCTATGTATGAACGACATTAACTGTAGTAAGAAAATATACTACTCTATGAACAGGTCCTTGGCCATAGAGAAATTACCCTACTACTATTTGTAAATGCATCAAACTTCAGGTGTCTAGCCATAGAGAAAGGAATGATATCATCTCTCATCCTATTTCACATTCGGCCATCATACCTACCACACATTACTTGTAAATTTATAAAAAGTTTAAGTTTTTTTGGGTGTGCCAATAAGAAATAATTTTCTCGGGAGGTCTTCAAGGATAAAACAAAAGGTACGTTAAATATTGAGTACGGAACGAGTTTATTCATTGAATATATTCAATGAAGAATATCTTGCTGAAAACTTAACTTTTGATAGAGGAAATTATATATTTTCCAGAATAATCGGTGCGTATACATATCCGGGGGTGAAATTTTTTTTATACTTTTTCGAGCGTCGGTGGCAAACCACATGGTGTCTAGCCACGCCGCCAACGAATATAATCTTTGATAAGCAGAAAACCCTTAGGTAGGAACCTATATTGAGTTAATCCAAACGATTTGGTAAGTTTCTGAAAGTTTTTCTTTCATTAATTTGTGTGAATTATGATACCGGCATGTTTCTTTGTCGTGTAGGTAGCAACGCCCAAGCTTTTGAGAATTGCTGAGGCAATTCTTTGCCGCCACTGACGCCCACGTGTACGATTGGGATCTCTTATTGTAATTACCACATCCGTTCCAGTTTTGAATTGTTGAGTTCCCTGCGCGGATTCATCTTGTGAAACCTGGAAAAAAAGTCTCATCGGAAAAATAAAAGATACAGAAGGATACTTGTGTGAATTTTGTGTTTTTAGTGTGACATTGGATCTGGTATTCTCCATACGATCGACGTGCGATTTGTGTCTGAAGCCACGTACGGCAAACGACATCCCGCACAATCCTTCATCTTCGTGATTCAACATCCAGTATATAACGAGGAAGTGGAGTGTGTGGATACATATCCCACCACACCCTTCCGTATTTTGTGATTCTCTACGACGTTGTATCAAGATTTTTGGGATTGCTTTTTCCTGACGCCACGGTAGCAGTCAGCATCTTTAACCTACGACAAACGTTAGTGTAGGCTAATTCCGAAGCACCACCTGCGGTGCCAGGATAGCCCACCTGCGGGCACATACTACTCACTTATCGTTCGAAACTGCAGGCAGGAGATCTATTAGATCCATCCAAAGTTATATCACCTGGTTGGACATTGTTTCACTAAGTGGACATCCACTTGGACACGTACTTATAGACACCACGCGCGGTGTATACACCAAGCGCGCCCCAGCTCTGTTGCGGATCAGCTTTGTATCTGGACACATCTGTTCCCGATTCGGCGATACGTATAGCATCCCTACATCTGGAGCCACGCTGTTGGTCATCATCAAATCATCAAGTTATCATTAATTCGAGTTGATCTGTATGAAAATCACTCAATAGCATCAAGGATATAAAGGAGTTACCTGTGTTTATCTACAACCATCTCTACAAAATCTACCAATCACTTAAGTATCACTTTTTAATTTCAATTTTACTTATTTTACATTATCTTTATGGTAGTCACTATAGTTATATATATATATTTTGAACTGTCCTATAATAATCCACGAACCGACGATAGAATAGAAACGGTTTTGAAACATTTAAAACAAAAGTATCATCCGCGATTAAGAAATTTTCCTAATTTTGTTGGATACGTTAACGAACATATATACTTAACGAGATAAAATATGAACAGAAGAGAATTCGGTTTTGAGTTTTAAGAATATATTATCGCGAAACTTTTACTACATTGAAAGATAGCTACTTTAGCAAACTTGGAATACATTGCTGAAATTTTGTGAAATAATAACAGATAGTCTGGAAACTATCTAACATTCGTCTTCGTCCTTTAGTGTAGATATGTTATGTGAATTAGTGTTTTCCTTCCTTTGGTTTGTGCAAATATTTAATTGGCAACCAACCCCTGAACCATTGAGATTCATTACACCAATCGTAGCAAAAACTGCTAGGGATATAAACTCCCTACCCCGCTGCATTGCAGGTAAATTGCATCCTGCCAACTCGTAAAGATATCAAAGTTGCAACAATATAAAATAAAATAAATATTATTGAATATAGAGAAAATCATTTGTTAATACGAATATTAGATTGGAGCAGTGCACTTCTTCGTCTAGGTATTTAATATTTGATAACTATATTGATTTTTAAACTTATTTAACTATATTGCATTTTTGATATCATATGCAAACTGCATATGCATTTATGTCCAACTTTTACTTTTCAGCTAACCTCCCTGATATTGGCCTGAACAAAGTTTTCAATCCTATTATAGTCTTTTTGCTATACATTATTAATCTATACCACAATTCCTGGTATCCTAAGAAACTTTGAAGTTTCCAGTTCAGATTTAATTGTTTATCCTTCCTTAATTGTTTTCGAATTGCTTGCAATTCACTCCACCCATTGGGTTCACTTCCTATATGGTGTCATTCTTACAAAGTACATTTTTCTTTATTATTGTACTATTTGCCATCTGACATGGTAATATTAGTCTGGTAAACCATTGTGGTGCCAACATACCTCTTTATATGACGTCACTAATAGTTAACCTTATCGGTTACGGTATACTCTTTGTAGGTATTATTATCTGAATTTGTGTTTTCGCCACTAGCCCTTCGTCGGCTATGGATATTCGACTTCAAGTTATAAGGTGTTGATTAACTACCTTCGTTTTGACAAAGTATCTATTATTTTTGAACAACCCTCTTTCATTGTTAAGATCCTCTTTGTTAGGATAATAATAATAATAAATACTTATTTGTAATCTTTGTTGTGGTTGTTGTGGATTAGGTCGGACGGAAGTGTCGGTTTATTACTCCGCTCTTCACGCCTATCGTTGGTAATTACGCTACTTACCTGGGTTGCCCGTATTGTTTTAACTTCAAGAGAGTTACAATCGTGTATTTGGAAATTTTATTTGAATTCGGTGGACGATCGGTATTTCTTCGCGAATTTATCTTATCGATTGAAAAATATAATAATAACAATTTTGATTCGAGGTACGATTATAACGAGATAGATTCTTGTATAACTACCGTCTAAACGATTTTTTTTTCTTGTGAAAATTTCTATTTAAAAAAAAATTTTTACAATTATCGGTCGATTAATAAATTTTGAAATATTGACTTAAATATATTAAATTTAGAAAATAAGTATTTAGGGATTTACCCTGTTAGAATTAAGAACATATGCAATAAATTTTTGTATGATTATTTTGATAGAAGCTTCGTTGCAGTTTTCACTCATTTATGCAGAAATTGCAGGTTTTCTTTTTCAGATATAATGAGTAATCAGAATTTATTCATGATGCAGTAGGTTAGTTCCAGGTCCGATGGGGGTTGGATGAATACCTCTCTTTCTCTCATATGAACGGAAGCGGTCATTGATTTATGGTTTATTATAGTATAGAGGTTTAGTGAAGTGACTAAATTTTTCTTCGCCATTTTTTATTTTTTATATAAAATTTATTGTGCTGCTTTGTGCTAGACTTTTGCTACTATGTGCCGTAAATATAAAAGTTGTATCTTTAAAGCTCTAGCTTTTATAGCCAAAAAACGATTTTATGACTAAAGTTAGCCCCGCTATTTTTTATTTTTTTTTTAAGATTTTTTGTGCTGCGTTGTGCTAAGCTTGTGCTGCTATGTGCCGTAAATATAAACTTTTTATCTCCCAAGCTCTAGCTTTAATAGCCAAAAAAACGATTTTTACACTAAAGTTAGCCACGCCATTTTTTTTAAGATTTCTTGTGCTGTGTTGTGCTCCGTTTGTGCTGCCATGTGCCGTAAAGATTATTTTTTTATTTTCAAAGCTCTCCGTTTTATAACCAAAAAAACTTTTGTAAGAAAAACAAGAAAAAAGCTACAGCCATTTTTTTTTTTACTTGTGCTGAGTTGTGCTATCATGTGCCGTTAAAATAGAAAATGTATCTTAAAAGCTCTAGTTTTTATAGCCAAAAACCGATTTTATGACTAAAGTTAGCCCCGCCATTTTTTTTTCTTTTAAGATTTGTTGTGCTGCGTTGTGCTCGACTTGTGCTGTTATGTGCCATTTAGATAAAGTCATATCTTCAAAGTTTATGTTTTTATAACTCATGAAATGATCTTTGAAAATAAAGCTGGCCCGCCACCGGCTGTGCCTACCTATCTTTCTATATATATTATATGGTTATAATATGTAACTATACATAAAATAGCCTTAATATAGTTTATATGAAAGTCTGTATTTTTTTTAACGGATTCATTAAACGTACCAATATGTACTGGTATGTATTCCTTAATTTTGTGGACCACGTAGTAGGTGCAAGAATATGACATGTCTATTGTTATGAAATTAACTTTCTAAACAATTTAACTATGACAGGAGTTTGTTTTACCCCCACCAAATATAAGTTAAGTACCTGCTTTAAGTAAAACAAGAATGAATATCTACTCATTCATATTTTTTTTCCTGAACTACCCTAACAAATCATTTTCTAACCAACACCCAACCAAAAAGGGAAAAATATTTCACAATTAAAATGCAAATGCAATCGCATATACACTGTAGATACATTGTACAATGTACCGACATAATATATCTTATCTACCTACAGAATGTCCAATAGTTCATCAGAGGATAAATCAATTTTATTTTTCTCCTATCTAGGTACATGCATTCAATTCACACACTATAAGAGATCAATATACTCGTACCAACTATTTTTTTAAATATAAAAGTCAAAATCACTCTTAATTATCATTCATGCAGCCTATTAAAGTTCATTGGACACTTTCTTCAATTCCATATTCGTACATATTGTACGTCATAGGTACATAATGTATATATGTATATTTGGTGTAGGTATTTAAAAACATATTATATTGCGTGCGAAAATTTAATAGGTATGTATGTATGTACTTAAATCTTTAAAATTGCATAATTATCTTAACATCAATTTTCCCCTTCGATTTGAAAAGGATCGGATTTGGTTATAAGGAAATATGGCAGACAAGAAAAATAACAAACCAATCAGAACATTTGTTGCCATATCATCATCAAACAACCACGTTTCTTAGTTAGTTGAAGTTGTTGTTGGTTAAATGTATAAATTTCCAAATGGGAAGATCCACAGATTGCTAGTGTGAACAACTATAAAAAAAAAAACTCAGCTTTATGTAAGTTGTATAAGAATAATTATCATTTAACTTGTAGGTAGTTTCATGGTTACCAACTTGGTTTTTTTTTTAAATCTTAGGAATAACAAATGAAGTCAATTCCAATAAATTTGGAGAAGGATATCTTTTTTTGCATTATATTCTATTTTTCTGTTTTGCAAATGGAACAATAATAATTGTTGCTAAACTGTTAAGGTAGGGTCCAGAGATTAAAACGAGTCGAGTACTGTTCACGATCAACGAATACTTGCTTGAAAAAAGCGAGTTTGAACAAACAGAGTCAACCTATCAAACTATGCTTACAAGTATTTTTGTTCATGAGTATGATGACCCGTGAATAACAACACATTTCAAACGAATAAGATCGAGTATACCTTCCAACCGAGTATGAACGAGTTTGAACAAAACGAATAAAGTGCTCATGATCAAAATGTTCACGATCAATGTGCTCATGATCAAAATGTTCACGATCAGTGCGATCGATCGCGATCGTTCGACTACTCGCTGTGTAAAATGTGTATTCGGGGTTGGTATTTTAAGGATTCTGTTTCTTGTGTTATTGGGGTTGGTTTTTGTATTTAAGATACTTTTACCATTAGGGGCAGATCGGTGTTGGTTGATTTTGCTTCATGATTCAATATACTTAGTTTGCGTATGCAAATAAGGCATTATTATTCGGAAAAAGTGCAGTAAATAATGTTATTAGTCACAATGATTTTTATTTTTATTAACTTGAAAAAAAAAACAGTAAATTAAATAAGTAATTAAAACCACTGACCTACTAAAATTACTAACAAAGAAAAGAGTACCTGTTTCGGGGAATTTTAACCTGCGCCTTCAATAAAAGAAAAAATTGACTTCACTTAAATACATACACCAACCGCAAATGTTGACCATCTTTTGTTTTATAATTACATCATTTGCCTACCTAGCCACCTACCTATTCATAAATCTTTCCAAAATAAGAACCCTTTTTCTTCTGCTCTATTTTCTGCGAATACAAAACATTACCCTTAAAATACAACGGATATAGATAATAAATCAGGTAGCGCCAGCAGTTTCCTTTTTTCACGCATTGCTTGTGAGTACTCGTTTTGTTCACGATCAGAACGATCAAAACGATCAGTAGGCCTTTTCTCGAGTACCCGAAACTGGTTACAACTGTTTGCGAATAATTTTGTTCGTGGGTATGAAAGTCAGAAGATACTCATGAGTTCGATCAGTTCGTTTGTCTTTATTCGTGATTCTTTTTATTCATGACCAAAATGACTTATGAGCATGGAAGCAAAACGATCGGGTATGAGCGATCAAATAGAAATAAAATGCACGACTGGGTCGCACGTACTTGCTCTGTGGGTGCAATAGTATGATGAACTTATGGCCATTTAAAAAAGCCGTTTAAATCCGATTTTCGTTACGACCATTTAAGCCAAAAACGAAAAACGTTAGTTTGTTAGAAATATCTTAGATAAGTTAAATTCTGAGTTTAATCAAAATCGTTAGAGCCGTTTTCAAGCAAACTCAAAATGAAAAAAACCGTTACATGAAAGGTACCAGTTTAAGCCGGGCTAAGACAAAACAAAATAAAATGCACGACTGGGTCGCACGAACTTGCTCTAATGAGTGACAGTGGTTTAGGGGCTTGAGATTTTGATAAAAATAAAAATTTCAAAATTCTTAAATAAATACTTAAACTAATTTGAGCTGAAAAAAAAATACGCCATTTTATTTCTTGGAAAAATATGAATTTATGAGAAAAAATTTATAAAAATCTGTGGAGCGGTTTTTGAGAAAAAAAGTTTTTTTTGAAAAACTTTTTGAAAAAAATTTCAAAAAAAATTTAAAAACGCCAGTTCATAGGTATTCAGCAAATACATTTATTTAAAATTTTTAGAAAAAAATTTAGTAAGCCGTTTTCAAAATATTAATTTTTTAAATTTTTTTTAAAAAAATGCTTTTAAAAATACAAAAAAATATTTTTCAAAAATGTTGGTATGCAATACAAATTGCGCTACCTACAGCTATATGTGTGTGAAATTTCGAAAGAATCGGTTGAGTCGTTTTCGAGATAGTCGAAAGCAAAAAAAACGGTCCTATGGAAAGTACCGTTCTTAGCCATTTTTTAAAACTTTTTTTTCAGTCATATTATTGGTCGTACCTAAAAAGCAACACTGATTTTTTTAAATCGAAATCGTTAGAGCCGTTTTTGAGAAAAATAAGCTTTAACGTAACGGTTGTATGGCACGTACCGTTATTTTTTGAGCTAAAAAAAAAATTTCAATTTCCCCTCTGTACAATACCTAAAAAAGTCTATATACCAAGTTTGAAGCAATTCGGCCCACCCGTTTGGGCTGTAGGTCTCTATACATACAGACAGACAGACAGACAGACAGACAGACAGACAGACAGACAGACAGACAGACATACAGACGGACAGAATTTTTAGACCATCTTTTTTCGTC
The DNA here is from genome assembly GCA_916050605.2 of Platycheirus albimanus. Lineage (NCBI taxonomy): Eukaryota > Metazoa > Arthropoda > Insecta > Diptera > Syrphidae > Platycheirus > Platycheirus albimanus. The sequence continues at coordinate 208,891,858 of OU696696.1, forward strand.
TTCGCTATCATCGTAATGTCATGTTTGATTGTTATCTCAAAACTTTTTTTTTCGACGAATGCATAACTTGCCTTATAGTACCTATAATCGCAAGTAAAAATCGCAGTGTTCGAACTTATTCGAACATACTCATTTTAATCTCTGTTCCTATACACAGGCTAAGCTACAAGCTTGTTGAAATTGCATGATCTGCAGAAATCTTTTCAAAAAATAAAAAAAATATTATCCTCAACGATCCGACCTTGAACGCAGTGTGCAAATTTATCTTACTGAATCGGGTTTCAAAAAACTCGGTTTTGACGGTGGTATATATCAATCAGTTGTATTTTCTTAGGTAAAAATGGTCGGAGAGAATACAGTTAGGACTTTATTTTTAGAAGAAAAAGAAACCTTTGTTTACAATATAAAATTAAATGAATCCCTTTTCAAAGCTCTGAGATATTTGATTTTAACTTAATCACATTATCTTGCCTGAAAATTTTGTAGATTTTAATAAATTTTTTTCTTGGAAAAATAGCTATGTTGAAAAGATATTTTTTTCGATCTTTTTATAACAATTTATTAGTTCTTAAGAAAATGTGTACCCATTCATTCTGCAAAATTATATAGTTTTTATATGATTACGCAAAAAGTTGGGACAGGTAAGAATAAAAAATGGTATTTTTTTGTGGTTTTTACCTGCATATGCGGTTTTCCTTGTACCTGTTCGACTTTCTTGCGGATTAATATAAAATTATTTTTAAGTTGTGGTCAAAAATGTTTTTGCTTTTTATGAGCGTAAAATTAATTTTTATGATACTGCATTATTTCTTATAAGCGATGACCTGAAAATCCTGATACTGCCTTAGCCCTCTTAACCCAGGCCAAACTGTCGAAGTACTAATACGAAATATTAAGAAAAGCCACAAAAGGAATCGGCTGTAATATTTTTCCAAGGTACAAGGATGTTGTTGAGGCAAACAAATTTTGTTATCCAAAGAACATAGAAATAAACGAACGATTTGCTAAAGTAAAACTGCAAGATTTGCTTGATCACACAGCAAGCCGAATTTTAAAACTATTCCTAGTAATGAACTGGAACAATTAAATGACCAAACTTTGGTACTTCACACAAAGTGGGAATGTGATGGTTCATCCGGCCAGAACGAGTACATGCAGTCATTTTCCATGGACAGTGAAGAAGCATCGGATACTAATCTTTTCATGACGTCGATTGTTCCTTTGAAACTGACTTCAACAACTGAAGAAAACAGTATAACATGGATCGATTCCCGTCCGTCTTCAACGCGATATTGCAGAGCTTTAAAATTTGAATATCAGAAGGAAACGCTTGACCTTATTCGAGAAGAAAAAAACCGTGTGGAAAATGAAATAGAAAATTTGGAGGAAACATCAATAACCATTGGAATACATGTTGTTAAAGTAAGACACCGTCTTTCTTTTACGATGATAGATGGAAAAGTGGCTCAAGCTGTGACTAATACAAGTTCTGCGAGCAATTGCATCATTTGTGGAGCTAAACCTTCAGAGATGAATGACCATTCCAAGTTGCATACAAAGAACCCGAATGAAGACGCACTTAAGCTAGGAATGTCAACACTACAAGCACGGATTAGATTTATGGAATACCTACATATTGCACCTGTCCTATAACCTAAGATTTAAAGAATGGAGAACGAATGAGGCTACTGCTGCTATAAAAAAAAAGAGGAGAAAGAACGAATTCAAAAGGATTTCCATCGAATGGTTGGAATAAAAGTTGACGTTGTCAAACGTGGAGTTGGAACAACGAATGACGGCAATACTTCACGAAGGTTTTTTGGAAATCCCAGTTTGACAGCAGAGATCACTAAGATGGATGTAAGGTCGATAAAAAGACTCGCAGTTATATTGGAAGTCATTTGCAGCAACTTTTTCATTGATACTAAAAAAAAATAGGGTTTATTTGGAAGAGACAGCAAAACTGGCGATATTGTTATACCCTTGGCATCATATGCCCGCATCAGTTCATAAGATTCTATTACATGGAGAAGAAGTAATAGAAAGTGCAGCCTTGCCATTTGGATCACTTTCTGAAGAAGCTCAGGAAAGCAGGAATAAGGACTACAAGTATTATAGGACCCACAACTCCAGGAAATGTTCCCGGGTATTCACTAATGAGGATGTTTTTCACATGATTATGAAATCATCTGATCCATTCGTAACCCACTTAAGACCTGAACCAAAGAAAACAAGTCTTCCTTTGAGTGAAGAAGCTCTTGAATTCATTGTGTAAATTATTTATGTATATTTATTTTTTAGTTAAATATTTGCTATTTTTGGTATTTTTAATATTTTTATTTATGTATTAAATTATTTCACCTGATAAGAAAAAAAAAATGCGTATTAAAAAAAATATTTTTTTATATATAAATCCCTAATTTTGCAATTTAGAAAAAATGTCATAACTTTTTTTCTATAAAACTTTTTTTGCCAACTTTTTTTTAAAATATGGGTAATCGTAATCTTAACATGTGTGCAAAATTTCATTAATCTCCGTTTCATAGTTCACGTTTTTTTGGATTTTTTTCCGCTCTCCCATACAAAGCGCACCACTGTGGCGCTCGCGGATACCGTTGATTGTGACCTAGAATCGATCATTGTAATGGTCACCCTCTATTTTGTTGTTACACTTGTTGATTTTTTTGCGCTCTGATGATGGTTTTGCATCGGAATTACGGCTGGTCCGCAAAAAGGGACAGAAGGGATTACGAATATCCTGGCGCGCGCCGCACCGCTCGCCGATACCGCTTTATTTTTTTCCTATTACGATGCATAGATGTTGTTCTTGTTGTTGTTTCCGTGTTTGTCATGATCTTGTTGATCTTATAAAGATTCTTCTGTGTCATGCTTCATTCGCTTGCGAAACTTTGAAGAGAAAGGTCATAGTAATTGAAATACTAAAATAAAAGTGCGTTATGAGTAATTGTGTAATCTGTGTTAATCAAGATAAAAGATATTCTTCTAGTAAGTATTGGAATAATATTAACATTAAGTATAATAATTTAAGAGGAAGGTGTTTAGTTATGAAACAAGTTTTTTTTTGTGAGAAGATAGTGCTGTTATTTGTTTTTTTTTTTTTCTAAATGTGCATCAAAAATATATGTTTGGTCTTGTTTTTTCTCTTACTAATATAACATTAGTTGAAAATACTTCTGAAAGCCCAGAAACATGATGCGATCAGGAAATTATTACAGGAGACTATAATTTAGATTCCAAGGGTATACATATGCAGGGTGTCTTCTAATTCATAGCAGGAAAAATTAAAAAAATTGTTATCTTAACACTTTACGCCTCCTTCATGCTTAAAGAAAAAGAGAATTATAGCACTCTGCATTAATCGGCAACTCTTCGCATTTATTGGAACCTTATCATATAAAATTGTTGTGTATGCTAATCGTTCAGTTAAAAAATTATTTTCGCAAAAATAACTCACCAGGCCCACCACCATCCAAACATCCTTCAACTACTCCTCAACTCCCCGCCCCCACTGGAAAATAACCCCCCATTTTTTTGACAATTTTTTCCTCAACCCTTCCCACACACAACAACAAATCTTAAAAAAAAAATAAAAATGGCGGGGCTAACTTGAGTCATAAAATCGGTTTTTGGCTATAAAAACTAGAGCTTTTAAGATAAATTTTCTATTTTAACGGCACGTGATAGCACAAGAGGAGCACAACTCATCACAAGTAAAAAAAAAATTGCTGTGGTTTTTTTCTTATTTTTCATACAAAAGTTTTTTGGTTATAAAACGGAGAGCTTTGAAAATAAAAAAATAATCTTTATGGCACATGGCAGCCTTTATAGCTACAGACGCACCTCTTCATGCTGCAGACTCGTGGCTAAGACACTATTTTAAGTTTAACTATCGTTTTCATCTGATCGTCTGCAATCGTATTTCTATTGGAACATTTAAAATATGCATACCCCAGGCATACGAGTGGTTGTTCTCTCACTCTCCTCAATTTCTTCATAACAGCTCAATGGTTATTAGTCGATGGATCGACCCTTCTACAAAAAATTATGTTCCTAAATCTATATTTAAGCCTTATATTACATCTAAGTTAAATCCCAAAAATAAATATATAATATATATATATAACTTTTTGAAAAAAAATTTCAAAAAAAATTTAAAAACGCCAGTTCATAGGTATTCAGCAAATACATTTATTTAAAATTTTTAGAAAAAAATTTAGTAAGCCGTTTTCAAAATATTAATTTTTTAAATTTTTTTTAAAAAAATGCTTTTAAAAATACAAAAAAATATTTTTCAAAAATGTTGGTATGCAATACAAATTGCGCTACCTACAGCTATATGTGTGTGAAATTTCGAAAGAATCGGTTGAGTCGTTTTCGAGATAGTCGAAAGCAAAAAAAACGGTCCTATGGAAAGTACCGTTCTTAGCCATTTTTTAAAACTTTTTTTTCAGTCATATTATTGGTCGTACCTAAAAAGCAACACTGATTTTTTTAAATCGAAATCGTTAGAGCCGTTTTTGAGAAAAATAAGCTTTAACGTAACGGTTGTATGGCACGTACCGTTATTTTTTGAGCTAAAAAAAAAATTTCAATTTCCCCTCTGTACAATACCTAAAAAAGTCTATATACCAAGTTTGAAGCAATTCGGCCCACCCGTTTGGGCTGTAGGTCTCTATACATACAGACAGACAGACAGACAGACAGACAGACAGACAGACAGACAGACAGACAGACATACAGACGGACAGAATTTTTAGACCATCTTTTTTCGTCTTCGCTATCATCGTAATGTCATGTTTGATTGTTATCTCAAAACTTTTTTTTTCGACGAATGCATAACTTGCCTTATAGTACCTATAATCGCAAGTAAAAATCGCAGTGTTCGAACTTATTCGAACATACTCATTTTAATCTCTGTTCCTATACACAGGCTAAGCTACAAGCTTGTTGAAATTGCATGATCTGCAGAAATCTTTTCAAAAAATAAAAAAAATATTATCCTCAACGATCCGACCTTGAACGCAGTGTGCAAATTTATCTTACTGAATCGGGTTTCAAAAAACTCGGTTTTGACGGTGGTATATATCAATCAGTTGTATTTTCTTAGGTAAAAATGGTCGGAGAGAATACAGTTAGGACTTTATTTTTAGAAGAAAAAGAAACCTTTGTTTACAATATAAAATTAAATGAATCCCTTTTCAAAGCTCTGAGATATTTGATTTTAACTTAATCACATTATCTTGCCTGAAAATTTTGTAGATTTTAATAAATTTTTTTCTTGGAAAAATAGCTATGTTGAAAAGATATTTTTTTCGATCTTTTTATAACAATTTATTAGTTCTTAAGAAAATGTGTACCCATTCATTCTGCAAAATTATATAGTTTTTATATGATTACGCAAAAAGTTGGGACAGGTAAGAATAAAAAATGGTATTTTTTTGTGGTTTTTACCTGCATATGCGGTTTTCCTTGTACCTGTTCGACTTTCTTGCGGATTAATATAAAATTATTTTTAAGTTGTGGTCAAAAATGTTTTTGCTTTTTATGAGCGTAAAATTAATTTTTATGATACTGCATTATTTCTTATAAGCGATGACCTGAAAATCCTGATACTGCCTTAGCCCTCTTAACCCAGGCCAAACTGTCGAAGTACTAATACGAAATATTAAGAAAAGCCACAAAAGGAATCGGCTGTAATATTTTTCCAAGGTACAAGGATGTTGTTGAGGCAAACAAATTTTGTTATCCAAAGAACATAGAAATAAACGAACGATTTGCTAAAGTAAAACTGCAAGATTTGCTTGATCACACAGCAAGCCGAATTTTAAAACTATTCCTAGTAATGAACTGGAACAATTAAATGACCAAACTTTGGTACTTCACACAAAGTGGGAATGTGATGGTTCATCCGGCCAGAACGAGTACATGCAGTCATTTTCCATGGACAGTGAAGAAGCATCGGATACTAATCTTTTCATGACGTCGATTGTTCCTTTGAAACTGACTTCAACAACTGAAGAAAACAGTATAACATGGATCGATTCCCGTCCGTCTTCAACGCGATATTGCAGAGCTTTAAAATTTGAATATCAGAAGGAAACGCTTGACCTTATTCGAGAAGAAAAAAACCGTGTGGAAAATGAAATAGAAAATTTGGAGGAAACATCAATAACCATTGGAATACATGTTGTTAAAGTAAGACACCGTCTTTATTTTACGATGATAGATGGAAAAGTGGCTCAAGCTGTGACTAATACAAGTTCTGCGAGCAATTGCATCATTTGTGGAGCTAAACCTTCAGAGATGAATGACCATTCCAAGTTGCATACAAAGAACCCGAATGAAGACGCACTTAAGCTAGGAATGTCAACACTACAAGCACGGATTAGATTTATGGAATACCTACATATTGCACCTGTCCTATAACCTAAGATTTAAAGAATGGAGAACGAATGAGGCTACTGCTGCTATAAAAAAAAAGAGGAGAAAGAACGAATTCAAAAGGATTTCCATCGAATGGTTGGAATAAAAGTTGACGTTGTCAAACGTGGAGTTGGAACAACGAATGACGGCAATACTTCACGAAGGTTTTTTGGAAATCCCAGTTTGACAGCAGAGATCACTAAGATGGATGTAAGGTCGATAAAAAGACTCGCAGTTATATTGGAAGTCATTTGCAGCAACTTTTTCATTGATACTAAAAAAAAATAGGGTTTATTTGGAAGAGACAGCAAAACTGGCGATATTGTTATACCCTTGGCATCATATGCCCGCATCAGTTCATAAGATTCTATTACATGGAGAAGAAGTAATAGAAAGTGCAGCCTTGCCATTTGGATCACTTTCTGAAGAAGCTCAGGAAAGCAGGAATAAGGACTACAAGTATTATAGGACCCACAACTCCAGGAAATGTTCCCGGGTATTCACTAATGAGGATGTTTTTCACATGATTATGAAATCATCTGATCCATTCGTAACCCACTTAAGACCTGAACCAAAGAAAACAAGTCTTCCTTTGAGTGAAGAAGCTCTTGAATTCATTGTGTAAATTATTTATGTATATTTATTTTTTAGTTAAATATTTGCTATTTTTGGTATTTTTAATATTTTTATTTATGTATTAAATTATTTCACCTGATAAGAAAAAAAAAATGCGTATTAAAAAAAATATTTTTTTATATATAAATCCCTAATTTTGCAATTTAGAAAAAATGTCATAACTTTTTTTCTATAAAACTTTTTTTGCCAACTTTTTTTTAAAATATGGGTAATCGTAATCTTAACATGTGTGCAAAATTTCATTAATCTCCGTTTCATAGTTCACGTTTTTTTGGATTTTTTTCCGCTCTCCCATACAAAGCGCACCACTGTGGCGCTCGCGGATACCGTTGATTGTGACCTAGAATCGATCATTGTAATGGTCACCCTCTATTTTGTTGTTACACTTGTTGATTTTTTTGCGCTCTGATGATGGTTTTGCATCGGAATTACGGCTGGTCCGCAAAAAGGGACAGAAGGGATTACGAATATCCTGGCGCGCGCCGCACCGCTCGCCGATACCGCTTTATTTTTTTCCTATTACGATGCATAGATGTTGTTCTTGTTGTTGTTTCCGTGTTTGTCATGATCTTGTTGATCTTATAAAGATTCTTCTGTGTCATGCTTCATTCGCTTGCGAAACTTTGAAGAGAAAGGTCATAGTAATTGAAATACTAAAATAAAAGTGCGTTATGAGTAATTGTGTAATCTGTGTTAATCAAGATAAAAGATATTCTTCTAGTAAGTATTGGAATAATATTAACATTAAGTATAATAATTTAAGAGGAAGGTGTTTAGTTATGAAACAAGTTTTTTTTTGTGAGAAGATAGTGCTGTTATTTGTTTTTTTTTTTTTCTAAATGTGCATCAAAAATATATGTTTGGTCTTGTTTTTTCTCTTACTAATATAACATTAGTTGAAAATACTTCTGAAAGCCCAGAAACATGATGCGATCAGGAAATTATTACAGGAGACTATAATTTAGATTCCAAGGGTATACATATGCAGGGTGTCTTCTAATTCATAGCAGGAAAAATTAAAAAAATTGTTATCTTAACACTTTACGCCTCCTTCATGCTTAAAGAAAAAGAGAATTATAGCACTCTGCATTAATCGGCAACTCTTCGCATTTATTGGAACCTTATCATATAAAATTGTTGTGTATGCTAATCGTTCAGTTAAAAAATTATTTTCGCAAAAATAACTCACCAGGCCCACCACCATCCAAACATCCTTCAACTACTCCTCAACTCCCCGCCCCCACTGGAAAATAACCCCCCATTTTTTTGACAATTTTTTCCTCAACCCTTCCCACACACAACAACAAATCTTAAAAAAAAAATAAAAATGGCGGGGCTAACTTGAGTCATAAAATCGGTTTTTGGCTATAAAAACTAGAGCTTTTAAGATAAATTTTCTATTTTAACGGCACGTGATAGCACAAGAGGAGCACAACTCATCACAAGTAAAAAAAAAATTGCTGTGGTTTTTTTCTTATTTTTCATACAAAAGTTTTTTGGTTATAAAACGGAGAGCTTTGAAAATAAAAAAATAATCTTTATGGCACATGGCAGCCTTTATAGCTACAGACGCACCTCTTCATGCTGCAGACTCGTGGCTAAGACACTATTTTAAGTTTAACTATCGTTTTCATCTGATCGTCTGCAATCGTATTTCTATTGGAACATTTAAAATATGCATACCCCAGGCATACGAGTGGTTGTTCTCTCACTCTCCTCAATTTCTTCATAACAGCTCAATGGTTATTAGTCGATGGATCGACCCTTCTACAAAAAATTATGTTCCTAAATCTATATTTAAGCCTTATATTACATCTAAGTTAAATCCCAAAAATAAATATATACGTCAACCTCCTACTTCCTATAATTATTTATCTCTTCCAACGCAACCACCAAATAATATCTCCAATACCAAATACCCTAACTTCTCGTTTTCCCACATTCTTAATCCTTCTATACCAAGAAACTTAGCTGGCAACAACTCACAAAACGCCAAATCAAGTCCTAATAATACCCCCTTAAGCTCCAATACAACAACTAACGCACCCAGTTTCCTCGATCCACTCTTTCCTCCTACAGTCAAACTAACTATGCAAGATATCGGTTCAACTGAAAGCCGATACACAATGTCTCGTCTACATACGATAACGTTCGACTTTACCTGGCCTACCTTCATGATAAACCTAATTTCGTCTGTGTAGAAGGTAAAACTAAAACCAACGTTATGGTTTCTATCCACCAGGAAGGCCTTCCAACTAATCCCATAATTCTTTCAAAGCTATATTATTCTTTCCACGAAGCCTTCAATGTTACTAATCATATGGTCTCAGATGATCTTGCAACCTATAGCTCGTATATTAACTCAAAAACCATCCCCCCAAATCAACGCCCCCGTGCTAATAACAATAATCCGTTTCGTCTTTAACCAGATTTCTTTCAAGAAAACTGATAAAAATCAACCAAATTGCCTCACTATTTGCTATCAAAATGTCCGAAGGCTTCGAACTTAAACATCAACTGTATTTCTTAATTCACAAAAATTACCTTACGACATCTTCGCATTAACTGAAACTAATCTAACCCCCAATTTCCTTAGCAGTGAACTATTTACTTCAGAATATGTAACTTTTCGCGTAGACGGTGTTGATAATGACAATGATCATCTATCTGGCCGAGGTGTTTTATTAGCCGTTAATAATCGTTTCGACACTATTCTTATTAAATCTTCGCAGTCAACAGAATTTGAATTTATTATAGTCAAAATCAATCTAGCTTCTCGTCACCTATATGTCATGTGCTGTTACATTCGCCCGTCCCAGCCATTAAATGCGTATCAACTCGCTGTTGACGTTATTGATTTTCTTTTTAATACAGCTGGTAGTAACGATGAAATTATCTGTATGGGTGACTTTAACCTGCCACACATCGAATGGTCTCTCAACGACGAGGGCACCTCATACTATCCAACCAATTTGAAATCTGATAAAGAAATCCTATTCACTGATTGTATAGCTGATTCTAGCCTTTTCCAAGTTAGCGGCGTCACCAACCAGCGCCGGATCTAGGATTTGTTCAAGGGGGGGCAAAAGTTGAATTTGGCGCCCCCACCATTTTTTTTTTTTAAGAGTACGTACAAAACTTGATCTCATATCGTTAACCTGTTTTTATCTTTATGCTCTAATGCTTGATGCTGTTGACAATAGCTTATGTACGATACATGTCATAAAAAACTGTGTGGCCCAACCTAAGAAAATAAGATATTGCTAAGGGTTCTCGTGTTACTGATTACTCAAAATGCAATCTTGGCGTATGTGCAAAATAAAACCTTTGGGGTATGTGCCATAATCCAGATTGATTTGATAATTTTTCTATTTCAATAAATGACAGCGGAGAACCTGCTAATGTTCTTCATAAAAAGTTAAAAGGCTGTATGCTTATTCGTGATACTGTATTTCGATATTCGTGCTACAGCTGCAGTTTCACCATTGTGCGCAACCAGTTACGACGAACAGATCTTTGTTTTTATGCAAGACCGCACTACGTGGAACTGCACTACAATAATTAAAATGCACGTATTCTTCGTATGAAATTATATGAATAAAGTCGCACTACACTACATTGGAGCTGCATTTTAGTGCCAGTAAACTGTTGGTAGTCTACCCAACTACTGCAGGCCCGTTTGCAGTACCGCAAAAAGGGATTTTTCCTACATTTGTGACTCTCTCTTACTCTTATAGAGTTTTCACACCGAGCTGAAAACACGGTTTTTGTCGAAAACCACCAAAACCTGAACGAAAACACAAGTTTTACCACACATTTTTGCTAAACACAAGTTTTCGAAAACAACTAGTTTTAAAGAAAACCTGTAGAAAACTTGTTGGAATACAAAGCAAACACACCTAAGTTTGTTGTGATTCTTTCAGAACACACCTCAGTTTGTTTCGATTCTTTCCAAACACACCTAAAAAGCGCATAAACGTAAAAAAATAAAAATAATCATAGCAGCCGAAAATATTTTCATTTCAAAATTTTATAGTCAGTTGTAAAAATTAGGTGAAGTGTCAAACGAAAACTTGAAAAGTCCGGTGTGAATGATTTTCAGGTTTTCGTAAACTTTTAGCTTCTTTATGGTTTCTATCCACCAGGAAGGCCTTCCAACTAATCCCATAATTCTTTCAAAGCTATATTATTCTTTCCAAGAAGCCTTCAATGTTACTAATCATATGGTCTCAGATGATCTTGCAACCTATAGCTCGTATATTAACTCAAAAACCATCCCCCCAAATCAACGCCCCCGTGCTAATAACAATAATCCGTTTCGTCTTTAACCAGATTTCTTTCAAGAAAACTGATAAAAATCAACCAAATTGCCTCACTATTTGCTATCAAAATGTCCGAAGGCTTCGAACTTAAACATCAACTGTATTTCTTAATTCACAAAAATTACCTTACGACATCTTCGCATTAACTGAAACTAATCTAACCCCCAATTTCCTTAGCAGTGAACTATTTACTTCAGAATATGTAACTTTTCGCGTAGACGGTGTTGATAATGACAATGATCATCTATCTGGCCGAGGTGTTTTATTAGCCGTTAATAATCGTTTCGACACTATTCTTATTACATCTTCGCAGTCAACAGAATTTGAATTTATTATAGTCAAAATCAATCTAGCTTCTCGTCACCTATATGTCATGTGCTGTTACATTCGCCCGTCCCAGCCATTAAATGCGTATCAACTCGCTGTTGACGTTATTGATTTTCTTTTTAATACAGCTGGTAGTAACGATGAAATTATCTGTATGGGTGACTTTAACCTGCCACACATCGAATGGTCTCTCAACGACGAGGGCACCTCATACTATCCAACCAATTTGAAATCTGATAAAGAAATCCTATTCACTGATTGTATAGCTGATTCTAGCCTTTTCCAAGTTAGCGGCGTCACCAACCAGCGCCGGATCTAGGATTTGTTCAAGGGGGGGCAAAAGTTGAATTTGGCGCCCCCACCATTTTTTTTTTTTAAGAGTACGTACAAAACTTGATCTCATATCGTTAACCTGTTTTTATCTTTATGCTCTAATGCTTGATGCTGTTGACAATAGCTTATGTACGATACATGTCATAAAAAACTGTGTGGCCCAACCTAAGAAAATAAGATATTGCTAAGGGTTCTCGTGTTACTGATTACTCAAAATGCAATCTTGGCGTATGTGCAAAATAAAACCTTTGGGGTATGAGCCATAATCCAGATTGATTTGATAATTTTTCTATTTCAATAAATGACAGCGGAGAACCTGCTAATGTTCTTCATAAAAAGTTAAAAGGCTGTATGCTTATTCGTGATACTGTATTTCGATATTCGTGCTACAGCTGCAGTTTCACCATTGTGCGCAACCAGTTACGACGAACAGATCTTTGTTTTTATGCAAGACCGCACTACGTGGAACTGCACTACAATAATTAAAATGCACGTATTCTTCGTATGAAATTATATGAATAAAGTCGCACTACACTACATTGGAGCTGCATTTTAGTGCCAGTAAACTGTTGGTAGTCTACCCAACTACTGCAGGCCCGTTTGCAGTACCGCAAAAAGGGATTTTTCCTACATTTGTGACTCTCTCTTACTCTTATAGAGTTTTCACACCGAGCTGAAAACACGGTTTTTGTCGAAAACCACCAAAACCTGAACGAAAACACAAGTTTTACCACACATTTTTGCTAAACACAAGTTTTCGAAAACAACTAGTTTTAAAGAAAACCTGTAGAAAACTTGTTGGAATACAAAGCAAACACACCTAAGTTTGTTGTGATTCTTTCAGAACACACCTCAGTTTGTTTCGATTCTTTCCAAACACACCTAAAAAGCGCATAAACGTAAAAAAATAAAAATAATCATAGCAGCCGAAAATATTTTCATTTCAAAATTTTATAGTCAGTTGTAAAAATTAGGTGAAGTGTCAAACGAAAACTTGAAAAGTCCGGTGTGAATGATTTTCAGGTTTTCGTAAACTTTTAGCTGAAAACCGGGTTTTCGGCTCGGTGTGAAAACCCTATTACTCTTACTTTTTTTTGCTCATCTTTTAATTTTGCTCCCTTCTGAAGGGCAACGAATTAGCTTATAATTTTCAGAAGTTGAAGACCTTTTTTTTTTACTCTCGCTTCTTTCATCGTCCAATTTTGCGCCCCCATGAGGGGCGACGAATTTGTTTAAAGGGCGACTAAAGTGGCTTATTACATATTTCATATTTGGAACAAGAAATAAATAAACAAAGCATCATTTCCAAAATTTTTTTTACTCTCTTTTCCTTGTTCATCTTTTAATTTTGCGCCCTGCTGAAGGGCAACGAATTTGTTTATCATTTTCAAAAGTTGAAGACCTTTATTTTTACTTGCGATTATAGGTACTATAAGGCAAGTTATGGATTCGTGCAGAAAAAAAAATTTGAGATAACAATCACACATGACATTACGATGATGGAGAAGTCGAAAAAAGTGGGTCTGGGAATTCCGTCCGTCTGTCTGTCTGTCTGTCTGTCTGTCTGTCTGTCTGTCTGTCTGTCTGTCTGTTCGCGCCTCTGGAGGCTGAACGGGTGGGCCGATTTGCTTCAAATTTGGTATTTAGGATTTATTTGGCCGTCTCTCGGAACATATTTTTTATTTTTGCTCTAGGTCCAAAAATAACGGCACCTGCCATACAATCTTGAAGACAAAAATTGATTTTCTCAAAAACGGCTCTAACGATTTTGATAAAACTTTCAAAATGCTATTTTTGCAAGAAAATCTATCTTTTGGTTCAAAATTTTTTTTCAAAATTTGTCTAATAACGGTACCTCTCATAGAACCAATATTTTCAAATCAAATTTTCTCGTAAACTATACATTCGATTTCAATAAAATTTTGGCCACAGAAAGTCATTCATAATTTTATTAATATGGCATTTCAAAATTTTCAAAAACTTTTTTTTTTTGATTTTTTATAATTTTTTCAAAAAAATTTTTGGTTTTCGAAATATGTTGGAAACGGGTACATTGATTTTTTTTTTAATTATTTTTCAAATGTAAGCTACAGATTGCCATATATTTGCATACTCAAATAAATTTCAAAATATTTTTTGAAAAAGTTTTTCAAAAATAACCATTTAAAAAAAAAAAACTGGTCCAACGATTTTCAATATTTTTTTTTCCTAAATTGCCGTATAGCTTTGAAATTTTATTGCAAACTTAGTTTTTTCGAGAAAACTCTTAAACTAATTTAAAAAATAAAAGAATTTTCGAAATTATTTAATTTTTTTTTAATATCCATATATGCAGCCACTACGCAATTGCTTATCATAAGAGCAAGTTCGTGCGACCCAGTCGTGCATTTTATTATTTTTGCTCTAGGTCCAAAAGTAACGGCACCTGCCGTACAATCTTGAAGACAAAAATTGATTTTCTGAAAAACGGCTCTAACGATTTTGATAAAACTTTCAGAATGCTATTTTTGCAAGACAATCTATCTTTTGGTTTGAATTTTTTTTTCAAAATTTGTCTAATAACGGTACCTCTCATAGAACCAGTATTTTCAAATCAAATTTTCTCGTAAACTATACATTCGATTTCAATAAAATTTTGGCCACAGAAAGTCATTCATAATTTTATTAATATGGCATTTCAAAATTTTCAAAAACTTTTTTTTTTTTGATTTTTTATAATTTTTTCAAAAAAAATTTTGGTTTTCGAAATATGTTGGAAACGGGTATATTGATTTTTTTAAAAATTATTTTTCAAATGTAAGCTACAGATTGCCATATATTTGCATACTCAAATAAATTTCAAAATATTTTTTGAAATAGTTTTTCAAAAATAACCTTTTAAAAAAAAAACTGGTCCAACGATTTTCAATATTTTTTTTTCCTAGACTGACGTATAGCTTTGAAATTTTATTGCATACTTAGTTTTTCCGAGAAAACTCTTAAACTAATTTAAAAAATAAAAGAATTTTCGAATTATTTAATTTTTTTTTAATATCCATATATGCAGCCACTACGCAATTGCTTATCATAAGAGCAAGTTCGTGCGACCCAGTCGTGCATTTTAGTTTTTGTTACTCTCGTTTCTCTCTTCATCTTCCTATTTGTTTATAGGGCGACGAAAGTGGTTCATTACATATTTCTTTCATATTTGGAACAAGAAATAAATAATAAACATTGCATTACTTTGGCGCCCTGTTCAAATGTTGAATACCTTTTTTTTTGCTCTCCTATATTTCTTCATCTTCCATTTGGCGCCCCCCAAGGCCAGGCGCCCGGGGCAAAATGTTTAGGTGTTTTGGCCTTTCTGTTCCGTTTGAACTACGAAAACGAAGCACAACACAGCACAAGAAATATTAAAAAAAAGAAATGTTTAGGTGTTTTGCCCTTTCTGTTCCGTTTGAACTACGAAAACGAAGCACAACACAGCACAAGAAATATTAAAAAAAAGAAAAAAATGGCGGGGATAACTTTAGTCATAAAATCGGTTTTTGGCTATAAAAATTAGAGCTTTTAAGATACATTTTCTATTTTAACAGCACATGATAGCACAAGAGGAGCACAACTCAGCACAAGTAACAAAAAAAAATGGCTGTGGTTTTTTCTTGTTTTTCATACAAAAGTTTTTTGGTTATAAAACGGAGAGCTTTGAAAATAAAAAAATAATCTTTACGGCACATGGCAGCACAAACGGAGCACAACACAGTACAAGAAATTTAAAAAAAAAGAAAAAAAAAAATAGTGGGGCTAACTTTAGTTTTTTGGCTATTAAAGCTAGAGCTTTGGAGATAAAAAGTTTATATTTACGGCACATAGCAGCACAAGCTTAGCACAACGCAGCACAACAAATCTTTAAATAAAATACAAAATGGCGGGGCTAACTTTAGTCATAAAATCGTTTTTTGGCTATAAAAGCTAGAGCTTTAAGGATACAACTTTTATATTTACGGCACATAGTAGCACAAGTCTAGCACAAAGCAGCATAATAAAATTTATATAAAAAATAAAAAATTTCGGGGCCAACTTTAGTCACATGTTTAGTGATGTAGGTCAGGCTTGACCTAAATTCATGTTTCATGATTCTTAGAATAATATTTGTCTGTCTATCAGAAGCCATTGGTTCAGGGAGGGAGATGATCTTCCTTGAATAGGGTGGGTTATGAGACAGGGGTTGTCGTCTTCATCTTTGACAACCCGACAACAAGTTAGACACTTCTTACCTACACTCTGTAGATAATAAGAGTATGGTAGAGAAAAGGCTATGTTTGGCTCTGGATATCTTCGGACATCTAAAGATTTCAGTATAAATAGAACTACTTGAGGTTTTCACAGTTATTTGTGGTTTAGAAAAGAGTCCTGTTATAAGACGATGGTAGGAGTGCAAGGCTGAAACATTTACTCAAGAAAATCATTGTTAAATCTACTTAGGAAAGGTGTCTTCAGGAAGCGGAGGATGATGAGAGCAACATGAAAGTGTTGATCAGGCCTCAGAGATTGTAGAAATAAAGGGGTATATTAACATCTATACCTAGATATGCAGGGTAAAAACTTGTAGCACCATCGCGATCCCACAGCAAGAACCTACTTCCCTTCTGCTCTTGAGTGGAGCGGGGCAATGCTGCATATCGACGCGGTGGTCGATCGACGACAACCTCAACTTTCCTCTCAGGTCAATGTTCTTCAGCCCGTGAAGTGGACTGTCTTACAGTACGGAGTAGGTAGTTGAGGATTAGAAATGCAACTTTATTATTTTTCATATACCAACCGAGCTCTTGGAGGATGAGGAGTCTCTATATTAGTCATACACCCATGACTCATGAAGGCAATAGGCCATCGTGGTAAGCGACAAATAAGGGTTATAGAGAACGTCCTCTCATTTCACGATTATTATTGATGATTGTAGTGGCTTCGGAACTCTTGATAGATTTGGTGAGCTCATGGAACCATCAGTTTCTATGAGGGTTTGTCGGTAAGGTTCTTCTTGGAAGTATGGTATAGTCCTCTGGTGAGTTAAGTTTCAAGTATGTGTGGTTTTGGTTAAGGATTTTGCAGAACATCGAAGCAACCAATTTTAAATAATAATAAAGTGTCCCCTCATACGCTGGTTCCTCTTGCTAATATTGCTTTATAGGTTAAACATTCATAGATATGGTGAGTAAATGTGTTTTGTGTAGTGTGAGATATGCATATATATATATATATATATATATTCCCGTACACCCTCTCTTTGATTATTACATAAAAATATAAATCTCGGCACCCATATAGAGATAAAGTTAAAGCAAGTGTGTGGACAACCAAGTGGCGAGCGTATGGGGTATGGGCGGGATATGTCTGTATATGAGAAATGAATAAGAAGGATATGAAGGGTGAGATATTAGGATGAGACTCATAGTCATTCATGAAAATACAGGTTGTGCAATGTTATCTCAGTGATATGAGGATTTGATTATAGTGCAGAGTTGCAATATCGAAATCTTGTTAATCTAGATAACTCCTCAGCAGCATTACCATGGAAAAATACACTTGATGGTGAGCGCGTCTTCGGTAATAGGTAATAGTAAGCTCATGCAAGAACCCCAAATCTTGGTTTGCCTTTTTGCATTGAGCCCTCTATCGGAGAGCAGCGACACTAACGGATGTAAGTACTTTATATGTCTAATCTCGCCTAATAATTTTTCTTCTTTCTTGCCCACCTAGGTGCATGTATGTATATATATATATATACTAGCGGGACCCGGCGCGCGTTGCTACGCCCAAGAAAAAACATGTATTTTGTAATAAATCAACTCGATGGCGATAATTTTAAAATATTTTATTTATAATGCTAAAGTTGTAAATCAATTCAATACAATAGTGTATACAACATTTTTTGTTTGATGGTGTGGTGCATGTATAAATAAATTTTTTGGAGCTCTCACTCTGGAACATGCTACGTATAATTGTCCGTGTGAAAAGCACGGTTCCTCCAAATTCACACCACACACAATCATAGCAAAGCATAAACGCACGTGGAATTGAAGGCGTTTGAATTCAAATGGCATGTCCGTTGGTATTAATGGGATGCGCGGTATTAGTACAATTTCACCTTTTGCTTTGCCAGTGAGAATCGAATTGAATGTGGCACCAGCAATTGCGTTAAACGGACGATATCATTCAAATTTGCATCATTGATCATTGCGTCACGCAAATTTATGTATTCCTCTGATCTTAATCGGGCTTGATTGTGACGGATGAAATTAAATCGCTCACTTTCAATTTTGACGTACATATATTGTTACGGTAAATTTTACCGCAACAAAAACTTCCCTTCGGTCGTTCTTTTTCCCTTTTCTTTTTCTCGTTGTGGCTGCAAAATATTGGCGAAGTTGAGGGCAACCATGGTCTCATCAACCAGTGGTGTACCTAGCCTTATTTTGCAAATGCAACCCAAGCAGGTGTTCGAGTACGACGTTCTAAAACGAGAAGAGAGCCGGCGGATGAGCCGAAGAAGTAACGAGTCAGGTGGACTCTTACTTACCTACATAAAATGAGCAACAACAACTATACACCTTCTTATAATTATCTTTTAATTTTAATATCCTTTCATTTTAACGTAAAGTAATTTTAACATTAACTTAAAATAACGTAAATTTGTTTAATGTACAAAATGGGTTTTTAAGGCGTGTTAGATTATAGTGTTGTAGAATGTCCAAAATGAATTTAAAGTAACGCTCCTTTCTGTATCTTCAAAAATAGTTCATTAAATAATTCACGCTTCGAATCCCGCGCGATAGTTGTAGAGTAGTAGGAAAAAGCCTAGTTCAGACTCCTCTTCAATTTTATTTCTTTTCAATGTTTCTCGGAAATAGTTTTAGTTGGAAATGTCTGAACTCGTCCATAATGTTTCGACAAGTTTTCGAAACACATCCAACAACTTGTCGAAACGTTGTTTGTGTGCGTGAGAGTAAGTTTTGGCAAGTTTTGGAAACACATCCAACAACTTGTTGAAACCGTGTTTGTGTGCGTGTGAGTATGTTTCGTTAGATCCCACCACGGTAGTTTTCTAGGAGAGCGTCATGCTTCCAGAAAGCCGTGACCGATGATCTCGAAACGAATGGTTGTGTTGTAGCGTTGTATGTATGAGTGAATGATTGGAATGGACGAGGGAAGAAAGTTGTTGATACAAATTAGCTTGGAAGTCACTCTGTTGAGAGACTTACAAGCAGGAATACAAAAATTTTAGAAAGAAAAATATCGAGAAATTTGAAGAAAGAAAAATAAAATCGAGGAGGAGACATTTGTTTTAATTGTGGATAGTAAACATTTTGGATTAAGGATTCGAGACGTGTAAAGATTGAGACGAAAAGGAGATAGGAGATAGGAGACGTTACAGAAATAAGATAAGTAGTTCGTGTTAAATTTTGAATGTAAACATATATTTGCAATCTCAAAATATATATTTATATTCTTCCTATTCGTGTACGAGGCGCGCTTGGTTTTGTTAAAGACCCATTTTTGCTTTTGTTCCTTTTTTTTTATTGATCTTCTTATTTTACTTAGTTTGAATTACATTGCTTGTTAATTTTTTTTCTCTTTGAGCCAAACGGGCATATTTCTTTGTATATTACCCTTTTATTTGAAAAGACTTTTGGGTTTTAGTCCAGGGATCTTCTGTCCCATGGTTTCCCAAAACAATAAAATAATTACATTTTTAAACATAACTCTTTCTTTTTATTCCATTTATTCGGTTCTTTACTTTCTATAATTAGTTTTGCAATTTTCTAATTCGGTTTTAGAAAAAAAAACATAAGCGAGAGCTACAGTACGTTTGCAACTAACTGTTGGATACCCTATTCCCTATATTTCTGTATGTTTATGCGTAAGCCTCCCGTAGCCAGCCGATGTTTCAGTTTCAGAAACAAAATTCTACTTTAGCAGACAGAAAAAAATTCAATAACATTAATTTTTTAATTTGTCTCTAATAAATTTTAATATTCCTCAAAGAAACTTACGGAATCTACCTAGCTGCATAAATGTCCCAAACTGTCGTACTAATTATGAACGATTTTCTCCCTTAAACAAAATGTTTGAATTATTTAATCTTCTCAATAATAGATGTAATAACTTATTTCACCAATCGTTAAATTTTTCATCAAAATTTCAGTCAAATTTGTATTCAATTACATAATTGTCTTTAGCTATGTAAATAAATAAATTTCGTGTGGTGTGATGTTCAATTAGTGCTGGCAAAATAAAAAAAGGCGTGCGCCACGCCCAAAGTTAAAACTTTTTACTGCCAAGGCAATTGGTATGAGCGCAGTGACATTCAATTTTATTCTTGTAGATCAATTTGAACAAAACAAGACAAAACTTAAATTTTTAAAAATTAGGTTTTGAATGGAAATAGCGATTATGGGTGTTTTTAACAATTCTTGGACAACACTCTGCTACGTAACCAAGGAATATAAATCTAAGTGTTCAACTTTTTACTTCAAAACTGTGACCGATCGTTAAAAAATTAATGCCTTATACAATTTTTGACGGAAACGCCCCTTAAAAGTGGGCGTGTCTTAAAAATTTGAAACACTAACTCAGCTTTGATCAGTATTTAGGCATATGTGTAAAACTACAGCTGAATCGAGTAGTTTTTAAACAATCTTACCTGAACAAAGGTATTTTATCAAAATCACGCCTTCAAAAGTGGGCGTATTGAAAAAATTTACACAAGAAAATGTAGAGATATATTTTTCATAAAACGAACGGAAGGGAAAAAGGTTTAAATTGAATATTGGTAGTACCTTAAATTTTTAAAACTACGTTTTTCGTTCTTTCAGGAAAAGTGGGCGAAAGCCACGCCCAAAGTTCAAAAATTTCTTTTCATACACAAACGATTTAGTTTCTACTAAGAGACGCAAAACTTTGGCTTTCGGATTCATTATAAATACCGTTTATTTACAAAAACAATTTTTTAATAGTTTCTATTGAAAAGTGGGCGTCAGCCACGCCCAAAATCAAATTTATTGATTTCATACACAAGATGTTTATGTGCAAGTAATGCCCACAAAATTTAATGTTTTTTTCTTTAATATAACATTTGTTATTTTATAAAAACAATATTGATGGTTTTGTATGAAAAATGGGCGTCAGCCACGCCCAAACTGAAATATTTTTATTTGATTGGACGAAGGTTTACCTAGAGCTTGCGTGTGCAAAATTTTAGCGTTATGCTTTTTTCGTAACTGTACAAAAAACATAATTTAATTTTACCAAATTGAGGTTGTTCAACAAAAATGGCGATTGTGGGCGTGTTTGTGGGCGGATTTTACTGGTTCAAGAACTTAGCCTTACTCTTGAACCAAAGATTATATACACCAAATTTCAGCTTTCTAGCTCAAAAATTGCGACCTCTAGAGAGTATACATACGGACGGACGGACGGACGGACGGACGGACGGACGGACATGGCTAAATCGACTAGGCTTTTGATTCTGAGTCAGAATATATATACTTTTCTATGGGGGCCCGTCACAATCTCAAGAACCGAAGTTCAAAAAGACCAAATTTCAGAAGACCCAATCCCAAAAAGACAAATTTTAAAAAGACCCAATTTCAAAAGACTCAGTTCCGAATGACAAAGATAAATACCACAAAGTTTCAAACTCTCGTATGCCAACGCTGCACAATTAAAAAAGGGATTGCTTAATTTCTATTGGTGAAATATGTTGCTTAGCGATGATATAATATTATGCATACATTGTTATTTAAAATGCCGTTAGAAGAGTAAGAAGAAAAAGAAAAGGTATACTTTTTAAAATTCTTTGCAATTACTATACTAGATACATACACATGTTGAAGCAACCATTTTTATTGACATTAGCTTGACCATTTGATTGGTTCCTATTGAAAATTTAAAAAAAACAATGCTGACATGACACGAGAAGGAATTATCTATATATTTATCGTGATTTCTTTTTACATAGCATAATAAGAAGCCAGAAGCGAGATATTTTGTTACGTTTAGTTTTTGGCGGAAGACAAGGCGGGCAAATAAAAATTATTTGAATGAATAGGAAATCCATCAAGAGTAAGTTGTAAGAATTAAAACTTACTATTGTAGTAGGCGTTGTATTTTCAATTTATAGTTATAGTTGTTATAACTCGTACTACCTATACCTATATCTTTTAATTTATCTGTGTTGCAGCATTTAGGGACAGTAATGAAATATATATTTTTTCTTAAAAAAAATGTGTGCGTGTACTAGTGTACACATGTAAGAAGTGAAACTTCTTTGGCAAACTAATTTTTATTTTTTTGCACTGCATTAACCGAGAAGTGCAGCTTCTTAAGACCGCTTACCCGCCTAACACATTTAATATTATACACATCACATTTTTCATATCAACCTTCCAGCGCTCATTTAACCACATACCAAGTCACATCCCTGCTAACCGCCAATTTAAAACCATCAACAACCTGCCTGCCAATGATTCCAGATGAAATATAAGAAATCTCACCGGATTCGAAATAAAATCCCAATTTTGTACTGTAGGGGGGAAAACACCATATTTTGTTTAAAAGAAAGTTTAACACTAAAATCCTACTCAATGCATTTTTCAAAAAAAAAAACCTTAGACCCGCACGTTTGCACTTATGTCAAAAATTTGATATCCCAGTTTCAAACCGTAGTCAATTTGATCGCATTAAAGTCAACTCGTTAAGTTTGCGCATGTAATTAAGTATTGAATCGATTTAGCACCAGTTTGAAACTGGAATTGCAAAACGGTTTATTCGTGTAGGGATACCCTTATGGAATGAAATTAAAGTCTTGTATGTTTTCATTAGTTACCTAGATTATAAAAATAACAATTGTCATTATTCGGTTTTCGGGAAACAACAAAAAAATCTTAGTTTTTTTTGAAGTGATTTGTAAAAAATGCTTACTGAGCTCAATTACTATTTTTTTGTTAAATCAAACTCTAAGCCTTAATTGTACATATTTTTATTTTTGGTGATAAAATAGTTTTTTAATATTTATGTATGTAGGTACATATGTACCTATGTCGTACTGAATTATCCTTAAAATAATATCACCCCATAAAATAACAATCCAATCGGAAATTTTCCAACCATACAGACCACCAAGAATTTTTTTCCCACTACTTTACCCACCAAATAGTTTTTTTCCAACCATTTTGGCGGGAAAAACAACCAATCTGGGAACAATGCGGTGACTGCCTACAGTGGTTATACGAAACAGTTTTGTCTGCTACCACACAAATAATGCATACCGTCTCTGCTACCCACCATTCTATTTTTAACAATCAGCCGCCGACCTTCCTACAGCTGATATGCAGAACCAGTTTGTGCTATTATAAAACAAACCTAACCTAACCTAACCTAACCTATAGTTCTCTCCCCATGGCACTGTGCGTGATGCGACGTTAGCTCTATATCACTCTCTCTCTCTCTCTCTCTCTCTCGGTCTTTCTGACTCGCTTGCTCCCTACTCTCGCTCCATGGCTATGTGCAGTGATGGAATCAAAACAAGAAAAAGATTGCGCGTAACGAAAAAATGTGACGCGTAACCGAAAAATGTGACGATAAATTTTTTTCCAACGCCGATAAAGAAGTTTCACTTCAAAAACAACATATTTATGTACATATATTTTATGAATAACACACCCAAAAAATAAAAATGTATATATGAAGGTTCGTTATTCATTAATTGAATATTTTGCACTGTAATAATTGGAAGTGTTAAGCATAACAAAGCATTTCAGGTGAATGTGTTGTGCATACGTTGACATACTCATACGTGTTGTTGCGAGTCACGGTAAGCCACGGGGGTATTTTTAGGCGTTGAAAATGAGCTGCTTCTGCTTGACTAAGCTCTAAGGATTGGGTAAGTTCTTGCTCTTTTCAGACAGTTTACACTCAGAAAAAAAAAAATTGTGACAAATATAAAGATATAAGGAATGGGAAAGGTGAGTAGGATAAGATAGCAAGTGGGGGCAATAGTTTGAGGAGAAGAGGATGTTCGTTGTTCTCTGTCTTTAAACATCACGATAATAACAATTTTTTCGAGCGATAAGAACTTCTCTTTGTTAAATGAAATCAACAAAGAAATACAAATTCTTTGTTTAAGCATAATACGCAAATCGAACTTAGAGTTAGCTGCCATACAAAAATTTCTTCAAAATTTAGCCAAGCTAAAATTTAGCCGAGTGGAAAGCAGCCGAGTGGTACGCATTCCGAGCCAAATTTTGACAGATTTTTTTCTGAGCGTTGGGTGGAAGAATGGTTGGAGTTAAATCTCTTCCGAAAATTTGTTTGAAGGATAAAAAAGTTATTTCGAGTAGAGATACAAATACAAATAATAATTGGTCTGTGAATTGAAATACCTACATATTTTTAATAGTGTTTTTACTTGCGATTATAGGTACTATAAGGCAAGTTATGCATTCGTCGAAAAAAAAAGTTTTGAGATAACAATCAAACATGACATTACGATGATAGCGAAGACGAAAAAAGATGGTCTAAAAATTTTGTCCGTCTGTATGTCTGTCTGTCTGTCTGTCTGTCTGTCTGTCTGTCTGTCTGTCTGTCTGTCTGTCTGTCTGTCTGTTTGTCTGTCTGTCTGTCTGTCTGTCTGTCTGTCTGTCTGTATGTATAGAGACCTACAGCCCAAACGGGTCGACCGAATTGCTTCAAACTTGGTATATAGAGATATTTAGGTATTGTACAGAGGGGAAATCAAATTTTTTTTTAGCTCTAAAAAAGGCTCTAACGATTTCGATTTAAAAAAATCAGTCTTGCTTTTTAGGTACGACCAAAAATATGGCTGAAAAAAAAGTTTTAAGAAATGGCTAAGAACTACCCACAAAACTAAAAACTAACAACTTGATAGCCCGATATACGAGAGCTACCGTTAAGGAACTTTTAAGATATATTTAAAATGAACGTGCCATCTTTTGGGTTCTTTAAAAGATATGTACTTACCTAAGCAGTCTTCTATGCTGTATATTCCATACAAATTTTAATTAAAATCGTTAGAGCCTTTTTTGAAAAATTAAGAAGAAACCAAAATATTATGGTCGAAACCGAGTGGCTCGTTGCTTGGGAGCTACCATTTAAAAAAGAGCTACCGAAAAAATGCAACGCCATCAAATAGGAAGTTATAAGAAACAGACAGACCGGCGGATGGTATGGTGAAAACCACTTTAATGTGTATTTCTATCATCGTTATTTTTTTTTTTTTTTTTTTTTTTTAATTAAAAATGGTTCACCAAAATAAATTTCTTTAGTTCCTCCGCGAGGTTCAACGCATCTAAACGGAGGAGAATTGACCCTACCCTCCCATACAATTTTCACTTGCGATTATAGGTAGGTACTATTATAAGGCAAGTTATGCATTCGTAAAAAATTCATTTTTTTAGACAATCAAACATAACATTACGATGATAGAGAAGCTGAACAAAGTGCGGCCGACAATTCTGCCTGCCTGTCCATGTCCATCTGTCTATATTGGCACCTACAGCCTAAACGGCTGGACCGATTTGTTTCAAACTTGGGACATAGTATTATCATGATGTCATACAGAGGGGTTTTTGGAATTAGAATTCTAGCTCCAAATCTAGCGTTGCCTGCCATTGCCATATGATTTTTAAGAAAAACTCATTTATATCAAAAATTTCTCTTTCGATTTTGATAAAACTTTCTAAATGGTGGTTTTTGAGTAAACTTTATTTTTTGGTTGGAATTAATTTCTCAGAAAAAGTCTTGTAACGGTACCTCGCATAGGACCAATTTTTTCATAACAGATTTTGTCGTAAACCACTCAACGGATTTCGATGAAAATTATAATGTGAAAGCTCTTTTATAAACAAAGTAATATTAGTTTTTTAATTTTTGAAAAACAAATTTTTTTTGAATTTTTTAAAAAAAGTTAATTTTTTTTTTTTTTTTTTTTTTGAATTTTTTGGGTTTTTAAATTTTTCTTTTCTGATAAGAACTTTACACTGCCAGATGTTGGCATACTCAAAAAAAATTTGAAATATGCTTTCGAAAAGTTTTTCAAAAAAAACCATTTTTTGAAAAAACTGGACAAACGATTTTGAAAAATATTTTCCTTCAAATTCAAAATAATAAAAGAAATCTTACTTAATTTTTTCCAAAAAACGCTTTTATTATTGATTTTGATTGTTTAATAAAATTTCATACTATTTTTCCAATGGTTTTTTCCCAAAATCTCACCACTGTCACATATTAGAGCAAGTTTGTCCGACCCAGTCGTGCACTTTATTTTCTTGTCTCAACCCAAACTAATCATTGACTTAGGTATGACAAGTGACTGGAGTCTTCCTTATAACCATGAAAACTAAACTATATTTAACTCCTACTAACTACTACTGTAAAAAAAAAAAAACAAAGAATGCTTTGCCGGGCTTTTCAGAAGTGGTTAAATGAATGTAAGCAAACCATTTCTGTTTTCGAAGTGAAAAAGTGGTAATTTAAATTATTTCTTTGAAAAAATGTCAATTCTTAAATTAGTGCCAAATCAAGCGGGAAACTTGAACCTCGAATACGATGGCTTCCAATACCACTTGTGTCAGGGACGCATGAGCGATATGGGCATTGTCAAATATTGGGTTTGTCAGCATAAATATGCGACAAATCCATTATCTGATGGTAGGAAGAGGAGGCACATGGTAAATATAGCTCTTTTTAAAGAAATATTTTTGATCAAACTTTTATTTTATTGTAATAGGTTTGTTCAGCAATCATGCACACCACCGAAATTGATGGGCAACTGTCAATTAAAAAGGAGCCAACCGACCACCAATGCACTATTCTCAATGCAATGGAGAGGTGCCGAGAAAAAATAAAAAATGAAATTCGGATGGTAGCGTCGACAAGCAAAGAAAAACCATCCGTTATCATCCAGGATTTCAAACGTTCCAAAACGTTGGAAGAATTGGAGAACATGCCAAGTGACTCTGCGATGACCAGAACTGTTCAAAGGTATATACAAACATACATACATATGTACATATTATTATTATTAATATTATTATTTAAAGCTTCATTATTATACCTACTAATTACAATAATTTTTAGAGCCAAATCTAGAAACCAACCTCATGAGCCATTGCAGTTGCACGCAAATATTGTGCTGGAAAATTTGAAGCAAACAATTTCAGGAGAGCGTTTTTATCGCACTTCAATCATCCAGGATGGCTGCCATAGCTTCATTTTTGGAACAGACGCTGATTTTAGTTTGCTGGAGCAGTCTCCATTTTGGATAATGGTATATATGAGACTTCCTTGTCTATATTTAAAATTTAAGAACTAATAAAAATATTAAACAGGATGGAACATTCCAAACTGTTCCCAATTTGTTGTACCAGTTGTACACAATTCATGGGAGAGTTGGTCGCAGCGACGAGGATTCAGCGATTGTTCCACTTGTATACATACTTATGGACTCCAAGGAACAAAGCTCATATGAGGATGTTTTCTTCGTAAGTCAAATGCAACTTAATTCGTTTTTATTAAACATACATTTGTTTGTATATTATAGTACATTGCAAGTCAAATGCAGAACATTGAAGCCACTTGCATGATATGTGACTTCGAGGTTGCTGCAATTAATGCACTGCGGGTGGTATTCCCAGAAATATCACCTTCTGGATGTTTTTTCTACTTGCAACAAGCGTTTCTGAGGAATTTGAAGTCATGTGGACTTCAAACAATTTACGGTATTTAAATTATTTTATTAAAACAAGAATTGCAAAATATTAACTTTCCTTGTTTTTGTGTACAACCTTTATAGGAAATAATACCTTGTTTGCAAAGTATGTAAACATGCTTGGAGCTATGGCGTTTCTGCCAGCTTTAGAAATACCGCCAGCTTTTACCTCCATCAGAGCTCAATTAATGGAAAGCTTTCCCGAGTGTGAGAGACTAGGGGAATTTTTGCTTTATATTTCACATAATTACGTGAATGGAAAGCAGAGATTTAGAAATGGAGTTCAGGGACTGATTCCACCCCGATTTCCCCCAATATTGTGGACGGTGAACGAGCGGACAAGTAAGTTTAACTTTAATTTTTTTGGGCGATATATTATTTATTATAACATTATTTATTAGTTCCAACCTGGTATATCTTTACTTAATTAAAATGAGTTTATGAAGTCCTTTTAATGTTTCTTCAATTTTATAGGCCTCGGTTTCCCAAGAACCCAAAATAATGTGGAGTCCTGGAACAACAGGTGGAAGTGCCTTTTAGTGCAAAAGCATGTGGGAGTCCATAAATGCATCGAAGAGCTGCGAAAAGAGCAACATGCCGTGAGCTCAAAACTTCGAAACGGATGGCTTCATGGATTTGTGGTAAAATGCTAAAAATTCATTTCATTGTAATGTTCAAACGAAAATAAATTTGTATTTCAATAGATTCAAGCAAAGCGTAAAAAGTTCCTGGAACGTGAGAGGAACTTAAGGGAATTTTTGGAACTTCGTTCCGAAATGTTGCCGATGGAGTTCTTGGAGGCTTTATCTTTTAGAATCCAAGACGCACGGAGGGACCATTAATATATAGATAGATCCTCATCGCCAGTGCCAGATCTAAGGGGGCGTCAGCCTGGAGAGGGCGCAAACCCAACGAAGAAAGATTGAATATAAAACAAAAAAGAAAGAAAGGTCTTCTTAATTTATAAAAAATTAAATTTATTTTATAAAAAAATAAATGTATATGTTTTCCCCCAAATATATAATAATCCCTAATTCATTTCGTTCTTTATATATTACAAGCTGTCCCGGCAGACGTTGTCCTGCCTTCCGAGCAGATAGCGTGATAAGTTTGACTTCTAAATTTATTATGTTTATACCGTCCAATTAGTTTGTCTAAAGTCTAAACTATGAGAACATGGATGGTTACATAAATGTGCAATAAAAACTCTCACAGATTCATAAAAAAACTATAACTTTATCAGTACACAATCATTACACCCTCCCCCACTTAGATCTTAGATCTTAGATCCGGCGCTGCTCATCACCTTTTGTAACAATAGTAACCTGTTCAAGGAATCATTAGTAGGTAAGGGCACAATATTCAAAATGAGGCTTGATACAAAATTTAATTTTCGTTCCACATGAAATTTTTTATTGTTTCTACTCGTACTATTGCAGTAATTTACCCTGATAACGCTTTTCCATCTTTGAAATGTCCTGATGAAACCTTTCTCGATGCTAATCACTAACAGCCCCCAAATTTAAGTACACACATAAAATAAGAATTACCAAAACCCAAACAAAAAAATTGTTTTTATTAATAACTTTAGCAGCTTAAGGCTTTTACACACATTTTCCAATGTATTCCTGTTGTGTAGCACGTTTTTCCAAGTACATATCAAAAAATCTGTGCGTTTTTCTGCATACTTGTCATTAAATTTTATTTTAACAATTGCTACGTTCATTAAAAAAAAAAAAAATTAAAACGCTATGTTTTAAGCCGACTCTACCTAAGTTCTTTTCCGGGGTACTGCCTCTTGCGAGGAAGTGACAAATCCTCCTAGAGTAATAAATGTCATGGAAGTGCTTCTCTGTTAGCCGTTCGGATTCGGCGGTAAATTGTAAGCCCCTTCCATTCCTGCAGAATATCAGCAGCGTGACAATAATATTAAATGTTTATTTTAATCCTATTCAACTTATCTACCTAACCTTAGCATCACCTAGCATTATTAACTTCTAAACTTCTTTTTACTTGCGATTATATTATGTAGGTACTATAAGTCAAGTTATGCATTCGTAAACAAAAAATTTTTTTTTTTGGACAATCAAACATAACATTACGATGATAGAGAAGCCTAAAAAAGTGGGTCCGACAATTCTGTCTGTCTGTCTGTCCGTCTGTCTGTATCGGCACCTACAGCCTAAACGGCTGGACCGATTTGCTTCAAACTTGGTACATAGTATTATTATGACGTCCTACAGAGGGTTTTTGGAATTAGCATTCTAGCTCCAAAACTAACGGTACCTGCCATATGATTTTTAATGAAAAACTCATTTATCTCAAAAACGGCTCCTACGATTTTGATAAAACTTTCTGAATAGTATTTTTTAAGTAAACGTTATGTTTTGGCTGGAACAGATTTTTCAGGAAAAGTCTTATAACGGTACCTCCCATAGGACCGGTTTTTTTAAATTTTTTCGTAAGCCACTTCACGGATTTCGATGAAAATTTTAATATAAGAGCTCTGTTATAAACGAAATAATATGAATTCTTAAATTTTCAAACAACATTTTTTTTTGAGTTTTTTAAAAAAAAGTTAAATTTTTTTTTTGACTTTTGGTTTTTTCGAAAACGGTTTGTTCAAAATTTTTAA
The DNA here is from genome assembly GCA_916050605.2 of Platycheirus albimanus. Taxonomy (NCBI): domain Eukaryota; kingdom Metazoa; phylum Arthropoda; class Insecta; order Diptera; family Syrphidae; genus Platycheirus; species Platycheirus albimanus. The sequence goes on from OU696696.1 coordinate 208,922,321, forward strand.
AATTTGTGTTTTCTGATAAGAACTTTAAACTACTAGATTTTGACATACTCAAAATAAATTTGGAATATGTTTCCGAAAATTAAAAAAAAAAAACCGTTTTTTGAAAAAACGGCTCCAACGATTTTGAAAAAAAAATTCCTTAAAATTCAAAAAAGTAAAAGAAATCTAATGGCTTACTTCATTTTCAAAATTTTTCCAAAAAACGATTCAACATTGATTTTTAAATGATTAATAAAATTTCATATGATTTTTTTATTGCTTTTTTCCAAAATCTCAAGCCCCAAGACCACTGTAACACATTAGAGCAAGTTCGTACGACCCCGTCGTGCACTTTATTTTTAATACCATTTCCCCTCCACTCTCCTAATCCCAAGCCAATACAAAATTCTATCTATGTGATAAACTTGTCTCTTTGTTATAAATTAATAATTTTAAATAGCTCATAAGTAACATAGACATCTGCTTTATTTATATTTAAAAAATTCATTCTCGCTGCCGTCGTGTACAAAAAATCATATATCTACAACAAACTATACATAACTTTATTGATTTCCTATTCATTCAAATAATTTTTATTTGCCCGCCTTGTCTTCCGCCAAAAATCTAAACGTAACAAAATATCTCGCTTCTGGATTCTTATTATGCTATGTAAAAAGAAATCACGATAAATATATAGATAATTCCTTCTCGTGTCATGTCAGCATTGTTTTTTTTAAATTTTCAATAGGAACCAATCAAATGGTCAAGCTAATGTCAATAAAAATGGTTGCTTCAACATGTGTATGTATCTAGTATAGTAATTGCAAAGAATTTTAAAAAGTATACCTTTTCTCTTTCTTCTTACTCTTCTAACGGCATTTTAAATAACAATGTATGCATAATATTATATCATCGCTAAGCAACATATTTCACCAATAGAAATTAAGCAATCCCTTTTTTAATTGTGCAGCGTTGGCATACGAGAGTTTGAAACTTTGTCGTATTTATCTTTGTCATTTGGAACTGAGTCTTTTGAAATTGGGTCTTTTTAAAATTTGTCTTTTTGGGATTGGGTCTTCTGAAATTTGGTCTTTTTGAACTTCGGTTCTTGAGATTTCGTTATAGACCCACTTTTCTATACCTAACGGTATTATTTCTCTATGTTACAAACTCCACACCAAATACAACATACCCATTCTATGGAATAGGGTATAAAAAATTCCTGGCGCCTAACTTTTTTTGCACCCTACTGTGCATACCTATATGTTCTTTTGATAAACTATTTTGATTCGATAAGTCAATAAAGTTTATCAGAAGAAGCCCAAAAATTCTTCCACCGCACCCACCCCAGCTGAGCAGTCGTGGTGACAGCTATTTTATCAAGCTGTAGTTGCACTTTTTTTCGTATGCTCTTTCCGTGTCATTCGTTCGTGGTCGATCATTATTATTATTAGTTATCATTAGTAAATTCGTGTCGTGTGTCGCCGTCGGTGCGCGTTCAAATCTTGTTTTTTTTTTTTTTTTAGTTTGAGCCCGCACACAAGGGGTTATTAATACCCTTAATATGAGTCAACACAGTGCGAGCGTTCAGGAAATGAGGATAGGAGATAAAAGGAGGTGCCGGTGCACATTTGAATGCCTGTATATCGCAATGGGAGGGAAAAATCGAGCCGGGTAAAGCATTCCACATTCTTGTAGTGCGGCTAAAGAAAGAGTCTCTATACTTAACAGTACGTCCGAAGTTAGGCTCGAGGGTAAATTGGTGGGCGTTCCTTGCGGTGCGGGTGTTACGGGGAAATTGTTTTAAGGGAGGAACGCATCTGGCTATTTCGCTGGAGCACTGTTTGTGGAAGTAGCGATAAAACAAGGTTAGACAAGAAACATTACGACGATGTTCAAGTGAAACAAATGTTTCGGTAATGGTTCTTTCACCTATCAATTTTAAGGCTCTTTTTTGAATCCTATCCAGTAGGCGCAAGTGAGTGACAGGAGCACCTGCCCAGATATGAGAATTGTACTCTAGCTTCGGGCGAATGAATGCCTTGTAGATTATAGCCAGATCAGAAGGGGAAAAATATTTCTTGCATCGATTTAGGAAACCTAAGCAATTTGCGGCATTTTTGGCGACGTCAAATATGTGATCGTTCCACAAAAGATGATTTGTGATGCACATACCTAGAACGCAGAGCTGATCGGTTTCCTCAATGCAAGTGCCACTCATGGACAGTGGCATAGGGGGTAGGTTATGCTTTAACGACAGAAGACAGCATTGAGTTTTTGAAGCATTAAATTCCACGCGGTTGATGATTCCCCATTGGACAATGCTGTCAAGATCGGAATTTAATGAGCTTATCATACGATTTCGTTGCAGTTCCACATCCGAAGGACATGGATGTGAATCTGGAAACGAGTATGAAAAGCTGAGAGTACTGTCGTCAGCAAAACAATTTAGTGGATTAGAAGTATTAGACAAGAGATCATTTATAAAGATTAAAAAGAGAGTCGGAGACAGAACGGAGCCTTGGGGCACACCAGCATTTATTTTGTGGGTAGCAGACTGAAAACCGTCCAAAACAACGCGAATTGAACGGTCCGAAAGGTAATTTCTAATCCATCGAAGGAGGGGTTCATCGATGCCAAATGCACGCATTTTCGATAAAAGAGCTTCATGCCAAACTCTATCAAATGCCTTAGAAATATCAAGTGCAATAATCTTACTTTCTCCAAAACGATGTAAAGATTTGTTCCACTGTTCGGTGAGATATACCATCATATCACCAGTGGACCTATTGCTACGAAAACCGTACTGCCGGTCATTAAGAAGTTTCCGTTTCTCAAGATATTTCTTGATCTGAAAGTTTATCAGAGTTTCCATGACCTTGGAAAGAAGGGAAGTCAGTGCAATTGGTCGGTAATTTGAGGGGGATGAAGATACGCCTTTTTTTGGGATGGGCTGGACAATTGCTGTTTTCCATCCACTCGGGAAGAGACCTGTAAAATAGGAAAGATGGAAAAGCTTACGCAGTGGTTTTGCCAGCGTGGAAGCACACCTCTTCAGAACTATGGGAGAAATACTATCCGGGCCAGCGGATTTGTGTATGTTGAGATCTTTTAGTACTCTTGCAACTGTTCGAGTGCGAAAGAAGATTTGTCCCATAAAACCATTCACGTTCTCAAGTACAGGAGGAGTCATATCACACTGGGGTAGCGTTGAATTAGCAGCAAACTTTGCTGCAAATAAATCTGCTTTGGCTTGGGAGCTTACCACAGGAGTGTTATTTTCGACGAGCGTCGGAACCGAAGACGTGGTAGAGTTACGTACATTTTTTACGAATGACCAAACATTTTTACTACCACTGGGACATTGTAGTATTTTTTGCCTTATTTTTTGTTCATGCAAAAATTTGGTTCTTTGAATGTGAGCATTACAGGTCTTTCTAGCTTGTTTGAACTTTTTCCGGTTTTCCTCAGAAGGGTTGGCTTTATAACATCGGAAGCTTACTTCTCTCTCCTTGATAACCTCTTTGCAGCTCAAGTCGAACCATGAATTCTCTTTTGGTTTGATATTTTTTGTTCTATTCGGAACAAAATGTCTCATCCCGCAGAGAATAATGTTTGTTATCATATCAGCGCTGGAGTCTACGTCACTATCGAGGAAGCATAGTGACCAGTTAAAGTTTCTGAAGAAATCATTGAGACCGTCCCAGTTGGCCTTCTCGTATCGCCATACGGTTCTCTTAGGGATGTTTTCTTTAACTGTATTGTTGGAACACGAGAAAATTGCTGATATGATACAATGATCCGACGTGCCTAGGGGCGATAATACATTTATCGTGTATTTATCAGGATGAGAGGTAAGAAACAAGTCTAGGGTGTATGCGGAATGACCTGCAATGTCAGGAATTCGTGTTGGCTGGTCGACAAGCTGAGTCAAATTGTTTGACTCAGCGAAGAACTCAGCATACCTTCCTTCGGGTGTTGTCTGACCAGAATAGCGAAGCCACGAAGAATTGTAGACATTGAAATCACCCGTAACAACGATTTCAGTGCGAGGATAAAGGGAAACAATTCTTTGGATGGAGTCAGACAGTGCATCGAATTCGATAAAAGTCGAGTTACTGTCCAGATTTGGGCTTCTATAAATAAAACATGTATGGATGACGTGCTTTTGTACGGTGAATTTGAACCACATGAAATTTTAATATTTGTTTTAATTGAATTGTTCGCGATAGAAATTTCGTTTACATAAATACTTGTAATTAAATAAATCCCCCCTACCCCTATCGTGTTCGTGTCGCGGAAAAAAGTGCAATAAAGTGGTGCCCAACGTTAAGGGCCCAAAGTGGAAGAGTTTTTTTTATTGTTTTGTGTGGTGTTTTTTTTTCTTGTCAATCTTTTGATTGGTTTCTAATTAATTTTTTTTATTGGTGTAGTTTTCTCGGGGAAACAAAATTGTTGTGAAGAAAAGGAGGAGCAGCGAAAAGGGCATCCAGCAAAAGAAGCAGTAGTAGCAGCAAGGAGCTTTGGTGATATTTTTTTTATTTATTTTGTTAGTGTTGTAAACTTGTTTTTTTAATTCTGTGGTGTCTACTTTTTTTTATATTTTTGTTTGTTCTCAATTTCATTTTATTCTTTCGTTTTTGTTCGTAAACCTACCTTCGTTAGAGTTTTTTTTTATTAGATATTGTTTGTTTTTCTCGCGTGGGATACCTACATACTATATAGTGACATTTTTTTTTTTTTCGTGCTTGATAAAATAAGTTTGAGTGAAAATTTTAATTTGAGTTATTTTCGGTGGTAAATGATATAGAGTTTTTGTTTATTGCTTTTTCTCGCATGTGATATTTCGTGATATATATTTTGAAAATTGAGTTGAGTAAATTGAATTTTTTTTTAGTGATAGGATTATTTTGGTTATTAAAATTTAGGTTGCCACAAACGTGAGAATTTTCTGGGTGAAAATTTTGATAGAGTTTTTTTTTATATAATATCGGGCGAGTTTAAAATATAAAGTTTCTTGTTGTTTTTGAATATTTATTGCATTGAATATTTGTTTTTTTTATACAAATCGATTAGGGTTGACAGTTTTTTTTAAATTTTAAATAATTTTTTTCTCGTGGTTGTTTTTAATTAGTTTTTTATTAAATATGAATATAGGGAGATTAGCGCAGGACGAACTGGCCTATGAGATGAAGGTCAGGGGTTTAAATGTAAGTTCTGTAGATGAGATGCGAAAGGCATTGAGGTCATCGAGGTTGCTCGTTAAGAGAAACTCGATGGAGGTTAGCATGGTGTACCCGTTCACCTATGAGGAGGATAAGGATGCTATAGAAGCTAAAATTGAGGAGATTAGGGGCCTTCTTAAAGTACCTCCGAAGAATCCAAAGTCTTCGGAGTACATTAAGATTGTAACAAAGATTGAGTGGTGTATAGGTAGGTTAGCTAGGACCCCTTGTGAAGCAGAAGACGAAGAAGATGCTATCAGCTCACTTCGTAATAAAGTTTTATGTTTATTAGGAGATCTCTTTGGTGATAGTGAGAATAGTGATAGGGAAGAAGAAGTTGAGAAAGAAAAGACTCCGGTTAAAGCACAAACCCAACTTCAGGTACAAGTTGGTCAGACCCCAAGTAGTGTGCGGTCTGCGTTAGGACTGGCTGGAGGGTCATTGCTTGAACCAAGTCGTTTTGGCAGTAGTCCTTCAGTCAGTGGTATTAATGTTAGGGTCCCATTAGGACATAGCGTTGATAGGGGTGACACTTTTGCTGAATATATGGTCGTTCTACAGAAGTGCACCGAACGTGTAGGGAAGTGGGGGGTGAAATTTACTGGTGACTCTAATGGAGCATCAGTGAATTCATTCCTGGAAAGAGTGGAGGAACTTCGTCTGGCTAACGATGTTCCGGACTCCCACCTTTTCAAATCCGCTTCGGAGCTTTTGTCGGGTAGGGCCCTTATGTGGTATAGGACGGTTAGGGAAGATTTAGGAGATTGGCAGGAACTCGTCAAGGAACTCAAAGCGGAGTTCCTTCCTGCGAATTACGATGATCTTTTATTGGAAGAAATTAATCGGCGTTCGCAGGGAAAGGATGAAACTTTCGGCGCGTACCTTGCCACTATGAGGACATTGTTCCGAAGATTGTCGGAACCTTTGTCAGAGGGAAGAATGATTTCGATATTGAGGAAAAATGTAGACCCCTTTTATCAGGTGCAGATAGCGAGTGCCAAACCAAAGACGGTTAAGGAACTTGCTATCCTAGGTAGGGAACTAGATACCCTTAAGGTAAACGTGGACAGTTTTACTCCACCAAGTAGAGGTAGGCATTTGTTGGAACCTGAATGGTTACCAACCGAGTTCGTCCGGACAACACCGAGTTGCGGCTGTTGCTCCAGTCCCAGAGAACCCTTTTAGACAGGTCGTTAGGTGTTACAATTGTAACAGGGATGGGCATTTGGCACAAAACTGTTCAGTGCAAAGAAAGTGTTTTGGTTGCGGGGCTGTAGGTGTATATCGTAGGGATTGTAGGCGGTGTTCGGGAAATGGGGAACGGGCTCTTGTGTCAGCAGGACAGGAGACCCGTCGGCGTTAGTAAGGTCGTCTGCTGGCGATCAACTGGTCCCACAAGTTCATCTGAGTTTCACGTTAGCGGCAAGCGGTAGGGAAACTAGACCATATTTAGGAGTTAGGGTTTATGGAGTCAAATTTTTGGGACTTCTTGATTCAGGAGCCTCTCGTACCATTGTGGGTGGTGACGGGTGGAAAATTTTGAAAGACTTAGGGCTTAGACTAGAAAAGAGTAGTGTTGGGTCAGAAGCGTTAGCAGATGGGGTAGGTGTAGGAGTAGCTGGGTCTATTTCTCTACCAGTGGAGGTTGAGAATAGATCCATTTTAATAGAATGTCTGGTTATACCGAATCTCCCACACCAATTGATCTTAGGTGCCGACTTTTGGGCACTATCGGGCATAGTCCCGGATTTGAGATCTGGTATGTGGAGTTTTTCAAGCCAGGAAATGGTGGCTTCGGTAACAGACATGGTAGCGATTAGGGAAAAATCGGATTTGAACGATTTTGAAAGTAGGAAGTTAGAACACGTGTTAGGAGAACTTTTTAAATCAATGACCGAGGGATTAGGGTGCACCAACTTAGTTGAGCACAAGATTAGGACGTCCGCAAAACCAATAAAACAACGATATTACCCTGTTTCGCCAGCGATTCAGAAACATATCGATCAGGAACTCCAAGAGATGTTGGAAGCTGGAGTGATCGAGAAGTCGAAGAGTCCTTGGGCATCGCCGATTCTTCTCGTTAAGAAGAAAGACGGCAGTTATCGGTTCTGCGTTGACTATAGGAAATTGAATGAGGTTACTGATAGGGATGCTTATCCACTACCATTTACTTCGGCGATTTTGGACAAGCTTCGAAACGCGAAGTATTTGTCCTCATTAGACATTAAATCTGCTTATTGGCAGATTCCAATGGAGGAAGAATCGCGTAAGTACACAGCCTTTACCGTGCCAGGGAGGGGTCTTTTTCAATTTTGTAGGATGCCATTCGGGCTCCATAATTCACCAGGGACATAGCATAGGTTTATTGACGACGTCCTAGGTCCCGATTTAGAACCGTTCGTCTTTGTGTACTTAGATGACATTATCATTGTCACCGATTCTTTTGAGAAGCACTTAGAAATTCTCAAAGAAGTTTTTAAAAGGTTAGGAGAGGCAGGTTTAAAAGTAGGTAGGGAAAAATGTAATTTTTTATGTAGTTGATAGGAACGGGCTTTATGTAGACCCGGAAAAAGTGGAGAGCATGATGAGGATTCCTCCACCGAAAAACGTGAAGGAAATTAGGAGTTTTGTAGGGACTATTTCTTGGTATCGAAGATTCGTGCCAAATTTTGCAATTCTAGTTAGACCTCTTACCGATCTCTTAAAGAAAGGTAAGAAGTTTGAGTGGACACAAGAGTGTGAGGAGTGTTTTAGGAAAGCCAAAGAGTGTTTGGTTACGGCACCGATCTTGACATGTCCGGATTTTTCCCGGCCGTTTGTTGTTCAGACATATGCGTCAGATTTTGGTATCGGGGCCGTACTTTCTCAGAATTTTGAAGAGGGGGAAAAGGCAATTTGTTATTTGAGTCGGTCATTGAATAGGAATGAAAGGAACTACTCTACGACCGAAAAAGAGTGCTTAGCGGTTCTTTGGGCGATCGAAAAGTTACGGCCGTATCTCGAAGGTGTTCGATTTACGGTTGTGACGGATCATCACTCACTGATCTGGCTTAGCAACCTTAAGGATCCGCAGGGTGGGTTAGCTCGTTGGGCCATTCAGCTCCAACAGTTTGATTTCAAGATCATCCATCGAAAGGGCAAAGAACATGTCGTTCCTGATATGTTGTCGCGAGGAGTCCCCGAAGTAGCCGGAGTCTCTGAAGCGGATTCGGACCCTTGGGTGATTAAAATGAAATCTCAGGTAGAAAAGAGCCCGTTAGAATAACCATCCTGGCGAGTTGAAGGTGGGCGGCTCTATAAACATGTTAGGGTCAACCATATTGTTGTTCACAACGAGAATGAGGAGTGGAAATTAGTTGTAGGAAAAGGTGATAGGGCAAAGATTTTAAACGATTGCCATGATGCTCCGCTTTCAGGACACATGGGCGTTAAAAAGACTTTTGCTAGGGTAGCAGAAAAGTATTACTGGCCCAAAATGAGGAGTGACATAACGAAATATGTTAGGTGTTGCAAGACTTGCCAAAAAGTGAAACCGGTGAATGAGAGGCCAGCTGGTCTTATGACTGAGAGGGTGGGAAATTCCCAACCGTGGGATATGATTTGTGTGGATTTAGTTGGTCCACTTCCGAAGTCGTCGCGCGGTTTTATATATATTTTAACGGTCGTCGATTATTTTAGTAAATTTCCCCTGTTGTTCGCGTTACGGTCCGCAACGGCGAAAGCGGTTTGTCGAGAATTGGAAGAAAAGGTTTTTCTTCTCTTCGGTGTTCCAAAGTGGATCGTCTGTGACAACGGTCCCCAGTTCAGTAGCAAGGAACTGAAGACGCTTAGTGAAGCGTACGGGTCACAACTTCGGTATACGGCGCATTACCATCCGCAAGCGAATCCTGCGGAGCGCATCAATCAAATAATTAAGACTACGCTCCGAGCGTATGTCTCCGAAAACCAGCGGAGTTGGGATATGCAATTGGCAAAAGTGGCCTGTGCTATCCGAACTTCGCAACATGAGGTGTTAGGTGTTTCGCCTTATTTTGTGAATTTTGGTAGGAACATGGTAACTAGTTGCCATGATGTAGGGCTTAGAGATAGTGATAGGGACCAAGATAGAGGGGATACCGTTAGGCACTTTCAGAAACTGAGACAGGAGATAGCTAGGAAGTTGGAAGCGGCGGGAAATAAGACCGCTAAAACTTATAATTTGAGGAGAAGAGACATACAGTTTCAACCTGGTGATCTTGTTTGGCGTAGGAATTATGCTCTGTCCGATGCGGCAAATTATTTCGCGTCTAAATTAGCGACCAAGTTTGTTGGTCCATTTAAGGTCAGAAGGAGGGAGTCACCTTGGACATACCTCTTGATAGACGATAAAGGGAAGGATCGAGGGACGTGGCACGTAAACGATTTAAAGCCATTTATTGACACTTAGTCAAAAGTCCCTTAATCTTTCTTTTAAATCGTAATTTATTTTGTATTTTGTTTGTTTTTTTGGTAAATTGTCCAATTTTATATTTTCAATTCGTGCCACTAATTCTTTTTTTTTCTTTTTTTTTATTTTCTTTTTTTAATATGATGGTAACCCTGTGTTGTGTTGTTCACCTTGTACTTTTACCCTCCAATCCTGGCCGAGCCTTAAGAAATGGCTTATTTTTCTTGAAAAGTAAACACATTTCTTGGGAGGTAAGGGTGGAATTTGTTACGGTAAATTTTACCGCAACAAAAATTTTCCTTCGGTCTATCTTTTTCCCTTTTCTTTTTCTCGTTGTGGCTGCAAAATATTGGCGAAGTTGAGGGCAACCATGGTCTCATCAACCGGTGGTGTACCTAGCCTTATTTTGCAAAAGCAACCCAAGCAGGTGTTCGAGTACGACGTTCTAAAACGAGAAGAGAGCCGGCGGATGAGCCGAAGAAGTAACGAGTCAGGTGGACTCTTACTTACCTACATAAAATGAGCAACAACAACTATACACCTTCTTATAATTATCTTTTAATTTCAATATCCTTTCATTTTAACGTAAAGTAATTTTAACATTAACTTAAAATAACGTAAATTTGTTTAATGTACAAAATGGGTTTTTAACGCGTGTTAGATTATAGTGTTGTAGAATGTCCAAAATGAATTTAAAGTAACGCTCCTTTCTGTATCTTCAAAAATAGTTCATTAAATAATTCACTCTTCGAATCCCGCGCGATAGTTGTAGAGTAGTAGGAAAAAGCCTAGTTCAGACTCCTTTTCAATTTTATTTCTTTTCAATGTTTCTCGGAAATAGTTTTAGTTGGAAATGTCTGAACTCGTCCATAATGTTTCGACAAGTTTTGGAAACATATCCAACAACTTGTCGAAACGTTGTTTGTGTGCGTGAGAGTAAGTTTTGGCAAGTTTTGGAAACACATCCAACAACTTGTTGAAACCGTGTTTGTGTGCGTGTGAGTATGTTTCGTTAGATCCCACCACGGTAGTTTTCTAAGAGAGCGTCATGCTTCCAGAAAGCCGTGACCGATGATCTCGAAACGAATGGTTGTGTTGTAGCGTTGTATGTATGAGTGAATGATTGGAATGGACGAGGGAAGAAAGTTGTTGATACAAATTAGCTTGGAAGTCACTCTGGTGAGAGACTTACAAGCAGGAATACAAAAATTTTAGAAAGAAAAATATCGAGAAATTTGAAGAAAGAAAAATAAAATCGAGGAGGAGACATTTGTTTTAATTGTGGATAGTAAACATTTTGGATTAAGGATTCGAGACGTGTAAAGATTGAGACAAAAAGGAGATAGGAGATAGGAGACGTTACAAAAATAAGATAAGTAGTTCGTGTTAAATTTTGAATGTAAACATATATTTGCAATCTCAAAATATATATTTATATTCTTCCTATTCGTGTACGAGGCGCGCTTGGTTTTGTTAAAGACCCATTTTTGCTTTTGTTCCTTTTTTTTTATTGATCTTCTTATTTTACTTAGTTTAAATTACATTGCTTGTTAATTCTTTTTTCTCTTTGAGCCAAACGGCCATATTTCTTTGTATATTACCCTTTTATTTGAAAAGACTTTTGGGTTTTAGTCCAGGGATCTTCTGTCCCATGGTTTCCCAAAACAATAAAATAATTACATTTTTAAACATAACTCTTTCTTTTTATTCCATTTATTCGGTTCTTTACTTTCTATAATTAGTTTTGGAATTTTCTAATTCAGTTTTAGAAAAAAAAAATTCCTGGCGCCTAACTTTTTTTGCACCCTACTGTGCATACCTATATGTTCTTTTGATAAACTATTTTGATTCGATAAGTCAATAAAGTTTATCAGAAGAAGCCCAAAAATTCTTCCACCGAACCCACCCCAGCTGAGCAGTCGTGGTGACAGCTATTTTATCAAGCTGTAGTTGCACTTTTTTTCGTATTCTCTTTCCGTGTCATTCGTTCGTGGTCGATCATTATTATTATTAGTTATCATTAGTAAATTCGTGTCGTGTGTCGCCGTCGGTGCGCGTTCAAATCTTGTTTTCTTTTTAATATTTGTTTTAATTGAATTGTTCGCGATAGAAATTTCGTTGACATAAATACTTGTAATTAAATAAATCCTCCCTACCCCTATCGTGTTCGTGTCGCGGAAAAAAGTGCAATAATATTGATGCGAAAGTTGATTGCACCGCAAAATACAATTGGTTTCTTGAGGGTGAATCATCAATCGATACGAATAAAAATTCATCGCACTAACTTTTTTCGTTGATTCTTGACCTGCAATGCAAAAATTAATTAGCGAATAATAATAATGATCTTAAAATCATATTTAAACAAAAATCAAATGTGTATGTACCGTTGTTGGATTTATCATTGGTATGTTGATATGATAGCCATCGTCCCCTCTCCAAAACAAAATGGGGTATTGCAATACATCATAACAGCGATGGAGTACTGAAATACGTTGTAATTGCTCATTTCTACGAAACAAAGCAATATCTCGTAGCCGAAACTGTTCACCAACCACAACAATGGCTACTTCATCAATCGTTGGTACATTGAATCGTCTGGCGTGCTCCCCAATAGGTGTTTTATCTGCTTTTATTATGATTTTGTGGCTATCGGTGGGCATCCGATCGAGTGCCACATTAAACAATTTCACCAATTCATTGTGTTGATGGAAAAATGTTTGCAATTCATTCACGATTGATCTTCTCGTATTCGTCGAAATTGCACAGCGCTGGTTTAATTAACGATTCTCATCACCAATAAAATATATTTGCAAAAATTGATGATCACCATCTGCAAAGACCCAGCTCTATGGTATATTTGACCTTGAATCTGTAACGTTCGGGATTTATATATAGATGACGGATCTGAATTTGTAAAACCATCGAACACAGGGACGGCACATGAATTAAATATGATATTGCTTATTCCACACGAAGAAATTACCTTAAACGTCGGAATAAATCCATTTCTTATAATATTTGTAGCTCCAAAAGATGTCATTTGTATTTTTGAATATTCGAGAGGCAATGCTTCGACGTTGGTGAATTGCCAAAAACCAATGAAAGCAAAGGTTCTGGCGGAAGTTCGAGCACTGGCAATTTGACTTTCCCACCAGCATAGCACATGCAAGGCGTTTCGTTTTTGAATTTAAATGCTTTGCAATGTATACATTCTATATTCATCTGTTGGCATGCATGCTGTAATCAATGGTGGCATCGTAATTGAAAGCCGCGCGTTCCATTTGACGTATATCATAAACGGACGTACGCCCTCGACGGTTTCTTGGTGCTTCACTATTAACCAAGTGCGTTCTCCGTCTGTGTCGTTGTGTTTCCATTTCATTTCGTCGAACACGATCTTCTTCACTTTCTGATCTTCGATTTAACGCTGTAGCATTTGATTGACGTAATAGAGCATTATCTTAGTCGCAATGCACTTTTGTCCGCTGATCGATAGATAGATCGAGTGGAACTAGTAGAAGGAATGTTTCTTCGGCTGCGGTTTCATGTAGTTCTCATTGCACTGGTTGTGTGAATGCACGCAAGTCTTTGTATTTTTGTCATGGTTTTGAGATTTGCCGCCTTTTCAAGGTCTGGCCACCAGACCAGACATGAATATCTCACGATTGGTCTCACTATGGTACATCCAATGAATATTCTAGGGGCTGGGTCCCCATTTCTAACCAAGAATTCTACTACAAGTGTAGAATGCTATGGATGCTTTCTGCCCTCTTTCTTTTATGTTTCCTTTCTAGTTTAGTTTACGGTCTAGCACAACTCCAAAATATTTTGCCACATTTGAAATCTAGAGCGGTGTTCTTTTCATAGTGATCGGGTCTTTCTAGTTCTGTCTTTGTTGGGTTGACGTTAAGTCCGCAGCTACTGTCCCAATTACTGAGCCTGTCTAGGGCTATTTGAAGGAGATCACCTAGTATGGGAATATATTTACCTGAGGCCATTATTACTATGTGATCGGCACATGCCACGACCATAATACTGCTAAGACTTACCTTTCTTTAAATCTGGTTGACAACCAGAGGCCAAAACATCGGAGCTATAGCCCGTTACTGTGGTGTTCCTCTGAAAATGCTCACTTTTAGCTTGCTAACACCCAATTCTGCATTAAGAAGTCTTGTTTGAAGCAGGCGCTGCAGACTTGTTTGCTGAAAAAGAGTTAATGGCCCACGCCACCTTCCTACTGTCTACGATTTGATTGCCAATATTGGAGGCAGCATTAATGTGGGAGCCTCTGTCCATAAGAGATGTCATGTTAGCACAACCTGATATATGAGTGCTCATTAGTGACTCTAGAGTTTCAGAGCATTAGTCACTCCAGGTATCATCCGGTCTTTTCAGGAAATCTGGAGGAGTGTGGGCCTTTGACATCACTTTCCTGAGCAGCATCATTTGTGGAATTGATGTCTGTACAAATTTTTTTCCAGGGTGCTCTTTTCACATAGGTAATTCTGTTTTTGTATTTTTTTTGCATCGGCACCTATCAGTAGCCTTCATCCGATCATACCTGCTTCCGCGACCAGTTCCTCAACAGCTGGCGATGGCGGGCTTGATTTTTTGTCGCCCGGCAAAAAGATGGGGTTAAGGATCAAGGGCTGGGCCCCGTCTCTTTCACGCTTCACTGTTGTCATGTCTATACTCCAATGGGAAGATAGGAGAAAGGGATTTGCATTCTTTTTCGCTATTATACATGTGCGATAGTTACCTTCTGTAGACCCTTTGTTAAAGTACAGTATGTAATCTTTGGATTTGAGTCTGCAGATAAGGCTGCTGTTAATCCATGGGTCCTTTACAATGGCTTTTTCTATGCCATTCTTTGAAAAATAAGATGGCAGAGGCCAACTAACTGTGCTGCAGATTTAGTTACAGCACTTTCGTCGTCGTTTTTTTTTTTGTCATTTTTAGGTAAATTGATAGCCATTAACGGCCTCATCTTAAGCGCATTAATGACAAGGCAACGATTGAACCCTTTTGATGGAAGCAAAGCCATTGTTTCATGGTTAAGCATGATTATAGCTTCTTGGCCTGTTTCAGTAGGCTCTTCCATCTCCATGACTTGCCAATCGGAACTCGAAAAGTCGGGGTTAAGTCTCCTTAGGAAGAGCTCCAGCCTTTCTTTCGTCATGCGAGGGCCCGGAATTTTTATTCGGACTTTGGCTCTGGTAGGGAGGTCATTCTCAAAAGCAACTTTTAGTGTTGCCCCTTCTATCAATGTGCTCATGTCGGTTATTTTACTTTTGAGCCAGTTCGATGTAAACTCATCACGGCAAGTGAGGGTTTTAAAATCCTTTACTTTCGACAAGGGCCCGAATCTCAGCAGAGTGCTGGTTAAGGTTCGTCGTTTACACACTCGAGTAGCTTTTCCTCAACCTTGACCCAGTTTTCTTGGCTCAGCCGTTTTTCGGAGCTCCCCTCATTGATAGCGGCCACCTGAAGCCTTTCTCTTATCATTTCCGGTGTGCTTGTTTTGCCTGTCGTCTTCGGCTTTTTGTTTGCGGACATCGGAGGGATTGCCGAATCATTGTGTCTCGTTCTCTTACTGTGACTGCTGTCGGCAGTTAACATACGAAGGAATTCGTATTTCCCATTGTTGACACTGAAAGCTGTTTTTTCCCTATCTCCTTTTTGCATCATAATCTGGTGGAAACCACTTTGTAAATCTAATGTTTTTGATCCATCTTCATTAACTCCTTTTTTATCTAGCACCCACACTGGTGAATTATATGCTGATCCACTGGGTGCTATATTATTGTTTTATAATAAACCGTTTACTTCATTATTCACGAATTCGCTCACTGCCTGCGGATAAGGATATGACTTTGACCATATTATTTTATCCTTAGTTGTTTCTTTTGTTGCAATAATATTCGTATTATATGGTAGATAACTTGGTTTACCTGTAAAAATTCCTTGAAATCTCCTCAATATTCCCTTTAATCTTTGTATATAGGTTTCCTCTGTGCTCATGCAGATGGTTAAACTGTTCACTAACTCATCATTGAATGATAAAAGTATTATGCCTTTTTCGCATTCTAAAGTACTGTCTAATATATTTATATTTACATTCCCTTTAATTTTTCTAAGAGGTCTTATTCCAATAATGGGATCGCTTAGTTACTTAAACTCATAAAATGTGTTTTTAATACCTTATATGCGAAAATGTATTTCATGAAATTTTTGAATAATACTTGTCCCATGGACACTTCTAACTATAGTATTCGTTTCTATGTTTTTACTCTGAAATTCTCCTAGTTTGACATAACTATGTGTCGCTACAGTATCTCTCAAAATATAAAAAATACGACCTGTCCTAGGATCCGTTCGTTTAATAAGGTTCAAGTCGTTCTTTTTTTCTAAAAAAATTATACCCCTCATTCAGATTATTTAATCTTGGAGTTTTTGATACCGGAACCTGGTCACTAAGTGGCCGGTCACGCTTAAACGCGTTATTGTTGTTTCTGACTTAATTGTTAAATCGTTGGTCCCTATATTGGTTATTAGTATTACCATAATATCTATTAACATTATTATTGCATGGTGGTTTTGGGCGGAAATTTCCGCTTCCCAAATCCATTCGTTGTTTTTTTTTTACGGCACACGCAATCAAGGCGTTTGTAAAGCCCTTATAATATAATGATTAGTCACAGCGCAAGCGATAGGAAATTAGGAAGAAAAGGACAAGAGGTGTGGATGAACATTGGTCTTGAATGTTTGAAAATCAAAATGGCAAGGGAAACTTGTACCTGACAATTCATTCAACATTCGTGCTGTACGGCTAAAGAAAGAATCCTTTTACTTTACGGTACGTCCGAAATTGGGCTCAAGCGAAAGCTGATGAGCGTATCTAGCAAGACGAGTATTAAGGGAGAAATGCGTAAATGCTGGCTACCTCGAGTGAGCATTTTTTGTTAAAGAACCTGTAAAATAATAGTACTATCACCTGAGGTGCGCCATCTATCGATGAAAAACTAAGCTCTAGAATACCATGGGAAGCAACAACAACAATTTAAATGGTGGAAATTGTTGTTGTTGCTTCCCATGGTATTCTAGAGCTTAGTTTTTCGTCGATAGATGGCGCACCTCAATTGGGAATACTATATTTTATATATACAATGGTTTAACAAGCAAGGGAGAACGTCACACTTTCAAAATAAATGGCATATCAGCTGATTTTCAGCTTGTAGGCAATAAGAGTGACTATACCATACAGTGAGTTGGCGGTCTGAATCTTATTGGTCCGTGATTATAGCAACTCATTAAATATCCTGCTTCTGCGCACTATTTTTGTCCTCTTAAATCCTCTCTCTGCGCAACCGACCGTTGACCAAGTGATTTGGTTCAAGTTCAATCTATAGGGTCGTTCGAATCATTTTCTTCGTTATGACTTGCTGAAGAATTTGAGAAAACCAAATAAAAAAATCGCACGATTTTTATACCCTATTCCATAGAATGGGTATATTGTATTTGGTGTGGAGCTTGTAACATAGAGAAATAATACCGTTAGGTATAGAAAAGTATATATATTCTGACTCAGAATCAAAAGCCTAGTCGATTTAGCCATGTCCGTCCGTCCGTCCGTCCGTCCGTCCGTATGTATACTCTCTAGAGGTCGCAATTTTTGAGCTAGAAAGCTGAAATTTGGTATATATAATCTTTGGTTCAAGAGTAAGGCTAAGTTCTTGAACCGGTAAAATCCGCCCACAAACACGCCCACAACCGCCATTTTTGTTGAACAACCTCAATTTAATAAAATTAAATTATGTTTTTTGTACAGTTACGATAAAAGCATAACGCTAAAATTTTGCACACGTAAGCTTTAGGTAAACTTTCTTCCAATCAAACAAAAATATTTCAGTTTGGGCGTGGCTTACGCCTATTTGTCATACAAAAACATCAATATTGTTTTTATAAAATAACAATTGTTATATTAAAGCGAAAAACATTAAATTTTGTGGGTCTTACTGGCACATAAACATCTTGTGTATGAAATCAAAAAAATTGATTTTGGGCGTGGCTGACGCCCACTTTTCATTAGAAACTATACAAAAATTGTTTTTGTAAATAAACGGTATTTATAATGAATCCGCAAGCCAAAATTTTGCGTCTCTTAATAGAAACTAAAAGGTTTGTGTATGAAAAGAAATTTTTGAATTTTGGGCGTGGCTTACGCCTACTTTTCATGAAAGAACGAAAAACGCAGCCTTAAGAATTTAAGGCATTTCCAATGTTTAATTTAAACCTTTTTCCTTCCGTTCGTTATTTGAAAAATATATCTCTACATTTTCTTTTGTAAATTTTTTCAATACGCCCACTTTTAAAGGCGTGATTTTGGTAAAATACCTTTGTTCAGGTAAGATTGTTTAAAAACTACTCGATTCAGCTGTAGTCTTACACATATGCCTAAATACTGATCAAAGCGCAGTTAGTGCTTAAAATTTTTTAGACACGCCCACTTTTAAGGGGAGTTTCCGTCAAAAGTCGTATAATGCATTAATTTTTTTAACGTTTTTTAACTATCGGTCGCAGTTTTGAAGTAAACAGATGAACACTTAGATTTATATTCCATGGTTACGTAGCAGAGTGTGGTATAAGAATTGTTAAAAAAAACACACATAATCGCTATTTCCATTCCAAATCTAATTTTTAAAAATTTAAGTTTTGTCTTATTTTGTTCAAATCGATCTGCAAGAATAAAATTGAATGTCACTGAGCTCATAACAATTGCCTTGGCAATAAAACGTTTTAACTTTGGGCGTGGCGCACTCCTTTTTTTATTGCGTCAGCACTAATTGAACATCACACCGCATAAAATTAATGTTATTGAATTTTTTTCTGTCTGCTAAAAAAGAATTTTGTTTCTGAAACATCGGCTGTTTGCGGGAGGCAGACGCATGCACATACAAAAATATGGGGAATAGGGTATCCAACAGTCCGTTGCAAACGTACTGTAGCTCTCGCTTATGTTTTTATTTGGTTTTCTCAAATTCTCAAATACTAAATTTTCTAAAGTTTCTGACTCATCAGCAAGTGACAACGAAGAAAATGATTCGAACGACCCTGGACAACAACAAAATAACGAAACCATAACCTGCGGTATTTGTTTCGAAAATCCAAGGAACGTATTACTTCAACCCTGCAACCGTTGCAAGATGTGTAGTAGCTGTTTTGCGAAGATAAACGAAAAAGCAATTGCTAATAAAATATATATACAATAATAAATGATTATTGTTGTATTATTCTATCGAATTGTGTTTAATTTTCTAAATCATTTTGAAAATTTGGGACTTATATCCCATCTTCACCAAAAAAATGTTGGGACTTATGTCCCACCAAAATGGGACATAAGTCCCAACACAAATTTGGGACTTATGTCTCACTTGAGTGGGACACAAGTCTCAAAAATATAATTTGGGACTTATGTCCCTGGGACTTATGTCCCTGCGCCGGATGGGGGGACTTTCTCATGGGTGTTTATCAGATGCCAGAGGGGGTTATTTTAACATCTTTACTCCCTCCCCCATTATTTAAGAGTGTGAGTATGTGTTGACATACCACACTAGTCAACTATGTTAATAATAATTGCCTATAATAGGTTGACTGAGCCTAGCTACGCTACATTCTCTGTCAGCTAAGAATATTTATAAAGGCTCACTCTTCGTGTCGTTCTCTTGTAAGCTAGACCTATTAGTTACCTATCAGGTAACACAATTTTCTCGATCTTTCTTCCATCATTCAAGGTGAAGTTGATCAGGCCCCCAAGCAAAAACAAATATTAAGAATTTCTTTCAGAGTTTTCTACATCTAAACTCTGTAGGTTCGCACTGCTAAAAAATATGTAACAACGTTGACGGATCCCAGAGCAAGAACTTGCGCCCTAATTGAACTAGTCTTGGGCGCATGCGTGCGAACTGACTGCGATGGTCGATCGCAACCCAATCTCCTCTCCTGCTCGACGTTTCAGTTGGACTTGGGTCATAGAGAGTGTTCTGAATGGGGACCATTCGTAGTAAAAACTACCATCATCTAGAGACGACAGCCCTGGAAAACCAATAAGAAGCAACCCAATACAGACAGCAATCAACAATTTATATAAGAGCTTATGTACTATTATTTAGCATGCCAGCCTGTGAGCGGTACAGAATGTATTAATCTAGTCAGTCATCTTCCAGCGTTCGTACAGTGATTAATAAATTGGGTTTTTTCCGCAAGTCGGTTTTCCCAAAGAAAAATGGCCGGTCTTATTATTTTCTTACTTATAAATTTAGGGATTTAAAGGTGGCGACTCCTATTTTTGGAACAAAAATAAGTCGTGCCTAAACATTTTGGTCGCATCGAGCCGGATAGTAGCCAGTGACCAGCGTTTTATTTACAGTCCTCTGAGCCAGCATGGTACAGCGCGATAGATTTAGTGTTTTTTAACCATTTCTTAAAGTCAAGCGAAACATAGCAATTTTTCAAAAAAAAAAACGCGAGTCCACTAGTGTAAAAATAAATGCGAAATGCATGTCGGGAAAAGTGAATAAAGTGAATCGTAAAGTAAATACAAAATCTGACACAATTAGGCAAAGGAAAGGTTCTTGATGATTATATCAAGAGGATGAGTAAGCATTTAGTATATTTTTTGCATATTTTTTTCTTATTCCAAATAGCTAGTGAATGCAAAAATAAGACGCCAGCAAATACCGTTACGTCCAGAGCAAAAGATGACAAACCCAGCCACAGCGAATTGTATATAATGCATACAGCAACCAGTTTCATGCAAACACATATTTAGCTTCAGCAGAATTCTGCTAATTCACATACAGCCGACGATGTATTTTGCACACAACAGCCAGTTCTATGTGAACACATACCAGCGAGCGCTATATATAACAGCGAAATACCTATAGGAAAGATACCATGTGATGCAAACGCAATCCAATACCAGCATGCCTTGCGCAAAGGAATTAGCAACAACAAATACACACAGCGTAGAATAACCCTTTTCTCTTTTTTCAACCAGCGCACAAGAAACAAATAGCGACTGACTCAGGGATGGAAAATGACATTTTTCGATTGTACTGAAAAATCTTTTGAAATTGTACTGAAATGAAGTCAATTGTACCGAATTTTTCTTTTAATGAAAAACTATGTAATTTTTATGTAACAAAAATATTTTATTATTTAAAACATAAAAACAGTTCACTAATATACATGTATTAACATATGTACATAAATATTTATCATAAAACACACAAAAATTAAAAAACGTACAAAATATGTTTACAAGTAGATAGGTACTTTGCCAGAAGTGAAAATTATTCTATAATTTTTAGTCTAACAGTTCTTTTGTCAAAATGCTTGCATTTAGCACATTATTTTTTTAAATATTTCCATTAAGATCAAAATCATAGCAAATTTTTTGTGGCTATCAAGGCAGAACAAGTTTGCACTTGCATTCTGTTTCAACATTTCGACTTAATAATATTCTGATAGGAAAATATTTGTTCCACATTTGCCGACGAATGGGAAACGGAAAGAACGGCATGTGCAATTTTAAAAATATTACCGAACATGAATACATTGCATTCATTGTTGATTAAGCTTATCTCATTCCAAAAATCAAAAATACTATAATGTCTTAGCTGTTGAATTTGGGCAGTCGGTTCTCTGTACTCTTTGTTAATTTTTTCAGTGTTATTTTTTTCATGTGGAAAAAAATTGAAAATAAATTTTAATACCAAATTATACTTTATTTTGTGTTGTAAAAAGTGGTCCCAAGTTTTAGATGTAGCTTAAATGTGTCTTAAAAAAAGAAGTGGATCTCTGATTTATAAAAGAAAATTACAAAGGATTTCAAAATTTGAACGATTAACACAGAAAAGAGAATTGTACTGAAATAAGGCAAATTGTACTTTTGTACTTGATCAAACTCGATTGTATCGAATTCGATACAATTGTACCGAATTTTCCATGCCTGGACTGACTGGTGCGACCGTCAAAATATTGGCACCAAGCATCGTCAGTTACAGAGAGCGGCGAGCGGCAAGCGACGGACAAGCAAAAACCCACCCTGAAAACAAGAAAAACAAGAATGAATGTGCACGGGGTGCCTGCGTGATTCACTACTCATGTGCATGGACCTATGTAAAGGTTTTTTTTTTCTTCTTCCCCCTTTACTTTGCGCTTGTTTTGGTCTGGCACTGAGTAGGTATGCATTCAATTCATTCGGTGTTTTCAGTTTCAGTGAGTAAGAGCGAATTTTAAGCGAAAATCTACGGATAGACAAAGTGAATATTAAAAACAAATCAAAACAAATCAAAACATTATAAATTAAAAGGTGAGTTTAATAAAAAAAGAATATACAATTATGAAGTGTAGTGTGGGGATAGCGCGATGACTAGGAAAGTTTTCTTCTAAATATCGGATAGTTTTTTTTATTTATTTTTGTTTTGAAAGCGGTAGGACAGTTTATACAGTGTTGTGAGTGACAAAACAGAGCAGAATATTTAATTCATGTTTAATTGCAAGTGCAAGTGTTGGGATAGTCTTTTTTAATATTGTAAAGTGTTAAGCAGATTATATTCTGCAAGCAAGTTAGCAGAGAGTTTTTTATTATTTGTTCCCTAGCCAGCATCAGGATAGTTTTTAAATTTTTTTTAAATGATGAGTGTCGGAATAGTGAGGGGAACAAGTTTGTTTTGCTTAATTAGCACAGTGCCCACCATCAAAAGTGTTTGGGATTATTTTGTTTTTGTCAATCGCAATTTTTGGGTGCGTCTAAGAAGCACGTCGTTCGTGTGTAAATAACTGGGGGGTGCGTAACATGAAATGCTTGTTGTCTGCAGCAACAAGTACCGGGGGCGGCAAATGAAGTTGTACGTTACTAAAAATGTTTCCTTGATATGAGCGTTCGTATTAAGTTGAGACATTGGGGGTGCGTGAATATTTATTTTTGTTGTCCTATGATCATATTGTTAGGTATATGTCCAAGCCAGCAATTAGCGTACGGATAGTGAAAATACAGCCAGCTGAATAGTATAGTGATTAGGGCCAGCGACATGACAAAAGAAAGTGAAATTAAACAAAGAAAGTGAAATTGAATGAAGAAATTAAAAGCAAGTGCAAATAAGTTAGTGAAAAGAGACAAATGTCTAGTGTTGGCCAACACGATTTATTGGGGAACAAGTAGGTAGAGCATAAATCTAGCGGACAGTGCAAGCCAGCAGCAAATTTGCGACCAGTCATAAAAATAAACTATCATCTTTAAACAAAATGTACGCTAATTAGACAGTGATCAGAAAGTGAATAGAAAGCGATAGGAAAGTGACAATGAATATGGAAAGCGAGTAGTACTACTGAAAGAGAGTGAGGATTAAGTGAGATTTGGGGTAGGTAGGGCGTATAGTTCAGCCAGTTGCCAGTGATTTAATACGGACAAGTGCAAGACAGCGGGATAGAGACAAGTCATGTTGTCAACTTAGTTGGACATATATAGTTAGGACCAGGGGGTGCGTTGCGTTTAGATATCCGATAGGATTGTCTATGTTAAAGCAGGAAATAATTACAACATTTTCTCTCTATTTTCTTTTCTTTTAGAGCAAAATGGCAAAACAGTATGCCCACAGGATGGTAATAGCGGCCATAGAAAGGGTGTTGTTATACACAAAAAGCGTAGCCTTCGAAGAAGCTGACATCTTAGAGCTTCGCTTGAGGCAAGAGCGTTTGGACGAGTGCTGGGCGCACTTAAGCACCGTCCACGACAAGTTAGTGTTGGCGAAAGGGGCTGACGTTAATGCTGCCGAAGCAGCATTAATTGAGGCAGAGGAAAAGTATTATGCCGCAAAAGGCATAATTTTACGAAAAAAAACAGCCTTCAGCCAGCGAACGAGCAACAGCCAGCGTCGCCAGTGTCGAATTCGGACAGCCATCAACAGCGAGCGATATCTGTGCAAGTACAGATGCCAGCGCAGCATCACGGAATAGCGAATACTTGGGGTTTCTTCGACGGAGACCTCACAAACTGGCAAGGGTTCTACGACCGGTTTGTGGCGGCCATCCATAGTAATGACGGAATAGCGCCAGCATATAAATTCAGTTATCTGACAAATTCATTGAGGGACGAAGCTGCCAGGACGATGGGCAAATGGCAACTCACGGATAATTATTACCAGGAGGCTTGGAAGCGCCTTAACCAACTTTACAACAGGAAGTATTCGACATGCAGGATGCTTTTTAAGACATTCACGGATTTGCCCAAATTGCCAGCGAATCCGGACAGCGCCGCCTTGCAAAACATATCCAACGTAATACACGAGATTTTGCGGCAATTGTGGGCGCAAGGGGCTCCGGTAGAGTCGTGGGACTTGGTGGTCCCAATGATACACGAGCGACTGGACCAGGAAACAGCGAGACGGTGGGAGTTGCATAGGAACTCCGAGGCACCAACCTGTCGACAGATGCTAGACTTCCTTGATCGTCAGGCGGCAGCCAGCAGTAGGCCCACGACCAGTCGTCAGCGTTACGATAGATTCGAAAGCGAGCGTGAAGTAAGGCCCCCAAGGACAGCAGCAGCCTCATCGGTCAGCAAATACAACAAGCCAGCAACAAGAGACCAGACAGCTAGACAGCAGCCAGCAGGAAGAGTGCCAGCGAGCATAACAAAGAAGGAGAGTGGACGTAGGCACACATGTGAACTATGCGGGGACCAGCATCAGCTATACAGTTGCGGCCAGTTCAAAGAGCTAAACCTGTCTGCAAGAAGAAGCTATGTAAGGAAGCAGGAACTTTGTGAAAATTGCCTGAAGAGAGGACATGGCATATACGAATGCTTTCAGGATCCGTGCCCCAGATGTCCATGTAAACAAATGCACAATAGCGTACTGTGCCCGATGTTAGTGAGCAGCAAGTCAGCACCAGTGATGAATGCCTCAGCATTCAAGTTGAGGAAGCGGGAAGCCGAATGACTGACCGAGGCCCCATTGGCCAAGCGAAAGCGGACAGCAGCAAGGAAAAGGACAGCAAAATCAGCAAAATTAAATAAGGATAGTGTTAAGAAATCGATTAAGCTAGAGAAAATAAAAGATACTCAAAGATACCCCTTTTGTATAAATTATTTTAAGCAAGTTATTTCAGCGGGACAGGGTACTCTTCTACCAACAGTGTTGGTGCGGATTCAGGTAGAAGGCAGGATACTCGGGCCAATAAGGGCACTATTATTCTGTTCGTCGTCGAGTGCAGTCGCATAATCAATTTAGCTCCGCAATTCAACTTTTCCCTTTGTTGCAATTTTTTTCGCTTGTGCTTATCAACCCAAAACAATTTTTGTTTTTTGTGCCACTTACACAACATTTTTTTGTTACCTTGACTGACCCCCTTTTTCGCGAGTGTTTTTCCACTAAAGAGTGTGTGACCCTATTATTAATAATTATGTCGCATTGTTGTGATTTTGCCCAGTGTGCAGACTTTGACCATAAAAATGCTGACCAAGTTGCGTGTAGAGGTGTTTGCGGTAAACGCTTTCACCCCCTTTGCCTGGGACTAAATAAAAGGTCTAGTATGTATTTAAAAGACTATATGGCGAATTTTTTCTTCTACTGCGATGATTGCAAAGATATATCTTTATCGCACGTTATGCTTGCCATTAAATGTCTCAGCGACTACAATACCACTATCCAGGCCGATATTAAGCAACTACATAAAAAAATTATTTGTCAGATGCAACCGTTAGATGATCTAGTTAAAAATTTCGATGATCTCAGAAACGCTTTTGAATGCTCGGATAGACGATCTGCTTTGAAATATTCTTCCTTTGAAAAGCAACTTGCCGCGTTAACGGTATCAGTGTCCAATAGCTCTCGCGATGACCAAATCGAACAAAAAATTATATCGTTTAAATCCGAACTTACAAAACTATTGAATAATTATCAAAAAGCCGGCTCTATTGAAAAACTAAACCAAAACATTGAAACTATCCGCTCCGACCTTGATTTGCATATGCAAAATTCCTCCAAAATTGTGATTCCTGGTTTACGTCATCCTCTTGCTCTACTTGAAGAAGTAGTAAGCAAAATAAACCAAATGAATAGTGACCTTTTGGAAGCTCGGCTTAGTAATGGTGATATACAAGAAGACATCAGAATGGCTAACTGCAAAATCGACAGCATTCCAGACCAACTCCAACAAAGCCCATCTGCTTACAACAATTCAATTCTGGCCGAAATAATGGATTCCACGCCCTATATACCTCTATCACTCTGTCAACCACTCCCACCTTCGACTCAAGCATCTTCCCAGGACGAAGCTGTAGATATTGCTCAAAATCCTACAAAAGACACTTCCAAGGTCTCAATATCTTCTTCTACACCAACGCTTCTTCTGCCAACTGCAACCTTACCACCTCTACCAGGACTCCACCATTCTCTTCAGCCGCCATCTACTGCGACATCATCGCAATTACCAGCTTTTCAACCCCCTCTCTCACCAGATATACCAACTATCAATCGTTTTGGAACTACTTGGACCATGTCTGAATGGAATAACAGACTTAGGAAACTCCACAACAATGCCGACTACACTACATTTTTTGTTAAAGGCGCTCCCCATCTTGCTGACGCGCGTTGGTTAATGGACATATTTTATAAGAAGTTCAACATTTCCATCAAAGAATGTCAGAAGATCTCTGCAACTCGCTCTAAACACCAAAGTTTTAAAATTAGCATTCCATCAAAGTACCAATGGCTCTTTCCCTCAAGCATTGAAGATGTTCTCCAACTAGGAAAGATGACCATAACAAAATGGACTGAGAAGCCACGGAATGACACCAGAGCTGCCTTAACGAGACCCAGCAAGAAGCTTTTAAATACAATTCACCCAAAACCCACACCTAAGTATAAACCAGCCTCTCTTCCTCGTTCTAACTCTAACTGGAGTTATAAGACTAATGTTTTCCCTTCTTTCAATCAACGCAATCTCACTTATAATCCTGTTAAGCGTGTATCTTTTGACCTTAATCCTAATGAACAAGTCTCTCAAACCATTCCATTTCACTCCGCGCCCGCTTCTCAGACATCCCCTAATAAATTATATCCAAACTTTGCCACTTGCTCTGCTCCACCTAAAACATTGTATCCAAATTTTATTCACTCTCATACTCTTAATCCTTCTTCCTCTACTTCTCACTTATCTCAATCCAAATCTTATCCTACAACTCATCCACATGATCATTTGACTGCCGCTTGCTCTGCTCCTCCTACTCTCAATCCTTCTTCCTCTACTTCTCCCTTATCTCAATTAAAATCTTATCCTGGAACTCATCCCCATGTTCCTACCCCTCTTGATTCTCAACCATCCCCAAGGTCAACGTCTTTCATTGATCCTCTTTTCCCCCCTACTGCTAAGCTTACTAAACATCTCGTTGATCAAAACGATGATGGACGTTATGTTCTCTCCCGCCTCCGTGAGCAACGAATCTATTCCAATGTTCGCCTCTACCTTGCTTATCTTCACGACAAAGATAATGTCTGCGTTAATGGTGTGACAAGGACTAATTTAATAGTTTCTATTAATCAAGAAGGGCTTCCCACCGATCATACTGAACTAAAAAAAATCTTTGTCCGCTTTCATGAGAAACTAAATCTCACCTCGTTCGATGTGGATAATGACCTCTCTACATATGCTTCATTTGTCAGCTCCAACAGAATATCTCATCTCCAAAGGACCAGGGCGGACCACAACAAATTTTTTCGTCCCTAATTTACCTTCTAAACTTCCTCTAACTTTTTATTATCAAAATGTTAGAGGCCTTCGCTCGAAAACCCAAAATGTCTTACAGCAATCTCACGCTCTTCCTTTCGACATCTATGTTCTAACCGAGACCAACTTAACTCCAAGCATCAACAGCCAAGAATTGTTCCCACCTTCCTTTAATGTTTTTCGCGATGACCTTAACAAAGAGCCCAATGTTTTCCCTTGTCGAGGTGTGCTAATTGCCGTTAAAAATACCCTAGATTCATCGCTTCAATCAGTTTCTTCCTCATCTAATATTGATTATATATCAATAAAGATTAAACTTCCCCAAAAAACTATCTTTGTAATGTGTTGCTACATTTTACCTGGACAGCCCATTGAATCATATCAACTAGCTATAGATGCAGTTGATCAAATCTTAAT
The DNA here is from genome assembly GCA_916050605.2 of Platycheirus albimanus. Taxonomy (NCBI): domain Eukaryota; kingdom Metazoa; phylum Arthropoda; class Insecta; order Diptera; family Syrphidae; genus Platycheirus; species Platycheirus albimanus. The sequence continues at coordinate 208,950,155 of OU696696.1, forward strand.
TAATAGTGACCCCCATGATGATATTCTTCTTTTTGGTGATTTCAATCTTCCACATTTAAAATGGATTGCATCTGAAGATTTATCACATTTCATTACCTCGGATCAAACTGCTTCAAAAGAATGCCTATTTATTGATCGGCTTACTGATTCAAGCCTTTTCCAAGTAAGTGGTATCACCAACTTTATGAATAGACAACTCGATTTAATCTTCTCAACAGACCCAGACAACTCTAGTGTGTCTCTTTGGAATATTCCCCTTTCAAAGATTGACAGTTATCATCCCCCACTTTTTCTTTCTCTTTTTAAAGAGTGTCCCATCATAAACTCCGATAATTCTGCTCCTTCTTTCGACTTTCACAAAGCCAATTTTAGAGGAATAAATGAGTACCTTAGTAATGTATCCTTCAATTTCACAAATAATTCTATCAATGATGCAACTAATACATTCTATAGAGAATTGTATAAATCTATTTCGCTCAATGTTCCAACCTCAATGCGTAGAACATCACCATCGTCTCCGCCTTGGTATAATCGGAAGTTGCGTTCTTTAAGAAACAGGAGAAATAAGCTATGGGAACGTTTTCTTCGTTCTCGATCCGTCTCGGACTATTCCAATTATCTTGGAATTTATCTCCAATTCAATGAACTTTTCAATATCCTTTATGTACGCTATTTAAATGAAACTCAATCCAACCTAATAAATGATCCCAAGTCATTTTTCCAGTTCGTCAACTATAAGAGAAAGTCTGATGGTTTTCCTCCCTCCCTCTACCTGGAAAGTGAAAAATCAAATGACCCCCAACAGATATCTGACTTTTTTGCCAAATTTTTCAAACAATCCTTCACTGATGAGTCTTTTCAACCTGACGAGACTTATTTCAGGTACCTTCAAAACTTTTCCACTGGGCCTTTTTTTCCTCTTTCTATTGATGAAACTCTTATTGAAAATAAATTAAGTCAGCTGAGTGAAGAATTTTCTGTTGGGCCTGATAACATTCCAGCAATTCTTCTAAAAAGATGTTCTCAATCACTCTCCCTTCCACTTTCTCAAATCTTTAATTTATCTCTGTCTCTAGGCGAATTTCCCTTAATATGGAAAACATCATTTGTAACACCGATTCACAAAAAAGGCGCTAAGAATGATGTTAAAAATTACCGTCCCATTGCAAAACTTTCTTATATTCCAAAAATTTTCGAATGTCTCATTTATGAAGTTATCAGCTTCCGCTGCAGGTCTCTAATATCCCCCAGGCAACATGGATTTCTCAAGTATAAATCCACGACCACCAATCTTATTGAATTTGTGTCTTTTTCTCTCTCTGCACTTGAATCAGGAATGGAAGTTGATGTAATTACCACTGATTTTAGTAAGGCCTTTGATAAAATTTCTCATCGCCTCATACTCTTTAAATTAACAGCCCTTGGGTTTGAACCTATCTCCTTAAAATGGTTGTCCTCTTACCTTAGCCAACGCTCCTACAGAGTGCGTTTCAGGAATTCACTTTCTAACCCATTTATTGCCACTTCGGGTGTCCCTCAAGGTAGTCACTTAGGCCCTCTTCTTTTCATCCTTGCCATAAACGATATTGAAATTGTCATAAAGCATTCTAACATATCATTGTATGCTGACGATACTAAGTTTTTCAAAACGATATCTTCAGCAAATCACTCAACCCAATTACAATTTGATCTAGATAATTTCTCAATTTGGTGTCAAAAAAACTGTATGGAGTTGAATGTAGGCAAATGCCAGTCCATAACCTTTTCTCGTAAGCGCTCAGTACTGCCTCCCCGTAACTATTACCTTTCCAACCAATCTATACCTATCGTAAATTCAATCAGGGATCTTGGTGTGTTGTGCGATCGAGAGCCTAACTTCCTCTCTCACATAGATGAATTAATCCATAAATCCAACTCAGCTCTTGGATTTGTTAAACGATGGTCTAAAGAATTTACTAATCCTTATGTCACCCGCTCTTTATACATAACCTTCGTTAGACCATTACTTGAATATGCTTCTCAAGTTTGGTCTCCATTTCAACGTGTCCATATCTCAAGAATTGAAAGCATTCAAAGAAGGTTCCTCCGTTTTGCCCTCCGTGGTTTACCTTGGCAAAACCCTCTCATACTTCCCGCCTATAATGATCGTCTTCAACTCATTAATCTTAACACTCTTGAAGATCGAAGAATTATTGCTGATATCCTCTTCATTCACCGACTTGTTTCTGGTTCTGTTGACTGTCCAACACTTTATAATTCCATTTCGTTTAATACTAATCCACGCAATCTCAGAAACCCACGTCTTTTCTATCTTCCCTATCACCGTACTTCCTATGGCTCAAACGAACCCCTAACCCGTATGCTTCACGAAACAAATATGAATGTTGACAGTTTCGATTTCAACTTAAGTACTTCGAATCTGAAAATTCTTCTCCTTAACCACCTAAATTCCCGCCCATAGCTATAAGTAACCTAGTTTTAAGTTAGATTAAGTGCATTTGTAGCTTGTTTTAAGCCGAATAAATGGGGGTGTTTGCCCCCACCAAAATTAAATATTGGACTCAGGGGCACACCCCAGTCTAATAACCAGTCACATGGTAAGCGAATACAGTATTGCTACTGCGGTGGCCAGAAAGAAAGTAGTGGGAATTGATGGCGAACCAATTCCGATTAAGAGGCAAGTGAGTGTACGACTATTGCCTTGGTATGATATGGGAGAGTGGGTCGAGGAGGTATTATGGGTACTACCGAAAGAGTCTAAGTGGGAGGTAAATGCACCAGCGAAAGATATTCAGCCAGTGCAATTTCAGCCAGGGGAACATTACGCAGACCCAGCGTATTGGAAGAGCGGTCCAGTGTCAATGCTCTTGGGGGTAAGCGTCTTTGCCAGAATAATAGTGAATGCAAAGCCATATAGTAACAGAGACATGGTTGCAATTCACACAACTTTTGGGATAGTTCTTTTTGGTGGCGAAGAGCCAACTAAAGCAAGCGACGTTTTCAGCATTATGCCAGCAGCCCGTTGTTCTGAGATGGAAGATGTGGATCGGTTAGTGCGACAACTATGGGAAATGGACAAGGTTGGAAGCCACAACAGCAGGACAGCCGAGGAGCAAGCAGTAGAGGACAACTTTACACAAACAACGTATCGGGACGCAGATGGTCGTTTCGTCGATTTATGTATCTCGAGCGAAAACTCACCCGCGAGCCAGAGTTAAGAGAAAAATATGTACAGTTTATGCGTGAGTACGAACAGCTAGGGCACAAGAGGTAAGTGAAAGGACAGCCGCCAGCAGATAGGCCAGCTTATTATATACCACACCATTGTGTGACGCGCAAGTTTAGAGTAGTGTTTTATTGTAGCTGTCAGACGGATAGGCTATATCATTGAATGATGTACAATTGCTAGGGGAAAAGTTACAGCGGGATCTCCATGAGATTGTAATGAGATTTCGGAGGCATCGCATAGCAGTCAGCGCAGACATCAAAATGATGTTTCGACAGATTAGGATAGCACGACAGCAGTGGGATCTCCAGAGGATATTCTGGAGAGAATCGCCCACCGAGCAGCTAGAAGAGTATGTTTTGACGGTAGTCACATACGGGATGACGTCATCCGCCTATAATTCAGTGCGCGCACTAATTCAATGTGCACACGACCTCAATAGCACCTTCCCCAGAGTGAAGCAATTGGTGTTAAACGATTTTTATATGGACGATTGCGTGTCCGGGTGCGATGAAGAGGAAGAAGCAGTGCTTCTTATACAGCAATTAGATATAGTGTTGAGGACAGGGGGATTTGAATTACGTAAGTGGAAATCAGATAGCGATAACATTCTTCGACAGCTAAACTCCGATGAGGAGAAGGTATTAACATTTGAGTGTGAAGGACAAGCAACAGTGCTAGGGTTACAGTGGTCAATAGCGAGTGATCCATTTACCTTCACGGTACAAGCCCATGAATTAGAAACGATAGCGACGAAGAGGAAAGTTTTGAGTTCTATTGCAAAATTATATGATCCCAACGGGTACATAGCACCAGTGGTCATTCTCGGAAAGATTCTTATACAGGATATATGGAGGGTGAGTTATGGTTGGGACAGCGGAGAACCTGCTAATGTTCTTCATAAAAAGTTAAAAGGCTGTATGCTTATTCGTGATACTGTATTTCGATATTCGTGCTACAGCTGCAGTTTCACCATTGTGCGCAACCAGTTACGACGAACAGATCTTTGTTTTTATGCAAGACCGCACTACGTGGAACTGCACTACAATAATTAAAATGCACGTATTCTTCGTATGAAATTATATGAATAAAGTCGCACTACACTACATTGGAGCTGCATTTTAGTGCCAGTAAACTGTTGGTAGTCTACCCAACTACTGCAGGCCCGTTTGCAGTACCGCAAAAAGGGATTTTTCCTACATTTGTGACTCTCTCTTACTCTTATAGAGTTTTCACACCGAGCTGAAAACACGGTTTTTGTCGAAAACCACCAAAACCTGAACGAAAACACAAGTTTTACCACACATTTTTGCTAAACACAAGTTTTCGAAAACAACTAGTTTTAAAGAAAACCTGTAGAAAACTTGTTGGAATACAAAGCAAACACACCTAAGTTTGTTGTGATTCTTTCAGAACACACCTCAGTTTGTTTCGATTCTTTCCAAACACACCTAAAAAGCGCATAAACGTAAAAAAATAAAAATAATCATAGCAGCCGAAAATATTTTCATTTCAAAATTTTATAGTCAGTTGTAAAAATTAGGTGAAGTGTCAAACGAAAACTTGAAAAGTCCGGTGTGAATGATTTTCAGGTTTTCGTAAACTTTTAGCTTCTTTATGGTTTCTATCCACCAGGAAGGCCTTCCAACTAATCCCATAATTCTTTCAAAGCTATATTATTCTTTCCAAGAAGCCTTCAATGTTACTAATCATATGGTCTCAGATGATCTTGCAACCTATAGCTCGTATATTAACTCAAAAACCATCCCCCCAAATCAACGCCCCCGTGCTAATAACAATAATCCGTTTCGTCTTTAACCAGATTTCTTTCAAGAAAACTGATAAAAATCAACCAAATTGCCTCACTATTTGCTATCAAAATGTCCGAAGGCTTCGAACTTAAACATCAACTGTATTTCTTAATTCACAAAAATTACCTTACGACATCTTCGCATTAACTGAAACTAATCTAACCCCCAATTTCCTTAGCAGTGAACTATTTACTTCAGAATATGTAACTTTTCGCGTAGACGGTGTTGATAATGACAATGATCATCTATCTGGCCGAGGTGTTTTATTAGCCGTTAATAATCGTTTCGACACTATTCTTATTACATCTTCGCAGTCAACAGAATTTGAATTTATTATAGTCAAAATCAATCTAGCTTCTCGTCACCTATATGTCATGTGCTGTTACATTCGCCCGTCCCAGCCATTAAATGCGTATCAACTCGCTGTTGACGTTATTGATTTTCTTTTTAATACAGCTGGTAGTAACGATGAAATTATCTGTATGGGTGACTTTAACCTGCCACACATCGAATGGTCTCTCAACGACGAGGGCACCTCATACTATCCAACCAATTTGAAATCTGATAAAGAAATCCTATTCACTGATTGTATAGCTGATTCTAGCCTTTTCCAAGTTAGCGGCGTCACCAACCAGCGCCGGATCTAGGATTTGTTCAAGGGGGGGCAAAAGTTGAATTTGGCGCCCCCACCATTTTTTTTTTTTAAGAGTACGTACAAAACTTGATCTCATATCGTTAACCTGTTTTTATCTTTATGCTCTAATGCTTGATGCTGTTGACAATAGCTTATGTACGATACATGTCATAAAAAACTGTGTGGCCCAACCTAAGAAAATAAGATATTGCTAAGGGTTCTCGTGTTACTGATTACTCAAAATGCAATCTTGGCGTATGTGCAAAATAAAACCTTTGGGGTATGAGCCATAATCCAGATTGATTTGATAATTTTTCTATTTCAATAAATGACAGCGGAGAACCTGCTAATGTTCTTCATAAAAAGTTAAAAGGCTGTATGCTTATTCGTGATACTGTATTTCGATATTCGTGCTACAGCTGCAGTTTCACCATTGTGCGCAACCAGTTACGACGAACAGATCTTTGTTTTTATGCAAGACCGCACTACGTGGAACTGCACTACAATAATTAAAATGCACGTATTCTTCGTATGAAATTATATGAATAAAGTCGCACTACACTACATTGGAGCTGCATTTTAGTGCCAGTAAACTGTTGGTAGTCTACCCAACTACTGCAGGCCCGTTTGCAGTACCGCAAAAAGGGATTTTTCCTACATTTGTGACTCTCTCTTACTCTTATAGAGTTTTCACACCGAGCTGAAAACACGGTTTTTGTCGAAAACCACCAAAACCTGAACGAAAACACAAGTTTTACCACACATTTTTGCTAAACACAAGTTTTCGAAAACAACTAGTTTTAAAGAAAACCTGTAGAAAACTTGTTGGAATACAAAGCAAACACACCTAAGTTTGTTGTGATTCTTTCAGAACACACCTCAGTTTGTTTCGATTCTTTCCAAACACACCTAAAAAGCGCATAAACGTAAAAAAATAAAAATAATCATAGCAGCCGAAAATATTTTCATTTCAAAATTTTATAGTCAGTTGTAAAAATTAGGTGAAGTGTCAAACGAAAACTTGAAAAGTCCGGTGTGAATGATTTTCAGGTTTTCGTAAACTTTTAGCTGAAAACCGGGTTTTCGGCTCGGTGTGAAAACCCTATTACTCTTACTTTTTTTTGCTCATCTTTTAATTTTGCTCCCTTCTGAAGGGCAACGAATTAGCTTATAATTTTCAGAAGTTGAAGACCTTTTTTTTTTACTCTCGCTTCTTTCATCGTCCAATTTTGCGCCCCCATGAGGGGCGACGAATTTGTTTAAAGGGCGACTAAAGTGGCTTATTACATATTTCATATTTGGAACAAGAAATAAATAAACAAAGCATCATTTCCAAAATTTTTTTTACTCTCTTTTCCTTGTTCATCTTTTAATTTTGCGCCCTGCTGAAGGGCAACGAATTTGTTTATCATTTTCAAAAGTTGAAGACCTTTATTTTTACTTGCGATTATAGGTACTATAAGGCAAGTTATGGATTCGTGCAGAAAAAAAAATTTGAGATAACAATCACACATGACATTACGATGATGGAGAAGTCGAAAAAAGTGGGTCTGGGAATTCCGTCCGTCTGTCTGTCTGTCTGTCTGTCTGTCTGTCTGTCTGTCTGTCTGTCTGTCTGTTCGCGCCTCTGGAGGCTGAACGGGTGGGCCGATTTGCTTCAAATTTGGTATTTAGGATTTATTTGGCCGTCTCTCGGAACATATTTTTTATTTTTGCTCTAGGTCCAAAAATAACGGCACCTGCCATACAATCTTGAAGACAAAAATTGATTTTCTCAAAAACGGCTCTAACGATTTTGATAAAACTTTCAAAATGCTATTTTTGCAAGAAAATCTATCTTTTGGTTCAAAATTTTTTTTCAAAATTTGTCTAATAACGGTACCTCTCATAGAACCAATATTTTCAAATCAAATTTTCTCGTAAACTATACATTCGATTTCAATAAAATTTTGGCCACAGAAAGTCATTCATAATTTTATTAATATGGCATTTCAAAATTTTCAAAAACTTTTTTTTTTTGATTTTTTATAATTTTTTCAAAAAAATTTTTGGTTTTCGAAATATGTTGGAAACGGGTACATTGATTTTTTTTTTAATTATTTTTCAAATGTAAGCTACAGATTGCCATATATTTGCATACTCAAATAAATTTCAAAATATTTTTTGAAAAAGTTTTTCAAAAATAACCATTTAAAAAAAAAAAACTGGTCCAACGATTTTCAATATTTTTTTTTCCTAAATTGCCGTATAGCTTTGAAATTTTATTGCAAACTTAGTTTTTTCGAGAAAACTCTTAAACTAATTTAAAAAATAAAAGAATTTTCGAAATTATTTAATTTTTTTTTAATATCCATATATGCAGCCACTACGCAATTGCTTATCATAAGAGCAAGTTCGTGCGACCCAGTCGTGCATTTTATTATTTTTGCTCTAGGTCCAAAAGTAACGGCACCTGCCGTACAATCTTGAAGACAAAAATTGATTTTCTGAAAAACGGCTCTAACGATTTTGATAAAACTTTCAGAATGCTATTTTTGCAAGACAATCTATCTTTTGGTTTGAATTTTTTTTTCAAAATTTGTCTAATAACGGTACCTCTCATAGAACCAGTATTTTCAAATCAAATTTTCTCGTAAACTATACATTCGATTTCAATAAAATTTTGGCCACAGAAAGTCATTCATAATTTTATTAATATGGCATTTCAAAATTTTCAAAAACTTTTTTTTTTTTGATTTTTTATAATTTTTTCAAAAAAAATTTTGGTTTTCGAAATATGTTGGAAACGGGTATATTGATTTTTTTAAAAATTATTTTTCAAATGTAAGCTACAGATTGCCATATATTTGCATACTCAAATAAATTTCAAAATATTTTTTGAAATAGTTTTTCAAAAATAACCTTTTAAAAAAAAAACTGGTCCAACGATTTTCAATATTTTTTTTTCCTAGACTGACGTATAGCTTTGAAATTTTATTGCATACTTAGTTTTTCCGAGAAAACTCTTAAACTAATTTAAAAAATAAAAGAATTTTCGAATTATTTAATTTTTTTTTAATATCCATATATGCAGCCACTACGCAATTGCTTATCATAAGAGCAAGTTCGTGCGACCCAGTCGTGCATTTTAGTTTTTGTTACTCTCGTTTCTCTCTTCATCTTCCTATTTGTTTATAGGGCGACGAAAGTGGTTCATTACATATTTCTTTCATATTTGGAACAAGAAATAAATAATAAACATTGCATTACTTTGGCGCCCTGTTCAAATGTTGAATACCTTTTTTTTTGCTCTCCTATATTTCTTCATCTTCCATTTGGCGCCCCCCAAGGCCAGGCGCCCGGGGCAAAATGTTTAGGTGTTTTGACCTTTCTGTTCCGTTTGAACTACGAAAACGAAGCACAACACAGCACAAGAAATATTAAAAAAAAGAAATGTTTAGGTGTTTTGCCCTTTCTGTTCCGTTTGAACTACGAAAACGAAGCACAACACAGCACAAGAAATATTAAAAAAAAGAAAAAAATGGCGGGGATAACTTTAGTCATAAAATCGGTTTTTGGCTATAAAAATTAGAGCTTTTAAGATACATTTTCTATTTTAACAGCACATGATAGCACAAGAGGAGCACAACTCAGCACAAGTAACAAAAAAAAATGGCTGTGGTTTTTTCTTGTTTTTCATACAAAAGTTTTTTGGTTATAAAACGGAGAGCTTTGAAAATAAAAAAATAATCTTTACGGCACATGGCAGCACAAACGGAGCACAACACAGTACAAGAAATTTAAAAAAAAAGAAAAAAAAAAATAGTGGGGCTAACTTTAGTTTTTTGGCTATTAAAGCTAGAGCTTTGGAGATAAAAAGTTTATATTTACGGCACATAGCAGCACAAGCTTAGCACAACGCAGCACAACAAATCTTTAAATAAAATACAAAATGGCGGGGCTAACTTTAGTCATAAAATCGTTTTTTGGCTATAAAAGCTAGAGCTTTAAGGATACAACTTTTATATTTACGGCACATAGTAGCACAAGTCTAGCACAAAGCAGCATAATAAAATTTATATAAAAAATAAAAAATTTCGGGGCCAACTTTAGTCACATGTTTAGTGATGTAGGTCAGGCTTGACCTAAATTCATGTTTCATGATTCTTAGAATAATATTTGTCTGTCTATCAGAAGCCATTGGTTCAGGGAGGGAGATGATCTTCCTTGAATAGGGTGGGTTATGAGACAGGGGTTGTCGTCTTCATCTTTGACAACCCGACAACAAGTTAGACACTTCTTACCTACACTCTGTAGATAATAAGAGTATGGTAGAGAAAAGGCTATGTTTGGCTCTGGATATCTTCGGACATCTAAAGATTTCAGTATAAATAGAACTACTTGAGGTTTTCACAGTTATTTGTGGTTTAGAAAAGAGTCCTGTTATAAGACGATGGTAGGAGTGCAAGGCTGAAACATTTACTCAAGAAAATCATTGTTAAATCTACTTAGGAAAGGTGTCTTCAGGAAGCGGAGGATGATGAGAGCAACATGAAAGTGTTGATCAGGCCTCAGAGATTGTAGAAATAAAGGGGTATATTAACATCTATACCTAGATATGCAGGGTAAAAACTTGTAGCACCATCGCGATCCCACAGCAAGAACCTACTTCCCTTCTGCTCTTGAGTGGAGCGGGGCAATGCTGCATATCGACGCGGTGGTCGATCGACGACAACCTCAACTTTCCTCTCAGGTCAATGTTCTTCAGCCCGTGAAGTGGACTGTCTTACAGTACGGAGTAGGTAGTTGAGGATTAGAAATGCAACTTTATTATTTTTCATATACCAACCGAGCTCTTGGAGGATGAGGAGTCTCTATATTAGTCATACACCCATGACTCATGAAGGCAATAGGCCATCGTGGTAAGCGACAAATAAGGGTTATAGAGAACGTCCTCTCATTTCACGATTATTATTGATGATTGTAGTGGCTTCGGAACTCTTGATAGATTTGGTGAGCTCATGGAACCATCAGTTTCTATGAGGGTTTGTCGGTAAGGTTCTTCTTGGAAGTATGGTATAGTCCTCTGGTGAGTTAAGTTTCAAGTATGTGTGGTTTTGGTTAAGGATTTTGCAGAACATCGAAGCAACCAATTTTAAATAATAATAAAGTGTCCCCTCATACGCTGGTTCCTCTTGCTAATATTGCTTTATAGGTTAAACATTCATAGATATGGTGAGTAAATGTGTTTTGTGTAGTGTGAGATATGCATATATATATATATATATATATATTCCCGTACACCCTCTCTTTGATTATTACATAAAAATATAAATCTCGGCACCCATATAGAGATAAAGTTAAAGCAAGTGTGTGGACAACCAAGTGGCGAGCGTATGGGGTATGGGCGGGATATGTCTGTATATGAGAAATGAATAAGAAGGATATGAAGGGTGAGATATTAGGATGAGACTCATAGTCATTCATGAAAATACAGGTTGTGCAATGTTATCTCAGTGATATGAGGATTTGATTATAGTGCAGAGTTGCAATATCGAAATCTTGTTAATCTAGATAACTCCTCAGCAGCATTACCATGGAAAAATACACTTGATGGTGAGCGCGTCTTCGGTAATAGGTAATAGTAAGCTCATGCAAGAACCCCAAATCTTGGTTTGCCTTTTTGCATTGAGCCCTCTATCGGAGAGCAGCGACACTAACGGATGTAAGTACTTTATATGTCTAATCTCGCCTAATAATTTTTCTTCTTTCTTGCCCACCTAGGTGCATGTATGTATATATATATATATACTAGCGGGACCCGGCGCGCGTTGCTACGCCCAAGAAAAAACATGTATTTTGTAATAAATCAACTCGATGGCGATAATTTTAAAATATTTTATTTATAATGCTAAAGTTGTAAATCAATTCAATACAATAGTGTATACAACATTTTTTGTTTGATGGTGTGGTGCATGTATAAATAAATTTTTTGGAGCTCTCACTCTGGAACATGCTACGTATAATTGTCCGTGTGAAAAGCACGGTTCCTCCAAATTCACACCACACACAATCATAGCAAAGCATAAACGCACGTGGAATTGAAGGCGTTTGAATTCAAATGGCATGTCCGTTGGTATTAATGGGATGCGCGGTATTAGTACAATTTCACCTTTTGCTTTGCCAGTGAGAATCGAATTGAATGTGGCACCAGCAATTGCGTTAAACGGACGATATCATTCAAATTTGCATCATTGATCATTGCGTCACGCAAATTTATGTATTCCTCTGATCTTAATCGGGCTTGATTGTGACGGATGAAATTAAATCGCTCACTTTCAATTTTGACGTACATATATTGTTACGGTAAATTTTACCGCAACAAAAACTTCCCTTCGGTCGTTCTTTTTCCCTTTTCTTTTTCTCGTTGTGGCTGCAAAATATTGGCGAAGTTGAGGGCAACCATGGTCTCATCAACCAGTGGTGTACCTAGCCTTATTTTGCAAATGCAACCCAAGCAGGTGTTCGAGTACGACGTTCTAAAACGAGAAGAGAGCCGGCGGATGAGCCGAAGAAGTAACGAGTCAGGTGGACTCTTACTTACCTACATAAAATGAGCAACAACAACTATACACCTTCTTATAATTATCTTTTAATTTTAATATCCTTTCATTTTAACGTAAAGTAATTTTAACATTAACTTAAAATAACGTAAATTTGTTTAATGTACAAAATGGGTTTTTAAGGCGTGTTAGATTATAGTGTTGTAGAATGTCCAAAATGAATTTAAAGTAACGCTCCTTTCTGTATCTTCAAAAATAGTTCATTAAATAATTCACGCTTCGAATCCCGCGCGATAGTTGTAGAGTAGTAGGAAAAAGCCTAGTTCAGACTCCTCTTCAATTTTATTTCTTTTCAATGTTTCTCGGAAATAGTTTTAGTTGGAAATGTCTGAACTCGTCCATAATGTTTCGACAAGTTTTCGAAACACATCCAACAACTTGTCGAAACGTTGTTTGTGTGCGTGAGAGTAAGTTTTGGCAAGTTTTGGAAACACATCCAACAACTTGTTGAAACCGTGTTTGTGTGCGTGTGAGTATGTTTCGTTAGATCCCACCACGGTAGTTTTCTAGGAGAGCGTCATGCTTCCAGAAAGCCGTGACCGATGATCTCGAAACGAATGGTTGTGTTGTAGCGTTGTATGTATGAGTGAATGATTGGAATGGACGAGGGAAGAAAGTTGTTGATACAAATTAGCTTGGAAGTCACTCTGTTGAGAGACTTACAAGCAGGAATACAAAAATTTTAGAAAGAAAAATATCGAGAAATTTGAAGAAAGAAAAATAAAATCGAGGAGGAGACATTTGTTTTAATTGTGGATAGTAAACATTTTGGATTAAGGATTCGAGACGTGTAAAGATTGAGACGAAAAGGAGATAGGAGATAGGAGACGTTACAGAAATAAGATAAGTAGTTCGTGTTAAATTTTGAATGTAAACATATATTTGCAATCTCAAAATATATATTTATATTCTTCCTATTCGTGTACGAGGCGCGCTTGGTTTTGTTAAAGACCCATTTTTGCTTTTGTTCCTTTTTTTTTATTGATCTTCTTATTTTACTTAGTTTGAATTACATTGCTTGTTAATTTTTTTTCTCTTTGAGCCAAACGGGCATATTTCTTTGTATATTACCCTTTTATTTGAAAAGACTTTTGGGTTTTAGTCCAGGGATCTTCTGTCCCATGGTTTCCCAAAACAATAAAATAATTACATTTTTAAACATAACTCTTTCTTTTTATTCCATTTATTCGGTTCTTTACTTTCTATAATTAGTTTTGGAATTTTCTAATTCGGTTTTAGAAAAAAAAACATAAGCGAGAGCTACAGTACGTTTGCAACTAACTGTTGGATACCCTATTCCCTATATTTCTGTATGTTTATGCGTAAGCCTCCCGTAGCCAGCCGATGTTTCAGTTTCAGAAACAAAATTCTACTTTAGCAGACAGAAAAAAATTCAATAACATTAATTTTTTAATTTGTCTCTAATAAATTTTAATATTCCTCAAAGAAACTTACGGAATCTACCTAGCTGCATAAATGTCCCAAACTGTCGTACTAATTATGAACGATTTTCTCCCTTAAACAAAATGTTTGAATTATTTAATCTTCTCAATAATAGATGTAATAACTTATTTCACCAATCGTTAAATTTTTCATCAAAAGGAGATGGCCCATTTTTGGGCCCAGTGCGTCCACTAATGAATCTAGTATCAAATGAAAGGTGATATTAAGGACATTATGTGGGTGAAATATTTTTAAAATCGTTCGTGGGGTTTTTGAGATATTTGAGCTTGAAGTTGACTAATTCAGAAGCAGAATTTCACTTATTTTTCCGTCAAAACTGCTTATATTTTCCGATGTAAGATACATAGGGAAATAAATCTGGTATCAAATGAAAGGTATTTTGTCCACCTTTTCATTGTTATAAAAATTATTTTTTTACATATCCTATATTCTCCAATATTTCGTTTTAAGTTATTAGAAATCAAGTTTTTTGTACTAACTTTTTAAACGTCAATACCTTAAAAAGATCGGCAGTGATTCCTAATTTTTTAACATCATTTTAAAGACTATTTATTTACCTTTAATTTGATATATAATTTAGTGCCTTTTATTAAATACAAACTTAGTTTAGAATTAACTTACACTAAAAAGCATATTTACATACACTATGTGCTATGCACTTTTTCGTTTAGCGTTATTTTTTATAATTTCTTAACCAAAATTAGCAAAACATGTATTATATATTACTTACTTTAAGCCCGATAAACAATATTTATATTGATGACAATCTAGGTGATGTTATAAGAAAACATGCATCATGCTATATTTCGAAAATATAGTCCATGTAAAAAACTTACCGTTTTCTTTTTATTTTCATAAGAAGTTTATAAAAGACACATAATTATGTAGATGTAATAACTTATAGTCTTTATTTTTTCAATATTGATATGTACAAAAAGATTCAAAACGAAATGATTTTTATAATTATGAGACATAACTTTTAACTTATATTAAATGCGAAATGGAGTTATTGCATTGAAATAATAGATTTTTATAATTCATTTTGGTTTAATTACACACATAATAACCTACGTCCTACATTAATTATAATATTAAGTATTATTTCAGATTTATTCTCCTTCAACTTCATTGTCTATTAAAATAGTATTTAAAAATAAAGCTGGAGCTATGTTCATATTTGGTTAGTGACGAGCAAATCCTAAGTACCACAAAATACTCATAACATGAGCGCAGCAACCAACAGTTCTCATTCCTACAAGACAATTGCAATAGTACGCTTCTATTGCATTGCAACTATTTGCTACATCAGATTCATTACTGACTAGGATGTATGTAAATTATATTTTCCCACTGATGTGTCGAGATTTAATGCGACCTCGAAGTAAATAATTGTTTCCAACCAGGCTTTGATGTGTAGAATTGATTCTTATTACATTTTCACAAACTTCTATTATATAACTTCTATTGCTTTTAAGATGTTCCCCACAATAAGAGCGAGCTTGTTTGATTTGATAATTTCCCAATGATATTTTACGAATCTCTGTCAAATCAAGGAAAGGAAAGTTATTTAAGCTTGGAATGTGTCCGTTAATTCTACCATACACTACCCTAGTTCTATTTAAGTTATTTTCCTTAACAAAATCGCCTAAATGGTTAGGAGTATTTAATCTACTCCAAGCCAACTCCAGTAAAACGCTGGCATCTGTATTGTCTTCTAACAGAGGATGGAACTTATTAAGGATTGCAGCTGCAATTTTAAAATCATCCATTAAGTGACGAGTAGCTAAATTAAAAAAGTTTTGGCGGAATAGTTTAAAATCTCTCTTAAAGCGTCCATTGACAACTTCCACAACCCATCTTACCATTGTAACACATCTTGTCTTGTTAGCTTGAGCTGTTGTCAGCTGATTATTCCCTTCCAGAACAGTTTCAGGCATGTGAGCTTTGTACCCGTAGGATTCTAGGCTTGAAATAGCATCCCTGAAACCTCTGTCTAGGATAAAACATCATTTTCTTTAACAAAACGCCTCATGTAATAATTTTAACTTTGTTGCATCAGAATCAATTGCTGAATAAGGTCCGTATACGTCTATTATATAGCCGTCACAGCATGTCATCATAAAGGGTTTAACTAAATTCTGAAACTTATGCAGACTATATGTTGCTTTTTGGAAACTATAATTTGAACTTTTTGGAGGTAAACATAAGTTCCGTCACATATGATTATGGCTGGTTGGTCATTTTCATTTAACTGTGTGTTGCCAAAAAGTCCATTTGTAAGTTAATTCAAAACTAAGTTTGTATTTCATAAAAGGCACTAAATTATATATCAAATTAAAGGTAAATAAATAGTCTTTAAAATGATGTTAAAAAATTAGGAATCACTGCCGATCTTTTTAAGGTATTGACGTTTAAAAAGTTAGTACAAAAAACTTGATTTCTAATAACTTAAAACGAAATATTGGAGAATATAGGATATGTAAAAAAATAATTTTTATAACAATGAAAAGGTGGACAAAATACCTTTCATTTGATACCAGATTTATTTCCCTATGTATCTTACATCGGAAAATATAAGCAGTTTTGACGGAAAAATAAGTGAAATTCTGCTTCTGAATTAGTCAACTTCAAGCTCAAATATCTCAAAAACCCCACGAACGATTTTAAAAATATTTCACCCACATAATGTCCTTAATATCACCTTTCATTTGATACTAGATTCATTAGTGGACGCACTGGGCCCAGGTTCCCTAGGAAAATGGGCCATCTCCTTTCAGTCAAATTTGTATTCAATTACATAATTGTCTTTAGCTATGTAAATAAATAAATTTCGTGTGGTGTGATGTTCAATTAGTGCTGGCAAAATAAAAAAAGGCGTGCGCCACGCCCAAAGTTAAAACTTTTTACTGCCAAGGCAATTGGTATGAGCGCAGTGACATTCAATTTTATTCTTGTAGATCAATTTGAACAAAACAAGACAAAACTTAAATTTTTAAAAATTAGGTTTTGAATGGAAATAGCGATTATGGGTGTTTTTAACAATTCTTGGACAACACTCTGCTACGTAACCAAGGAATATAAATCTAAGTGTTCAACTTTTTACTTCAAAACTGTGACCGATCGTTAAAAAATTAATGCCTTATACAATTTTTGACGGAAACGCCCCTTAAAAGTGGGCGTGTCTTAAAAATTTGAAACACTAACTCAGCTTTGATCAGTATTTAGGCATATGTGTAAAACTACAGCTGAATCGAGTAGTTTTTAAACAATCTTACCTGAACAAAGGTATTTTATCAAAATCACGCCTTCAAAAGTGGGCGTATTGAAAAAATTTACACAAGAAAATGTAGAGATATATTTTTCATAAAACGAACGGAAGGGAAAAAGGTTTAAATTGAATATTGGTAGTACCTTAAATTTTTAAAACTACGTTTTTCGTTCTTTCAGGAAAAGTGGGCGAAAGCCACGCCCAAAGTTCAAAAATTTCTTTTCATACACAAACGATTTAGTTTCTACTAAGAGACGCAAAACTTTGGCTTTCGGATTCATTATAAATACCGTTTATTTACAAAAACAATTTTTTAATAGTTTCTATTGAAAAGTGGGCGTCAGCCACGCCCAAAATCAAATTTATTGATTTCATACACAAGATGTTTATGTGCAAGTAATGCCCACAAAATTTAATGTTTTTTTCTTTAATATAACATTTGTTATTTTATAAAAACAATATTGATGGTTTTGTATGAAAAATGGGCGTCAGCCACGCCCAAACTGAAATATTTTTATTTGATTGGAAGAAGGTTTACCTAGAGCTTGCGTGTGCAAAATTTTAGCGTTATGCTTTTTTCGTAACTGTACAAAAAACATAATTTAATTTTACCAAATTGAGGTTGTTCAACAAAAATGGCGATTGTGGGCGTGTTTGTGGGCGGATTTTACTGGTTCAAGAACTTAGCCTTACTCTTGAACCAAAGATTATATACACCAAATTTCAGCTTTCTAGCTCAAAAATTGCGACCTCTAGAGAGTATACATACGGACGGACGGACGGACGGACGGACGGACGGACGGACATGGCTAAATCGACTAGGCTTTTGATTCTGAGTCAGAATATATATACTTTTCTATGGGGGCCCGTCACAATCTCAAGAACCGAAGTTCAAAAAGACCAAATTTCAGAAGACCCAATCCCAAAAAGACAAATTTTAAAAAGACCCAATTTCAAAAGACTCAGTTCCGAATGACAAAGATAAATACCACAAAGTTTCAAACTCTCGTATGCCAACGCTGCACAATTAAAAAAGGGATTGCTTAATTTCTATTGGTGAAATATGTTGCTTAGCGATGATATAATATTATGCATACATTGTTATTTAAAATGCCGTTAGAAGAGTAAGAAGAAAAAGAAAAGGTATACTTTTTAAAATTCTTTGCAATTACTATACTAGATACATACACATGTTGAAGCAACCATTTTTATTGACATTAGCTTGACCATTTGATTGGTTCCTATTGAAAATTTAAAAAAAACAATGCTGACATGACACGAGAAGGAATTATCTATATATTTATCGTGATTTCTTTTTACATAGCATAATAAGAAGCCAGAAGCGAGATATTTTGTTACGTTTAGTTTTTGGCGGAAGACAAGGCGGGCAAATAAAAATTATTTGAATGAATAGGAAATCCATCAAGAGTAAGTTGTAAGAATTAAAACTTACTATTGTAGTAGGCGTTGTATTTTCAATTTATAGTTATAGTTGTTATAACTCGTACTACCTATACCTATATCTTTTAATTTATCTGTGTTGCAGCATTTAGGGACAGTAATGAAATATATATTTTTTCTTAAAAAAAATGTGTGCGTGTACTAGTGTACACATGTAAGAAGTGAAACTTCTTTGGCAAACTAATTTTTATTTTTTTGCACTGCATTAACCGAGAAGTGCAGCTTCTTAAGACCGCTTACCCGCCTAACACATTTAATATTATACACATCACATTTTTCATATCAACCTTCCAGCGCTCATTTAACCACATACCAAGTCACATCCCTGCTAACCGCCAATTTAAAACCATCAACAACCTGCCTGCCAATGATTCCAGATGAAATATAAGAAATCTCACCGGATTCGAAATAAAATCCCAATTTTGTACTGTAGGGGGGAAAACACCATATTTTGTTTAAAAGAAAGTTTAACACTAAAATCCTACTCAATGCATTTTTCAAAAAAAAAAACCTTAGACCCGCACGTTTGCACTTATGTCAAAAATTTGATATCCCAGTTTCAAACCGTAGTCAATTTGATCGCATTAAAGTCAACTCGTTAAGTTTGCGCATGTAATTAAGTATTGAATCGATTTAGCACCAGTTTGAAACTGGAATTGCAAAACGGTTTATTCGTGTAGGGATACCCTTATGGAATGAAATTAAAGTCTTGTATGTTTTCATTAGTTACCTAGATTATAAAAATAACAATTGTCATTATTCGGTTTTCGGGAAACAACAAAAAAATCTTAGTTTTTTTTGAAGTGATTTGTAAAAAATGCTTACTGAGCTCAATTACTATTTTTTTGTTAAATCAAACTCTAAGCCTTAATTGTACATATTTTTATTTTTGGTGATAAAATAGTTTTTTAATATTTATGTATGTAGGTACATATGTACCTATGTCGTACTGAATTATCCTTAAAATAATATCACCCCATAAAATAACAATCCAATCGGAAATTTTCCAACCATACAGACCACCAAGAATTTTTTTCCCACTACTTTACCCACCAAATAGTTTTTTTCCAACCATTTTGGCGGGAAAAACAACCAATCTGGGAACAATGCGGTGACTGCCTACAGTGGTTATACGAAACAGTTTTGTCTGCTACCACACAAATAATGCATACCGTCTCTGCTACCCACCATTCTATTTTTAACAATCAGCCGCCGACCTTCCTACAGCTGATATGCAGAACCAGTTTGTGCTATTATAAAACAAACCTAACCTAACCTAACCTAACCTATAGTTCTCTCCCCATGGCACTGTGCGTGATGCGACGTTAGCTCTATATCACTCTCTCTCTCTCTCTCTCTCTCTCGGTCTTTCTGACTCGCTTGCTCCCTACTCTCGCTCCATGGCTATGTGCAGTGATGGAATCAAAACAAGAAAAAGATTGCGCGTAACGAAAAAATGTGACGCGTAACCGAAAAATGTGACGATAAATTTTTTTCCAACGCCGATAAAGAAGTTTCACTTCAAAAACAACATATTTATGTACATATATTTTATGAATAACACACCCAAAAAATAAAAATGTATATATGAAGGTTCGTTATTCATTAATTGAATATTTTGCACTGTAATAATTGGAAGTGTTAAGCATAACAAAGCATTTCAGGTGAATGTGTTGTGCATACGTTGACATACTCATACGTGTTGTTGCGAGTCACGGTAAGCCACGGGGGTATTTTTAGGCGTTGAAAATGAGCTGCTTCTGCTTGACTAAGCTCTAAGGATTGGGTAAGTTCTTGCTCTTTTCAGACAGTTTACACTCAGAAAAAAAAAAATTGTGACAAATATAAAGATATAAGGAATGGGAAAGGTGAGTAGGATAAGATAGCAAGTGGGGGCAATAGTTTGAGGAGAAGAGGATGTTCGTTGTTCTCTGTCTTTAAACATCACGATAATAACAATTTTTTCGAGCGATAAGAACTTCTCTTTGTTAAATGAAATCAACAAAGAAATACAAATTCTTTGTTTAAGCATAATACGCAAATCGAACTTAGAGTTAGCTGCCATACAAAAATTTCTTCAAAATTTAGCCAAGCTAAAATTTAGCCGAGTGGAAAGCAGCCGAGTGGTACGCATTCCGAGCCAAATTTTGACAGATTTTTTTCTGAGCGTTGGGTGGAAGAATGGTTGGAGTTAAATCTCTTCCGAAAATTTGTTTGAAGGATAAAAAAGTTATTTCGAGTAGAGATACAAATACAAATAATAATTGGTCTGTGAATTGAAATACCTACATATTTTTAATAGTGTTTTTACTTGCGATTATAGGTACTATAAGGCAAGTTATGCATTCGTCGAAAAAAAAAGTTTTGAGATAACAATCAAACATGACATTACGATGATAGCGAAGACGAAAAAAGATGGTCTAAAAATTTTGTCCGTCTGTATGTCTGTCTGTCTGTCTGTCTGTCTGTCTGTCTGTCTGTCTGTCTGTCTGTCTGTCTGTCTGTCTGTTTGTCTGTCTGTCTGTCTGTCTGTCTGTCTGTCTGTCTGTATGTATAGAGACCTACAGCCCAAACGGGTCGACCGAATTGCTTCAAACTTGGTATATAGAGATATTTAGGTATTGTACAGAGGGGAAATCAAATTTTTTTTTAGCTCTAAAAAAGGCTCTAACGATTTCGATTTAAAAAAATCAGTCTTGCTTTTTAGGTACGACCAAAAATATGGCTGAAAAAAAAGTTTTAAGAAATGGCTAAGAACTACCCACAAAACTAAAAACTAACAACTTGATAGCCCGATATACGAGAGCTACCGTTAAGGAACTTTTAAGATATATTTAAAATGAACGTGCCATCTTTTGGGTTCTTTAAAAGATATGTACTTACCTAAGCAGTCTTCTATGCTGTATATTCCATACAAATTTTAATTAAAATCGTTAGAGCCTTTTTTGAAAAATTAAGAAGAAACCAAAATATTATGGTCGAAACCGAGTGGCTCGTTGCTTGGGAGCTACCATTTAAAAAAGAGCTACCGAAAAAATGCAACGCCATCAAATAGGAAGTTATAAGAAACAGACAGACCGGCGGATGGTATGGTGAAAACCACTTTAATGTGTATTTCTATCATCGTTATTTTTTTTTTTTTTTTTTTTTTTTAATTAAAAATGGTTCACCAAAATAAATTTCTTTAGTTCCTCCGCGAGGTTCAACGCATCTAAACGGAGGAGAATTGACCCTACCCTCCCATACAATTTTCACTTGCGATTATAGGTAGGTACTATTATAAGGCAAGTTATGCATTCGTAAAAAATTCATTTTTTTAGACAATCAAACATAACATTACGATGATAGAGAAGCTGAACAAAGTGCGGCCGACAATTCTGCCTGCCTGTCCATGTCCATCTGTCTATATTGGCACCTACAGCCTAAACGGCTGGACCGATTTGTTTCAAACTTGGGACATAGTATTATCATGATGTCATACAGAGGGGTTTTTGGAATTAGAATTCTAGCTCCAAATCTAGCGTTGCCTGCCATTGCCATATGATTTTTAAGAAAAACTCATTTATATCAAAAATTTCTCTTTCGATTTTGATAAAACTTTCTAAATGGTGGTTTTTGAGTAAACTTTATTTTTTGGTTGGAATTAATTTCTCAGAAAAAGTCTTGTAACGGTACCTCGCATAGGACCAATTTTTTCATAACAGATTTTGTCGTAAACCACTCAACGGATTTCGATGAAAATTATAATGTGAAAGCTCTTTTATAAACAAAGTAATATTAGTTTTTTAATTTTTGAAAAACAAATTTTTTTTGAATTTTTTAAAAAAAGTTAATTTTTTTTTTTTTTTTTTTTTTTTTGAATTTTTTGGGTTTTTAAATTTTTCTTTTCTGATAAGAACTTTACACTGCCAGATGTTGGCATACTCAAAAAAAATTTGAAATATGCTTTCGAAAAGTTTTTCAAAAAAAACCATTTTTTGAAAAAACTGGACAAACGATTTTGAAAAATATTTTCCTTCAAATTCAAAATAATAAAAGAAATCTTACTTAATTTTTTCCAAAAAACGCTTTTATTATTGATTTTGATTGTTTAATAAAATTTCATACTATTTTTCCAATGGTTTTTTCCCAAAATCTCACCACTGTCACATATTAGAGCAAGTTTGTCCGACCCAGTCGTGCACTTTATTTTCTTGTCTCAACCCAAACTAATCATTGACTTAGGTATGACAAGTGACTGGAGTCTTCCTTATAACCATGAAAACTAAACTATATTTAACTCCTACTAACTACTACTGTAAAAAAAAAAAAACAAAGAATGCTTTGCCGGGCTTTTCAGAAGTGGTTAAATGAATGTAAGCAAACCATTTCTGTTTTCGAAGTGAAAAAGTGGTAATTTAAATTATTTCTTTGAAAAAATGTCAATTCTTAAATTAGTGCCAAATCAAGCGGGAAACTTGAACCTCGAATACGATGGCTTCCAATACCACTTGTGTCAGGGACGCATGAGCGATATGGGCATTGTCAAATATTGGGTTTGTCAGCATAAATATGCGACAAATCCATTATCTGATGGTAGGAAGAGGAGGCACATGGTAAATATAGCTCTTTTTAAAGAAATATTTTTGATCAAACTTTTATTTTATTGTAATAGGTTTGTTCAGCAATCATGCACACCACCGAAATTGATGGGCAACTGTCAATTAAAAAGGAGCCAACCGACCACCAATGCACTATTCTCAATGCAATGGAGAGGTGCCGAGAAAAAATAAAAAATGAAATTCGGATGGTAGCGTCGACAAGCAAAGAAAAACCATCCGTTATCATCCAGGATTTCAAACGTTCCAAAACGTTGGAAGAATTGGAGAACATGCCAAGTGACTCTGCGATGACCAGAACTGTTCAAAGGTATATACAAACATACATACATATGTACATATTATTATTATTAATATTATTATTTAAAGCTTCATTATTATACCTACTAATTACAATAATTTTTAGAGCCAAATCTAGAAACCAACCTCATGAGCCATTGCAGTTGCACGCAAATATTGTGCTGGAAAATTTGAAGCAAACAATTTCAGGAGAGCGTTTTTATCGCACTTCAATCATCCAGGATGGCTGCCATAGCTTCATTTTTGGAACAGACGCTGATTTTAGTTTGCTGGAGCAGTCTCCATTTTGGATAATGGTATATATGAGACTTCCTTGTCTATATTTAAAATTTAAGAACTAATAAAAATATTAAACAGGATGGAACATTCCAAACTGTTCCCAATTTGTTGTACCAGTTGTACACAATTCATGGGAGAGTTGGTCGCAGCGACGAGGATTCAGCGATTGTTCCACTTGTATACATACTTATGGACTCCAAGGAACAAAGCTCATATGAGGATGTTTTCTTCGTAAGTCAAATGCAACTTAATTCGTTTTTATTAAACATACATTTGTTTGTATATTATAGTACATTGCAAGTCAAATGCAGAACATTGAAGCCACTTGCATGATATGTGACTTCGAGGTTGCTGCAATTAATGCACTGCGGGTGGTATTCCCAGAAATATCACCTTCTGGATGTTTTTTCTACTTGCAACAAGCGTTTCTGAGGAATTTGAAGTCATGTGGACTTCAAACAATTTACGGTATTTAAATTATTTTATTAAAACAAGAATTGCAAAATATTAACTTTCCTTGTTTTTGTGTACAACCTTTATAGGAAATAATACCTTGTTTGCAAAGTATGTAAACATGCTTGGAGCTATGGCGTTTCTGCCAGCTTTAGAAATACCGCCAGCTTTTACCTCCATCAGAGCTCAATTAATGGAAAGCTTTCCCGAGTGTGAGAGACTAGGGGAATTTTTGCTTTATATTTCACATAATTACGTGAATGGAAAGCAGAGATTTAGAAATGGAGTTCAGGGACTGATTCCACCCCGATTTCCCCCAATATTGTGGACGGTGAACGAGCGGACAAGTAAGTTTAACTTTAATTTTTTTGGGCGATATATTATTTATTATAACATTATTTATTAGTTCCAACCTGGTATATCTTTACTTAATTAAAATGAGTTTATGAAGTCCTTTTAATGTTTCTTCAATTTTATAGGCCTCGGTTTCCCAAGAACCCAAAATAATGTGGAGTCCTGGAACAACAGGTGGAAGTGCCTTTTAGTGCAAAAGCATGTGGGAGTCCATAAATGCATCGAAGAGCTGCGAAAAGAGCAACATGCCGTGAGCTCAAAACTTCGAAACGGATGGCTTCATGGATTTGTGGTAAAATGCTAAAAATTCATTTCATTGTAATGTTCAAACGAAAATAAATTTGTATTTCAATAGATTCAAGCAAAGCGTAAAAAGTTCCTGGAACGTGAGAGGAACTTAAGGGAATTTTTGGAACTTCGTTCCGAAATGTTGCCGATGGAGTTCTTGGAGGCTTTATCTTTTAGAATCCAAGACGCACGGAGGGACCATTAATATATAGATAGATCCTCATCGCCAGTGCCAGATCTAAGGGGGCGTCAGCCTGGAGAGGGCGCAAACCCAACGAAGAAAGATTGAATATAAAACAAAAAAGAAAGAAAGGTCTTCTTAATTTATAAAAAATTAAATTTATTTTATAAAAAAATAAATGTATATGTTTTCCCCCAAATATATAATAATCCCTAATTCATTTCGTTCTTTATATATTACAAGCTGTCCCGGCAGACGTTGTCCTGCCTTCCGAGCAGATAGCGTGATAAGTTTGACTTCTAAATTTATTATGTTTATACCGTCCAATTAGTTTGTCTAAAGTCTAAACTATGAGAACATGGATGGTTACATAAATGTGCAATAAAAACTCTCACAGATTCATAAAAAAACTATAGCTTTATCAGTACACAATCATTACACCCTCCCCCACTTAGATCTTAGATCTTAGATCCGGCGCTGCTCATCACCTTTTGTAACAATAGTAACCTGTTCAAGGAATCATTAGTAGGTAAGGGCACAATATTCAAAATGAGGCTTGATACAAAATTTAATTTTCGTTCCACATGAAATTTTTTATTGTTTCTACTCGTACTATTGCAGTAATTTACCCTGATAACGCTTTTCCATCTTTGAAATGTCCTGATGAAACCTTTCTCGATGCTAATCACTAACAGCCCCCAAATTTAAGTACACACATAAAATAAGAATTACCAAAACCCAAACAAAAAAATTGTTTTTATTAATAACTTTAGCAGCTTAAGGCTTTTACACACATTTTCCAATGTATTCCTGTTGTGTAGCACGTTTTTCCAAGTACATATCAAAAAATCTGTGCGTTTTTCTGCATACTTGTCATTAAATTTTATTTTAACAATTGCTACGTTCATTAAAAAAAAAAAAAATTAAAACGCTATGTTTTAAGCCGACTCTACCTAAGTTCTTTTCCGGGGTACTGCCTCTTGCGAGGAAGTGACAAATCCTCCTAGAGTAATAAATGTCATGGAAGTGCTTCTCTGTTAGCCGTTCGGATTCGGCGGTAAATTGTAAGCCCCTTCCATTCCTGCAGAATATCAGCAGCGTGACAATAATATTAAATGTTTATTTTAATCCTATTCAACTTATCTACCTAACCTTAGCATCACCTAGCATTATTAACTTCTAAACTTCTTTTTACTTGCGATTATATTATGTAGGTACTATAAGTCAAGTTATGCATTCGTAAACAAAAAATTTTTTTTTTTGGACAATCAAACATAACATTACGATGATAGAGAAGCCTAAAAAAGTGGGTCCGACAATTCTGTCTGTCTGTCTGTCCGTCTGTCTGTATCGGCACCTACAGCCTAAACGGCTGGACCGATTTGCTTCAAACTTGGTACATAGTATTATTATGACGTCCTACAGAGGGTTTTTGGAATTAGCATTCTAGCTCCAAAACTAACGGTACCTGCCATATGATTTTTAATGAAAAACTCATTTATCTCAAAAACGGCTCCTACGATTTTGATAAAACTTTCTGAATAGTATTTTTTAAGTAAACGTTATGTTTTGGCTGGAACAGATTTTTCAGGAAAAGTCTTATAACGGTACCTCCCATAGGACCGGTTTTTTTAAATTTTTTCGTAAGCCACTTCACGGATTTCGATGAAAATTTTAATATAAGAGCTCTGTTATAAACGAAATAATATGAATTCTTAAATTTTCAAACAACATTTTTTTTGAGTTTTTTAAAAAAAAGTTAAATTTTTTTTTTGACTTTTGGTTTTTTCGAAAACGGTTTGTTCAAAATTTTTAAAATTTGTGTTTTCTGATAAGAACTTTAAACTACTAGATTTTGACATACTCAAAATAAATTTGGAATATGTTTCCGAAAATTAAAAAAAAAAAACCGTTTTTTGAAAAAACGGCTCCAACGATTTTGAAAAAAAAATTCCTTAAAATTCAAAAAAGTAAAAGAAATCTAATGGCTTACTTCATTTTCAAAATTTTTCCAAAAAACGATTCAACATTGATTTTTAAATGATTAATAAAATTTCATATGATTTTTTTATTGCTTTTTTCCAAAATCTCAAGCCCCAAGACCACTGTAACACATTAGAGCAAGTTCGTACGACCCCGTCGTGCACTTTATTTTTAATACCATTTCCCCTCCACTCTCCTAATCCCAAGCCAATACAAAATTCTATCTATGTGATAAACTTGTCTCTTTGTTATAAATTAATAATTTTAAATAGCTCATAAGTAACATAGACATCTGCTTTATTTATATTTAAAAAATTCATTCTCGCTGCCGTCGTGTACAAAAAATCATATATCTACAACAAACTATACATAACTTTATTGATTTCCTATTCATTCAAATAATTTTTATTTGCCCGCCTTGTCTTCCGCCAAAAATCTAAACGTAACAAAATATCTCGCTTCTGGATTCTTATTATGCTATGTAAAAAGAAATCACGATAAATATATAGATAATTCCTTCTCGTGTCATGTCAGCATTGTTTTTTTTAAATTTTCAATAGGAACCAATCAAATGGTCAAGCTAATGTCAATAAAAATGGTTGCTTCAACATGTGTATGTATCTAGTATAGTAATTGCAAAGAATTTTAAAAAGTATACCTTTTCTCTTTCTTCTTACTCTTCTAACGGCATTTTAAATAACAATGTATGCATAATATTATATCATCGCTAAGCAACATATTTCACCAATAGAAATCAAGCAATCCCTTTTTTAATTGTGCAGCGTTGGCATACGAGAGTTTGAAACTTTGTCGTATTTATCTTTGTCATTTGGAACTGAGTCTTTTGAAATTGGGTCTTTTTAAAATTTGTCTTTTTGGGATTGGGTCTTCTGAAATTTGGTCTTTTTGAACTTCGGTTCTTGAGATTTCGTTATAGACCCACTTTTCTATACCTAACGGTATTATTTCTCTATGTTACAAACTCCACACCAAATACAACATACCCATTCTATGGAATAGGGTATAAAAAATTCCTGGCGCCTAACTTTTTTTGCACCCTACTGTGCATACCTATATGTTCTTTTGATAAACTATTTTGATTCGATAAGTCAATAAAGTTTATCAGAAGAAGCCCAAAAATTCTTCCACCGCACCCACCCCAGCTGAGCAGTCGTGGTGACAGCTATTTTATCAAGCTGTAGTTGCACTTTTTTTCGTATGCTCTTTCCGTGTCATTCGTTCGTGGTCGATCATTATTATTATTAGTTATCATTAGTAAATTCGTGTCGTGTGTCGCCGTCGGTGCGCGTTCAAATCTTGTTTTTTTTTTTTTTTTAGTTTGAGCCCGCACACAAGGGGTTATTAATACCCTTAATATGAGTCAACACAGTGCGAGCGTTCAGGAAATGAGGATAGGAGATAAAAGGAGGTGCCGGTGCACATTTGAATGCCTGTATATCGCAATGGGAGGGAAAAATCGAGCCGGGTAAAGCATTCCACATTCTTGTAGTGCGGCTAAAGAAAGAGTCTCTATACTTAACAGTACGTCCGAAGTTAGGCTCGAGGGTAAATTGGTGGGCGTTCCTTGCGGTGCGGGTGTTACGGGGAAATTGTTTTAAGGGAGGAACGCATCTGGCTATTTCGCTGGAGCACTGTTTGTGGAAGTAGCGATAAAACAAGGTTAGACAAGAAACATTACGACGATGTTCAAGTGAAACAAATGTTTCGGTAATGGTTCTTTCACCTATCAATTTTAAGGCTCTTTTTTGAATCCTATCCAGTAGGCGCAAGTGAGTGACAGGAGCACCTGCCCAGATATGAGAATTGTACTCTAGCTTCGGGCGAATGAATGCCTTGTAGATTATAGCCAGATCAGAAGGGGAAAAATATTTCTTGCATCGATTTAGGAAACCTAAGCAATTTGCGGCATTTTTGGCGACGTCAAATATGTGATCGTTCCACAAAAGATGATTTGTGATGCACATACCTAGAACGCAGAGCTGATCGGTTTCCTCAATGCAAGTGCCACTCATGGACAGTGGCATAGGGGGTAGGTTATGCTTTAACGACAGAAGACAGCATTGAGTTTTTGAAGCATTAAATTCCACGCGGTTGATGATTCCCCATTGGACAATGCTGTCAAGATCGGAATTTAATGAGCTTATCATACGATTTCGTTGCAGTTCCACATCCGAAGGACATGGATGTGAATCTGGAAACGAGTATGAAAAGCTGAGAGTACTGTCGTCAGCAAAACAATTTAGTGGATTAGAAGTATTAGACAAGAGATCATTTATAAAGATTAAAAAGAGAGTCGGAGACAGAACGGAGCCTTGGGGCACACCAGCATTTATTTTGTGGGTAGCAGACTGAAAACCGTCCAAAACAACGCGAATTGAACGGTCCGAAAGGTAATTTCTAATCCATCGAAGGAGGGGTTCATCGATGCCAAATGCACGCATTTTCGATAAAAGAGCTTCATGCCAAACTCTATCAAATGCCTTAGAAATATCAAGTGCAATAATCTTACTTTCTCCAAAACGATGTAAAGATTTGTTCCACTGTTCGGTAAAATATACCATCATATCACCAGTGGACCTATTGCTACGAAAACCGTACTGCCGGTCATTAAGAAGTTTCCGTTTCTCAAGATATTTCTTGATCTGAAAGTTTATCAGAGTTTCCATGACCTTGGAAAGAAGGGAAGTCAGTGCAATTGGTCGGTAATTTGAGGGGGATGAAGATACGCCTTTTTTTGGGATGGGCTGGACAATTGCTGTTTTCCATCCACTCGGGAAGAGACCTGTAAAATAGGAAAGATGGAAAAGCTTACGCAGTGGTTTTGCCAGCGTGGAAGCACACCTCTTCAGAACTATGGGAGAAATACTATCCGGGCCAGCGGATTTGTGTATGTTGAGATCTTTTAGTACTCTTGCAACTGTTCGAGTGCGAAAGAAGATTTGTCCCATAAAACCATTCACGTTCTCAAGTACAGGAGGAGTCATATCACACTGGGGTAGCGTTGAATTAGCAGCAAACTTTGCTGCAAATAAATCTGCTTTGGCTTGGGAGCTTACCACAGGAGTGTTATTTTCGACGAGCGTCGGAACCGAAGACGTGGTAGAGTTACGTACATTTTTTACGAATGACCAAACATTTTTACTACCACTGGGACATTGTAGTATTTTTTGCCTTATTTTTTGTTCATGCAAAAATTTGGTTCTTTGAATGTGAGCATTACAGGTCTTTCTAGCTTGTTTGAACTTTTTCCGGTTTTCCTCAGAAGGGTTGGCTTTATAACATCGGAAGCTTACTTCTCTCTCCTTGATAACCTCTTTGCAGCTCAAGTCGAACCATGAATTCTCTTTTGGTTTGATATTTTTTGTTCTATTCGGAACAAAATGTCTCATCCCGCAGAGAATAATGTTTGTTATCATATCAGCGCTGGAGTCTACGTCACTATCGAGGAAGCATAGTGACCAGTTAAAGTTTCTGAAGAAATCATTGAGACCGTCCCAGTTGGCCTTCTCGTATCGCCATACGGTTCTCTTAGGGATGTTTTCTTTAACTGTATTGTTGGAACACGAGAAAATTGCTGATATGATACAATGATCCGACGTGCCTAGGGGCGATAATACATTTATCGTGTATTTATCAGGATGAGAGGTAAGAAACAAGTCTAGGGTGTATGCGGAATGACCTGCAATGTCAGGAATTCGTGTTGGCTGGTCGACAAGCTGAGTCAAATTGTTTGACTCAGCGAAGAACTCAGCATACCTTCCTTCGGGTGTTGTCTGACCAGAATAGCGAAGCCACGAAGAATTGTAGACATTGAAATCACCCGTAACAACGATTTCAGTGCGAGGATAAAGGGAAACAATTCTTTGGATGGAGTCAGACAGTGCATCGAATTCGATAAAAGTCGAGTTACTGTCCAGATTTGGGCTTCTATAAATAAAACATGTATGGATGACGTGCTTTTGTACGGTGAATTTGAACCACATGAAATTTTAATATTTGTTTTAATTGAATTGTTCGCGATAGAAATTTCGTTTACATAAATACTTGTAATTAAATAAATCCCCCCTACCCCTATCGTGTTCGTGTCGCGGAAAAAAGTGCAATAAAGTGGTGCCCAACGTTAAGGGCCCAAAGTGGAAGAGTTTTTTTTATTGTTTTGTGTGGTGTTTTTTTTTCTTGTCAATCTTTTGATTGGTTTCTAATTAATTTTTTTTATTGGTGTAGTTTTCTCGGGGAAACAAAATTGTTGTGAAGAAAAGGAGGAGCAGCGAAAAGGGCATCCAGCAAAAGAAGCAGTAGTAGCAGCAAGGAGCTTTGGTGATATTTTTTTTATTTATTTTGTTAGTGTTGTAAACTTGTTTTTTTAATTCTGTGGTGTCTACTTTTTTTTATATTTTTGTTTGTTCTCAATTTCATTTTATTCTTTCGTTTTTGTTCGTAAACCTACCTTCGTTAGAGTTTTTTTTTATTAGATATTGTTTGTTTTTCTCGCGTGGGATACCTACATACTATATAGTGACATTTTTTTTTTTTTCGTGCTTGATAAAATAAGTTTGAGTGAAAATTTTAATTTGAGTTATTTTCGGTGGTAAATGATATAGAGTTTTTGTTTATTGCTTTTTCTCGCATGTGATATTTCGTGATATATATTTTGAAAATTGAGTTGAGTAAATTGAATTTTTTTTTAGTGATAGGATTATTTTGGTTATTAAAATTTAGGTTGCCACAAACGTGAGAATTTTCTGGGTGAAAATTTTGATAGAGTTTTTTTTTATATAATATCGGGCGAGTTTAAAATATAAAGTTTCTTGTTGTTTTTGAATATTTATTGCATTGAATATTTGTTTTTTTTATACAAATCGATTAGGGTTGACAGTTTTTTTTAAATTTTAAATAATTTTTTTCTCGTGGTTGTTTTTAATTAGTTTTTTATTAAATATGAATATAGGGAGATTAGCGCAGGACGAACTGGCCTATGAGATGAAGGTCAGGGGTTTAAATGTAAGTTCTGTAGATGAGATGCGAAAGGCATTGAGGTCATCGAGGTTGCTCGTTAAGAGAAACTCGATGGAGGTTAGCATGGTGTACCCGTTCACCTATGAGGAGGATAAGGATGCTATAGAAGCTAAAATTGAGGAGATTAGGGGCCTTCTTAAAGTACCTCCGAAGAATCCAAAGTCTTCGGAGTACATTAAGATTGTAACAAAGATTGAGTGGTGTATAGGTAGGTTAGCTAGGACCCCTTGTGAAGCAGAAGACGAAGAAGATGCTATCAGCTCACTTCGTAATAAAGTTTTATGTTTATTAGGAGATCTCTTTGGTGATAGTGAGAATAGTGATAGGGAAGAAGAAGTTGAGAAAGAAAAGACTCCGGTTAAAGCACAAACCCAACTTCAGGTACAAGTTGGTCAGACCCCAAGTAGTGTGCGGTCTGCGTTAGGACTGGCTGGAGGGTCATTGCTTGAACCAAGTCGTTTTGGCAGTAGTCCTTCAGTCAGTGGTATTAATGTTAGGGTCCCATTAGGACATAGCGTTGATAGGGGTGACACTTTTGCTGAATATATGGTCGTTCTACAGAAGTGCACCGAACGTGTAGGGAAGTGGGGGGTGAAATTTACTGGTGACTCTAATGGAGCATCAGTGAATTCATTCCTGGAAAGAGTGGAGGAACTTCGTCTGGCTAACGATGTTCCGGACTCCCACCTTTTCAAATCCGCTTCGGAGCTTTTGTCGGGTAGGGCCCTTATGTGGTATAGGACGGTTAGGGAAGATTTAGGAGATTGGCAGGAACTCGTCAAGGAACTCAAAGCGGAGTTCCTTCCTGCGAATTACGATGATCTTTTATTGGAAGAAATTAATCGGCGTTCGCAGGGAAAGGATGAAACTTTCGGCGCGTACCTTGCCACTATGAGGACATTGTTCCGAAGATTGTCGGAACCTTTGTCAGAGGGAAGAATGATTTCGATATTGAGGAAAAATGTAGACCCCTTTTATCAGGTGCAGATAGCGAGTGCCAAACCAAAGACGGTTAAGGAACTTGCTATCCTAGGTAGGGAACTAGATACCCTTAAGGTAAACGTGGACAGTTTTACTCCACCAAGTAGAGGTAGGCATTTGTTGGAACCTGAATGGTTACCAACCGAGTTCGTCCGGACAACACCGAGTTGCGGCTGTTGCTCCAGTCCCAGAGAACCCTTTTAGACAGGTCGTTAGGTGTTACAATTGTAACAGGGATGGGCATTTGGCACAAAACTGTTCAGTGCAAAGAAAGTGTTTTGGTTGCGGGGCTGTAGGTGTATATCGTAGGGATTGTAGGCGGTGTTCGGGAAATGGGGAACGGGCTCTTGTGTCAGCAGGACAGGAGACCCGTCGGCGTTAGTAAGGTCGTCTGCTGGCGATCAACTGGTCCCACAAGTTCATCTGAGTTTCACGTTAGCGGCAAGCGGTAGGGAAACTAGACCATATTTAGGAGTTAGGGTTTATGGAGTCAAATTTTTGGGACTTCTTGATTCAGGAGCCTCTCGTACCATTGTGGGTGGTGACGGGTGGAAAATTTTGAAAGACTTAGGGCTTAGACTAGAAAAGAGTAGTGTTGGGTCAGAAGCGTTAGCAGATGGGGTAGGTGTAGGAGTAGCTGGGTCTATTTCTCTACCAGTGGAGGTTGAGAATAGATCCATTTTAATAGAATGTCTGGTTATACCGAATCTCCCACACCAATTGATCTTAGGTGCCGACTTTTGGGCACTATCGGGCATAGTCCCGGATTTGAGATCTGGTATGTGGAGTTTTTCAAGCCAGGAAATGGTGGCTTCGGTAACAGACATGGTAGCGATTAGGGAAAAATCGGATTTGAACGATTTTGAAAGTAGGAAGTTAGAACACGTGTTAGGAGAACTTTTTAAATCAATGACCGAGGGATTAGGGTGCACCAACTTAGTTGAGCACAAGATTAGGACGTCCGCAAAACCAATAAAACAACGATATTACCCTGTTTCGCCAGCGATTCAGAAACATATCGATCAGGAACTCCAAGAGATGTTGGAAGCTGGAGTGATCGAGAAGTCGAAGAGTCCTTGGGCATCGCCGATTCTTCTCGTTAAGAAGAAAGACGGCAGTTATCGGTTCTGCGTTGACTATAGGAAATTGAATGAGGTTACTGATAGGGATGCTTATCCACTACCATTTACTTCGGCGATTTTGGACAAGCTTCGAAACGCGAAGTATTTGTCCTCATTAGACATTAAATCTGCTTATTGGCAGATTCCAATGGAGGAAGAATCGCGTAAGTACACAGCCTTTACCGTGCCAGGGAGGGGTCTTTTTCAATTTTGTAGGATGCCATTCGGGCTCCATAATTCACCAGGGACATAGCATAGGTTTATTGACGACGTCCTAGGTCCCGATTTAGAACCGTTCGTCTTTGTGTACTTAGATGACATTATCATTGTCACCGATTCTTTTGAGAAGCACTTAGAAATTCTCAAAGAAGTTTTTAAAAGGTTAGGAGAGGCAGGTTTAAAAGTAGGTAGGGAAAAATGTAATTTTTTATGTAGTTGATAGGAACGGGCTTTATGTAGACCCGGAAAAAGTGGAGAGCATGATGAGGATTCCTCCACCGAAAAACGTGAAGGAAATTAGGAGTTTTGTAGGGACTATTTCTTGGTATCGAAGATTCGTGCCAAATTTTGCAATTCTAGTTAGACCTCTTACCGATCTCTTAAAGAAAGGTAAGAAGTTTGAGTGGACACAAGAGTGTGAGGAGTGTTTTAGGAAAGCCAAAGAGTGTTTGGTTACGGCACCGATCTTGACATGTCCGGATTTTTCCCGGCCGTTTGTTGTTCAGACATATGCGTCAGATTTTGGTATCGGGGCCGTACTTTCTCAGAATTTTGAAGAGGGGGAAAAGGCAATTTGTTATTTGAGTCGGTCATTGAATAGGAATGAAAGGAACTACTCTACGACCGAAAAAGAGTGCTTAGCGGTTCTTTGGGCGATCGAAAAGTTACGGCCGTATCTCGAAGGTGTTCGATTTACGGTTGTGACGGATCATCACTCACTGATCTGGCTTAGCAACCTTAAGGATCCGCAGGGTGGGTTAGCTCGTTGGGCCATTCAGCTCCAACAGTTTGATTTCAAGATCATCCATCGAAAGGGCAAAGAACATGTCGTTCCTGATATGTTGTCGCGAGGAGTCCCCGAAGTAGCCGGAGTCTCTGAAGCGGATTCGGACCCTTGGGTGATTAAAATGAAATCTCAGGTAGAAAAGAGCCCGTTAGAATAACCATCCTGGCGAGTTGAAGGTGGGCGGCTCTATAAACATGTTAGGGTGAACCATATTGTTGTTCACAACGAGAATGAGGAGTGGAAATTAGTTGTAGGAAAAGGTGATAGGGCAAAGATTTTAAACGATTGCCATGATGCTCCGCTTTCAGGACACATGGGCGTTAAAAAGACTTTTGCTAGGGTAGCAGAAAAGTATTACTGGCCCAAAATGAGGAGTGACATAACGAAATATGTTAGGTGTTGCAAGACTTGCCAAAAAGTGAAACCGGTGAATGAGAGGCCAGCTGGTCTTATGACTGAGAGGGTGGGAAATTCCCAACCGTGGGATATGATTTGTGTGGATTTAGTTGGTCCACTTCCGAAGTCGTCGCGCGGTTTTATATATATTTTAACGGTCGTCGATTATTTTAGTAAATTTCCCCTGTTGTTCGCGTTACGGTCCGCAACGGCGAAAGCGGTTTGTCGAGAATTGGAAGAAAAGGTTTTTCTTCTCTTCGGTGTTCCAAAGTGGATCGTCTGTGACAACGGTCCCCAGTTCAGTAGCAAGGAACTGAAGACGCTTAGTGAAGCGTACGGGTCACAACTTCGGTATACGGCGCATTACCATCCGCAAGCGAATCCTGCGGAGCGCATCAATCAAATAATTAAGACTACGCTCCGAGCGTATGTCTCCGAAAACCAGCGGAGTTGGGATATGCAATTGGCAAAAGTGGCCTGTGCTATCCGAACTTCGCAACATGAGGTGTTAGGTGTTTCGCCTTATTTTGTGAATTTTGGTAGGAACATGGTAACTAGTTGCCATGATGTAGGGCTTAGAGATAGTGATAGGGACCAAGATAGAGGGGATACCGTTAGGCACTTTCAGAAACTGAGACAGGAGATAGCTAGGAAGTTGGAAGCGGCGGGAAATAAGACCGCTAAAACTTATAATTTGAGGAGAAGAGACATACAGTTTCAACCTGGTGATCTTGTTTGGCGTAGGAATTATGCTCTGTCCGATGCGGCAAATTATTTCGCGTCTAAATTAGCGACCAAGTTTGTTGGTCCATTTAAGGTCAGAAGGAGGGAGTCACCTTGGACATACCTCTTGATAGACGATAAAGGGAAGGATCGAGGGACGTGGCACGTAAACGATTTAAAGCCATTTATTGACACTTAGTCAAAAGTCCCTTAATCTTTCTTTTAAATCGTAATTTATTTTGTATTTTGTTTGTTTTTTTGGTAAATTGTCCAATTTTATATTTTCAATTCGTGCCACTAATTCTTTTTTTTTCTTTTTTTTTATTTTCTTTTTTTAATATGATGGTAACCCTGTGTTGTGTTGTTCACCTTGTACTTTTACCCTCCAATCCTGGCCGAGCCTTAAGAAATGGCTTATTTTTCTTGAAAAGTAAACACATTTCTTGGGAGGTAAGGGTGGAATTTGTTACGGTAAATTTTACCGCAACAAAAATTTTCCTTCGGTCTATCTTTTTCCCTTTTCTTTTTCTCGTTGTGGCTGCAAAATATTGGCGAAGTTGAGGGCAACCATGGTCTCATCAACCGGTGGTGTACCTAGCCTTATTTTGCAAAAGCAACCCAAGCAGGTGTTCGAGTACGACGTTCTAAAACGAGAAGAGAGCCGGCGGATGAGCCGAAGAAGTAACGAGTCAGGTGGACTCTTACTTACCTACATAAAATGAGCAACAACAACTATACACCTTCTTATAATTATCTTTTAATTTCAATATCCTTTCATTTTAACGTAAAGTAATTTTAACATTAACTTAAAATAACGTAAATTTGTTTAATGTACAAAATGGGTTTTTAACGCGTGTTAGATTATAGTGTTGTAGAATGTCCAAAATGAATTTAAAGTAACGCTCCTTTCTGTATCTTCAAAAATAGTTCATTAAATAATTCACTCTTCGAATCCCGCGCGATAGTTGTAGAGTAGTAGGAAAAAGCCTAGTTCAGACTCCTTTTCAATTTTATTTCTTTTCAATGTTTCTCGGAAATAGTTTTAGTTGGAAATGTCTGAACTCGTCCATAATGTTTCGACAAGTTTTGGAAACATATCCAACAACTTGTCGAAACGTTGTTTGTGTGCGTGAGAGTAAGTTTTGGCAAGTTTTGGAAACACATCCAACAACTTGTTGAAACCGTGTTTGTGTGCGTGTGAGTATGTTTCGTTAGATCCCACCACGGTAGTTTTCTAAGAGAGCGTCATGCTTCCAGAAAGCCGTGACCGATGATCTCGAAACGAATGGTTGTGTTGTAGCGTTGTATGTATGAGTGAATGATTGGAATGGACGAGGGAAGAAAGTTGTTGATACAAATTAGCTTGGAAGTCACTCTGGTGAGAGACTTACAAGCAGGAATACAAAAATTTTAGAAAGAAAAATATCGAGAAATTTGAAGAAAGAAAAATAAAATCGAGGAGGAGACATTTGTTTTAATTGTGGATAGTAAACATTTTGGATTAAGGATTCGAGACGTGTAAAGATTGAGACAAAAAGGAGATAGGAGATAGGAGACGTTACAAAAATAAGATAAGTAGTTCGTGTTAAATTTTGAATGTAAACATATATTTGCAATCTCAAAATATATATTTATATTCTTCCTATTCGTGTACGAGGCGCGCTTGGTTTTGTTAAAGACCCATTTTTGCTTTTGTTCCTTTTTTTTTATTGATCTTCTTATTTTACTTAGTTTAAATTACATTGCTTGTTAATTCTTTTTTCTCTTTGAGCCAAACGGCCATATTTCTTTGTATATTACCCTTTTATTTGAAAAGACTTTTGGGTTTTAGTCCAGGGATCTTCTGTCCCATGGTTTCCCAAAACAATAAAATAATTACATTTTTAAACATAACTCTTTCTTTTTATTCCATTTATTCGGTTCTTTACTTTCTATAATTAGTTTTGGAATTTTCTAATTCAGTTTTAGAAAAAAAAAATTCCTGGCGCCTAACTTTTTTTGCACCCTACTGTGCATACCTATATGTTCTTTTGATAAACTATTTTGATTCGATAAGTCAATAAAGTTTATCAGAAGAAGCCCAAAAATTCTTCCACCGAACCCACCCCAGCTGAGCAGTCGTGGTGACAGCTATTTTATCAAGCTGTAGTTGCACTTTTTTTCGTATTCTCTTTCCGTGTCATTCGTTCGTGGTCGATCATTATTATTATTAGTTATCATTAGTAAATTCGTGTCGTGTGTCGCCGTCGGTGCGCGTTCAAATCTTGTTTTCTTTTTAATATTTGTTTTAATTGAATTGTTCGCGATAGAAATTTCGTTGACATAAATACTTGTAATTAAATAAATCCTCCCTACCCCTATCGTGTTCGTGTCGCGGAAAAAAGTGCAATAATATTGATGCGAAAGTTGATTGCACCGCAAAATACAATTGGTTTCTTGAGGGTGAATCATCAATCGATACGAATAAAAATTCATCGCACTAACTTTTTTCGTTGATTCTTGACCTGCAATGCAAAAATTAATTAGCGAATAATAATAATGATCTTAAAATCATATTTAAACAAAAATCAAATGTGTATGTACCGTTGTTGGATTTATCATTGGTATGTTGATATGATAGCCATCGTCCCCTCTCCAAAACAAAATGGGGTATTGCAATACATCATAACAGCGATGGAGTACTGAAATACGTTGTAATTGCTCATTTCTACGAAACAAAGCAATATCTCGTAGCCGAAACTGTTCACCAACCACAACAATGGCTACTTCATCAATCGTTGGTACATTGAATCGTCTGGCGTGCTCCCCAATAGGTGTTTTATCTGCTTTTATTATGATTTTGTGGCTATCGGTGGGCATCCGATCGAGTGCCACATTAAACAATTTCACCAATTCATTGTGTTGATGGAAAAATGTTTGCAATTCATTCACGATTGATCTTCTCGTATTCGTCGAAATTGCACAGCGCTGGTTTAATTAACGATTCTCATCACCAATAAAATATATTTGCAAAAATTGATGATCACCATCTGCAAAGACCCAGCTCTATGGTATATTTGACCTTGAATCTGTAACGTTCGGGATTTATATATAGATGACGGATCTGAATTTGTAAAACCATCGAACACAGGGACGGCACATGAATTAAATATGATATTGCTTATTCCACACGAAGAAATTACCTTAAACGTCGGAATAAATCCATTTCTTATAATATTTGTAGCTCCAAAAGATGTCATTTGTATTTTTGAATATTCGAGAGGCAATGCTTCGACGTTGGTGAATTGCCAAAAACCAATGAAAGCAAAGGTTCTGGCGGAAGTTCGAGCACTGGCAATTTGACTTTCCCACCAGCATAGCACATGCAAGGCGTTTCGTTTTTGAATTTAAATGCTTTGCAATGTATACATTCTATATTCATCTGTTGGCATGCATGCTGTAATCAATGGTGGCATCGTAATTGAAAGCCGCGCGTTCCATTTGACGTATATCATAAACGGACGTACGCCCTCGACGGTTTCTTGGTGCTTCACTATTAACCAAGTGCGTTCTCCGTCTGTGTCGTTGTGTTTCCATTTCATTTCGTCGAACACGATCTTCTTCACTTTCTGATCTTCGATTTAACGCTGTAGCATTTGATTGACGTAATAGAGCATTATCTTAGTCGCAATGCACTTTTGTCCGCTGATCGATAGATAGATCGAGTGGAACTAGTAGAAGGAATGTTTCTTCGGCTGCGGTTTCATGTAGTTCTCATTGCACTGGTTGTGTGAATGCACGCAAGTCTTTGTATTTTTGTCA
Organism: Platycheirus albimanus; assembly: GCA_916050605.2. Lineage (NCBI taxonomy): Eukaryota > Metazoa > Arthropoda > Insecta > Diptera > Syrphidae > Platycheirus > Platycheirus albimanus. The sequence continues at coordinate 208,990,122 of OU696696.1, forward strand.
TGGTTTTGAGATTTGCCGCCTTTTCAAGGTCTGGCCACCAGACCAGACATGAATATCTCACGATTGGTCTCACTATGGTACATCCAATGAATATTCTAGGGGCTGGGTCCCCATTTCTAACCAAGAATTCTACTACAAGTGTAGAATGCTATGGATGCTTTCTGCCCTCTTTCTTTTATGTTTCCTTTCTAGTTTAGTTTACGGTCTAGCACAACTCCAAAATATTTTGCCACATTTGAAATCTAGAGCGGTGTTCTTTTCATAGTGATCGGGTCTTTCTAGTTCTGTCTTTGTTGGGTTGACGTTAAGTCCGCAGCTACTGTCCCAATTACTGAGCCTGTCTAGGGCTATTTGAAGGAGATCACCTAGTATGGGAATATATTTACCTGAGGCCATTATTACTATGTGATCGGCACATGCCACGACCTTAATACTGCTAAGACTTACCTTTCTTTAAATCTGGTTGACAACCAGAGGCCAAAACATCGGAGCTATAGCCCGTTACTGTGGTGTTCCTCTGAAAATGCTCACTTTTAGCTTGCTAACACCCAATTCTGCATTAAGAAGTCTTGTTTGAAGCAGGCGCTGCAGACTTGTTTGCTGAAAAAGAGTTAATGGCCCACGCCACCTTCCTACTGTCTACGATTTGATTGCCAATATTGGAGGCAGCATTAATGTGGGAGCCTCTGTCCATAAGAGATGTCATGTTAGCACAACCTGATATATGAGTGCTCATTAGTGACTCTAGAGTTTCAGAGCATTAGTCACTCCAGGTATCATCCGGTCTTTTCAGGAAATCTGGAGGAGTGTGGGCCTTTGACATCACTTTCCTGAGCAGCATCATTTGTGGAATTGATGTCTGTACAAATTTTTTTCCAGGGTGCTCTTTTCACATAGGTAATTCTGTTTTTGTATTTTTTTTGCATCGGCACCTATCAGTAGCCTTCATCCGATCATACCTGCTTCCGCGACCAGTTCCTCAACAGCTGGCGATGGCGGGCTTGATTTTTTGTCGCCCGGCAAAAAGATGGGGTTAAGGATCAAGGGCTGGGCCCCGTCTCTTTCACGCTTCACTGTTGTCATGTCTATACTCCAATGGGAAGATAGGAGAAAGGGATTTGCATTCTTTTTCGCTATTATACATGTGCGATAGTTACCTTCTGTAGACCCTTTGTTAAAGTACAGTATGTAATCTTTGGATTTGAGTCTGCAGATAAGGCTGCTGTTAATCCATGGGTCCTTTACAATGGCTTTTTCTATGCCATTCTTTGAAAAATAAGATGGCAGAGGCCAACTAACTGTGCTGCAGATTTAGTTACAGCACTTTCGTCGTCGTTTTTTTTTTTGTCATTTTTAGGTAAATTGATAGCCATTAACGGCCTCATCTTAAGCGCATTAATGACAAGGCAACGATTGAACCCTTTTGATGGAAGCAAAGCCATTGTTTCATGGTTAAGCATGATTATAGCTTCTTGGCCTGTTTCAGTAGGCTCTTCCATCTCCATGACTTGCCAATCGGAACTCGAAAAGTCGGGGTTAAGTCTCCTTAGGAAGAGCTCCAGCCTTTCTTTCGTCATGCGAGGGCCCGGAATTTTTATTCGGACTTTGGCTCTGGTAGGGAGGTCATTCTCAAAAGCAACTTTTAGTGTTGCCCCTTCTATCAATGTGCTCATGTCGGTTATTTTACTTTTGAGCCAGTTCGATGTAAACTCATCACGGCAAGTGAGGGTTTTAAAATCCTTTACTTTCGACAAGGGCCCGAATCTCAGCAGAGTGCTGGTTAAGGTTCGTCGTTTACACACTCGAGTAGCTTTTCCTCAACCTTGACCCAGTTTTCTTGGCTCAGCCGTTTTTCGGAGCTCCCCTCATTGATAGCGGCCACCTGAAGCCTTTCTCTTATCATTTCCGGTGTGCTTGTTTTGCCTGTCGTCTTCGGCTTTTTGTTTGCGGACATCGGAGGGATTGCCGAATCATTGTGTCTCGTTCTCTTACTGTGACTGCTGTCGGCAGTTAACATACGAAGGAATTCGTATTTCCCATTGTTGACACTGAAAGCTGTTTTTTCCCTATCTCCTTTTTGCATCATAATCTGGTGGAAACCACTTTGTAAATCTAATGTTTTTGATCCATCTTCATTAACTCCTTTTTTATCTAGCACCCACACTGGTGAATTATATGCTGATCCACTGGGTGCTATATTATTGTTTTATAATAAACCGTTTACTTCATTATTCACGAATTCGCTCACTGCCTGCGGATAAGGATATGACTTTGACCATATTATTTTATCCTTAGTTGTTTCTTTTGTTGCAATAATATTCGTATTATATGGTAGATAACTTGGTTTACCTGTAAAAATTCCTTGAAATCTCCTCAATATTCCCTTTAATCTTTGTATATAGGTTTCCTCTGTGCTCATGCAGATGGTTAAACTGTTCACTAACTCATCATTGAATGATAAAAGTATTATGCCTTTTTCGCATTCTAAAGTACTGTCTAATATATTTATATTTACATTCCCTTTAATTTTTCTAAGAGGTCTTATTCCAATAATGGGATCGCTTAGTTACTTAAACTCATAAAATGTGTTTTTAATACCTTATATGCGAAAATGTATTTCATGAAATTTTTGAATAATACTTGTCCCATGGACACTTCTAACTATAGTATTCGTTTCTATGTTTTTACTCTGAAATTCTCCTAGTTTGACATAACTATGTGTCGCTACAGTATCTCTCAAAATATAAAAAATACGACCTGTCCTAGGATCCGTTCGTTTAATAAGGTTCAAGTCGTTCTTTTTTTCTAAAAAAATTATACCCCTCATTCAGATTATTTAATCTTGGAGTTTTTGATACCGGAACCTGGTCACTAAGTGGCCGGTCACGCTTAAACGCGTTATTGTTGTTTCTGACTTAATTGTTAAATCGTTGGTCCCTATATTGGTTATTAGTATTACCATAATATCTATTAACATTATTATTGCATGGTGGTTTTGGGCGGAAATTTCCGCTTCCCAAATCCATTCGTTGTTTTTTTTTTACGGCACACGCAATCAAGGCGTTTGTAAAGCCCTTATAATATAATGATTAGTCACAGCGCAAGCGATAGGAAATTAGGAAGAAAAGGACAAGAGGTGTGGATGAACATTGGTCTTGAATGTTTGAAAATCAAAATGGCAAGGGAAACTTGTACCTGACAATTCATTCAACATTCGTGCTGTACGGCTAAAGAAAGAATCCTTTTACTTTACGGTACGTCCGAAATTGGGCTCAAGCGAAAGCTGATGAGCGTATCTAGCAAGACGAGTATTAAGGGAGAAATGCGTAAATGCTGGCTACCTCGAGTGAGCATTTTTTGTTAAAGAACCTGTAAAATAATAGTACTATCACCTGAGGTGCGCCATCTATCGATGAAAAACTAAGCTCGAGAATACCATGCGAAGCAACAACAACAATTTAAATGGTGGAAATTGTTGTTGTTGCTTCCCATGGTATTCTAGAGCTTAGTTTTTCGTCGATAGATGGCGCACCTCAATTGGGAATACTATATTTTATATATACAATGGTTTAACAAGCAAGGGAGAACGTCACACTTTCAAAATAAATGGCATATCAGCTGATTTTCAGCTTGTAGGCAATAAGAGTGACTATACCATACAGTGAGTTGGCGGTCTGAATCTTATTGGTCCGTGATTATAGCAACTCATTAAATATCCTGCTTCTGCGCACTATTTTTGTCCTCTTAAATCCTCTCTCTGCGCAACCGACCGTTGACCAAGTGATTTGGTTCAAGTTCAATCTATAGGGTCGTTCGAATCATTTTCTTCGTTATGACTTGCTGAAGAATTTGAGAAAACCAAATAAAAAAATCGCACGATTTTTATACCCTATTCCATAGAATGGGTATATTGTATTTGGTGTGGAGCTTGTAACATAGAGAAATAATACCGTTAGGTATAGAAAAGTATATATATTCTGACTCAGAATCAAAAGCCTAGTCGATTTAGCCATGTCCGTCCGTCCGTCCGTCCGTCCGTCCGTATGTATACTCTCTAGAGGTCGCAATTTTTGAGCTAGAAAGCTGAAATTTGGTATATATAATCTTTGGTTCAAGAGTAAGGCTAAGTTCTTGAACCGGTAAAATCCGCCCACAAACACGCCCACAACCGCCATTTTTGTTGAACAACCTCAATTTAATAAAATTAAATTATGTTTTTTGTACAGTTACGATAAAAGCATAACGCTAAAATTTTGCACACGTAAGCTTTAGGTAAACTTTCTTCCAATCAAACAAAAATATTTCAGTTTGGGCGTGGCTTACGCCTATTTGTCATACAAAAACATCAATATTGTTTTTATAAAATAACAATTGTTATATTAAAGCGAAAAACATTAAATTTTGTGGGTCTTACTGGCACATAAACATCTTGTGTATGAAATCAAAAAAATTGATTTTGGGCGTGGCTGACGCCCACTTTTCATTAGAAACTATACAAAAATTGTTTTTGTAAATAAACGGTATTTATAATGAATCCGCAAGCCAAAATTTTGCGTCTCTTAATAGAAACTAAAAGGTTTGTGTATGAAAAGAAATTTTTGAATTTTGGGCGTGGCTTACGCCTACTTTTCATGAAAGAACGAAAAACGCAGCCTTAAGAATTTAAGGCATTTCCAATGTTTAATTTAAACCTTTTTCCTTCCGTTCGTTATTTGAAAAATATATCTCTACATTTTCTTTTGTAAATTTTTTCAATACGCCCACTTTTAAAGGCGTGATTTTGGTAAAATACCTTTGTTCAGGTAAGATTGTTTAAAAACTACTCGATTCAGCTGTAGTCTTACACATATGCCTAAATACTGATCAAAGCGCAGTTAGTGCTTAAAATTTTTTAGACACGCCCACTTTTAAGGGGAGTTTCCGTCAAAAGTCGTATAATGCATTAATTTTTTTAACGTTTTTTAACTATCGGTCGCAGTTTTGAAGTAAACAGATGAACACTTAGATTTATATTCCATGGTTACGTAGCAGAGTGTGGTATAAGAATTGTTAAAAAAAACACACATAATCGCTATTTCCATTCCAAATCTAATTTTTAAAAATTTAAGTTTTGTCTTATTTTGTTCAAATCGATCTGCAAGAATAAAATTGAATGTCACTGAGCTCATAACAATTGCCTTGGCAATAAAACGTTTTAACTTTGGGCGTGGCGCACTCCTTTTTTTATTGCGTCAGCACTAATTGAACATCACACCGCATAAAATTAATGTTATTGAATTTTTTTCTGTCTGCTAAAAAAGAATTTTGTTTCTGAAACATCGGCTGTTTGCGGGAGGCAGACGCATGCACATACAAAAATATGGGGAATAGGGTATCCAACAGTCCGTTGCAAACGTACTGTAGCTCTCGCTTATGTTTTTATTTGGTTTTCTCAAATTCTCAAATACTAAATTTTCTAAAGTTTCTGACTCATCAGCAAGTGACAACGAAGAAAATGATTCGAACGACCCTGGACAACAACAAAATAACGAAACCATAACCTGCGGTATTTGTTTCGAAAATCCAAGGAACGTATTACTTCAACCCTGCAACCGTTGCAAGATGTGTAGTAGCTGTTTTGCGAAGATAAACGAAAAAGCAATTGCTAATAAAATATATATACAATAATAAATGATTATTGTTGTATTATTCTATCGAATTGTGTTTAATTTTCTAAATCATTTTGAAAATTTGGGACTTATATCCCATCTTCACCAAAAAAATGTTGGGACTTATGTCCCACCAAAATGGGACATAAGTCCCAACACAAATTTGGGACTTATGTCTCACTTGAGTGGGACACAAGTCTCAAAAATATAATTTGGGACTTATGTCCCTGGGACTTATGTCCCTGCGCCGGATGGGGGGACTTTCTCATGGGTGTTTATCAGATGCCAGAGGGGGTTATTTTAACATCTTTACTCCCTCCCCCATTATTTAAGAGTGTGAGTATGTGTTGACATACCACACTAGTCAACTATGTTAATAATAATTGCCTATAATAGGTTGACTGAGCCTAGCTACGCTACATTCTCTGTCAGCTAAGAATATTTATAAAGGCTCACTCTTCGTGTCGTTCTCTTGTAAGCTAGACCTATTAGTTACCTATCAGGTAACACAATTTTCTCGATCTTTCTTCCATCATTCAAGGTGAAGTTGATCAGGCCCCCAAGCAAAAACAAATATTAAGAATTTCTTTCAGAGTTTTCTACATCTAAACTCTGTAGGTTCGCACTGCTAAAAAATATGTAACAACGTTGACGGATCCCAGAGCAAGAACTTGCGCCCTAATTGAACTAGTCTTGGGCGCATGCGTGCGAACTGACTGCGATGGTCGATCGCAACCCAATCTCCTCTCCTGCTCGACGTTTCAGTTGGACTTGGGTCATAGAGAGTGTTCTGAATGGGGACCATTCGTAGTAAAAACTACCATCATCTAGAGACGACAGCCCTGGAAAACCAATAAGAAGCAACCCAATACAGACAGCAATCAACAATTTATATAAGAGCTTATGTACTATTATTTAGCATGCCAGCCTGTGAGCGGTACAGAATGTATTAATCTAGTCAGTCATCTTCCAGCGTTCGTACAGTGATTAATAAATTGGGTTTTTTCCGCAAGTCGGTTTTCCCAAAGAAAAATGGCCGGTCTTATTATTTTCTTACTTATAAATTTAGGGATTTAAAGGTGGCGACTCCTATTTTTGGAACAAAAATAAGTCGTGCCTAAACATTTTGGTCGCATCGAGCCGGATAGTAGCCAGTGACCAGCGTTTTATTTACAGTCCTCTGAGCCAGCATGGTACAGCGCGATAGATTTAGTGTTTTTTAACCATTTCTTAAAGTCAAGCGAAACATAGCAATTTTTCAAAAAAAAAAACGCGAGTCCACTAGTGTAAAAATAAATGCGAAATGCATGTCGGGAAAAGTGAATAAAGTGAATCGTAAAGTAAATACAAAATCTGACACAATTAGGCAAAGGAAAGGTTCTTGATGATTATATCAAGAGGATGAGTAAGCATTTAGTATATTTTTTGCATATTTTTTTCTTATTCCAAATAGCTAGTGAATGCAAAAATAAGACGCCAGCAAATACCGTTACGTCCAGAGCAAAAGATGACAAACCCAGCCACAGCGAATTGTATATAATGCATACAGCAACCAGTTTCATGCAAACACATATTTAGCTTCAGCAGAATTCTGCTAATTCACATACAGCCGACGATGTATTTTGCACACAACAGCCAGTTCTATGTGAACACATACCAGCGAGCGCTATATATAACAGCGAAATACCTATAGGAAAGATACCATGTGATGCAAACGCAATCCAATACCAGCATGCCTTGCGCAAAGGAATTAGCAACAACAAATACACACAGCGTAGAATAACCCTTTTCTCTTTTTTCAACCAGCGCACAAGAAACAAATAGCGACTGACTCAGGGATGGAAAATGACATTTTTCGATTGTACTGAAAAATCTTTTGAAATTGTACTGAAATGAAGTCAATTGTACCGAATTTTTCTTTTAATGAAAAACTATGTAATTTTTATGTAACAAAAATATTTTATTATTTAAAACATAAAAACAGTTCACTAATATACATGTATTAACATATGTACATAAATATTTATCATAAAACACACAAAAATTAAAAAACGTACAAAATATGTTTACAAGTAGATAGGTACTTTGCCAGAAGTGAAAATTATTCTATAATTTTTAGTCTAACAGTTCTTTTGTCAAAATGCTTGCATTTAGCACATTATTTTTTTAAATATTTCCATTAAGATCAAAATCATAGCAAATTTTTTGTGGCTATCAAGGCAGAACAAGTTTGCACTTGCATTCTGTTTCAACATTTCGACTTAATAATATTCTGATAGGAAAATATTTGTTCCACATTTGCCGACGAATGGGAAACGGAAAGAACGGCATGTGCAATTTTAAAAATATTACCGAACATGAATACATTGCATTCATTGTTGATTAAGCTTATCTCATTCCAAAAATCAAAAATACTATAATGTCTTAGCTGTTGAATTTGGGCAGTCGGTTCTCTGTACTCTTTGTTAATTTTTTCAGTGTTATTTTTTTCATGTGGAAAAAAATTGAAAATAAATTTTAATACCAAATTATACTTTATTTTGTGTTGTAAAAAGTGGTCCCAAGTTTTAGATGTAGCTTAAATGTGTCTTAAAAAAAGAAGTGGATCTCTGATTTATAAAAGAAAATTACAAAGGATTTCAAAATTTGAACGATTAACACAGAAAAGAGAATTGTACTGAAATAAGGCAAATTGTACTTTTGTACTTGATCAAACTCGATTGTATCGAATTCGATACAATTGTACCGAATTTTCCATGCCTGGACTGACTGGTGCGACCGTCAAAATATTGGCACCAAGCATCGTCAGTTACAGAGAGCGGCGAGCTGCAAGCGACGGACAAGCAAAAACCCACCCTGAAAACAAGAAAAACAAGAATGAATGTGCACGGGGTGCCTGCGTGATTCACTACTCATGTGCATGGACCTATGTAAAGGTTTTTTTTTTCTTCTTCCCCCTTTACTTTGCGCTTGTTTTGGTCTGGCACTGAGTAGGTATGCATTCAATTCATTCGGTGTTTTCAGTTTCAGTGAGTAAGAGCGAATTTTAAGCGAAAATCTACGGATAGACAAAGTGAATATTAAAAACAAATCAAAACAAATCAAAACATTATAAATTAAAAGGTGAGTTTAATAAAAAAAGAATATACAATTATGAAGTGTAGTGTGGGGATAGCGCGATGACTAGGAAAGTTTTCTTCTAAATATCGGATAGTTTTTTTTATTTATTTTTGTTTTGAAAGCGGTAGGACAGTTTATACAGTGTTGTGAGTGACAAAACAGAGCAGAATATTTAATTCATGTTTAATTGCAAGTGCAAGTGTTGGGATAGTCTTTTTTAATATTGTAAAGTGTTAAGCAGATTATATTCTGCAAGCAAGTTAGCAGAGAGTTTTTTATTATTTGTTCCCTAGCCAGCATCAGGATAGTTTTTAAATTTTTTTTAAATGATGAGTGTCGGAATAGTGAGGGGAACAAGTTTGTTTTGCTTAATTAGCACAGTGCCCACCATCAAAAGTGTTTGGGATTATTTTGTTTTTGTCAATCGCAATTTTTGGGTGCGTCTAAGAAGCACGTCGTTCGTGTGTAAATAACTGGGGGGTGCGTAACATGAAATGCTTGTTGTCTGCAGCAACAAGTACCGGGGGCGGCAAATGAAGTTGTACGTTACTAAAAATGTTTCCTTGATATGAGCGTTCGTATTAAGTTGAGACATTGGGGGTGCGTGAATATTTATTTTTGTTGTCCTATGATCATATTGTTAGGTATATGTCCAAGCCAGCAATTAGCGTACGGATAGTGAAAATACAGCCAGCTGAATAGTATAGTGATTAGGGCCAGCGACATGACAAAAGAAAGTGAAATTAAACAAAGAAAGTGAAATTGAATGAAGAAATTAAAAGCAAGTGCAAATAAGTTAGTGAAAAGAGACAAATGTCTAGTGTTGGCCAACACGATTTATTGGGGAACAAGTAGGTAGAGCATAAATCTAGCGGACAGTGCAAGCCAGCAGCAAATTTGCGACCAGTCATAAAAATAAACTATCATCTTTAAACAAAATGTACGCTAATTAGACAGTGATCAGAAAGTGAATAGAAAGCGATAGGAAAGTGACAATGAATATGGAAAGCGAGTAGTACTACTGAAAGAGAGTGAGGATTAAGTGAGATTTGGGGTAGGTAGGGCGTATAGTTCAGCCAGTTGCCAGTGATTTAATACGGACAAGTGCAAGACAGCGGGATAGAGACAAGTCATGTTGTCAACTTAGTTGGACATATATAGTTAGGACCAGGGGGTGCGTTGCGTTTAGATATCCGATAGGATTGTCTATGTTAAAGCAGGAAATAATTACAACATTTTCTCTCTATTTTCTTTTCTTTTAGAGCAAAATGGCAAAACAGTATGCCCACAGGATGGTAATAGCGGCCATAGAAAGGGTGTTGTTATACACAAAAAGCGTAGCCTTCGAAGAAGCTGACATCTTAGAGCTTCGCTTGAGGCAAGAGCGTTTGGACGAGTGCTGGGCGCACTTAAGCACCGTCCACGACAAGTTAGTGTTGGCGAAAGGGGCTGACGTTAATGCTGCCGAAGCAGCATTAATTGAGGCAGAGGAAAAGTATTATGCCGCAAAAGGCATAATTTTACGAAAAAAAACAGCCTTCAGCCAGCGAACGAGCAACAGCCAGCGTCGCCAGTGTCGAATTCGGACAGCCATCAACAGCGAGCGATATCTGTGCAAGTACAGATGCCAGCGCAGCATCACGGAATAGCGAATACTTGGGGTTTCTTCGACGGAGACCTCACAAACTGGCAAGGGTTCTACGACCGGTTTGTGGCGGCCATCCATAGTAATGACGGAATAGCGCCAGCATATAAATTCAGTTATCTGACAAATTCATTGAGGGACGAAGCTGCCAGGACGATGGGCAAATGGCAACTCACGGATAATTATTACCAGGAGGCTTGGAAGCGCCTTAACCAACTTTACAACAGGAAGTATTCGACATGCAGGATGCTTTTTAAGACATTCACGGATTTGCCCAAATTGCCAGCGAATCCGGACAGCGCCGCCTTGCAAAACATATCCAACGTAATACACGAGATTTTGCGGCAATTGTGGGCGCAAGGGGCTCCGGTAGAGTCGTGGGACTTGGTGGTCCCAATGATACACGAGCGACTGGACCAGGAAACAGCGAGACGGTGGGAGTTGCATAGGAACTCCGAGGCACCAACCTGTCGACAGATGCTAGACTTCCTTGATCGTCAGGCGGCAGCCAGCAGTAGGCCCACGACCAGTCGTCAGCGTTACGATAGATTCGAAAGCGAGCGTGAAGTAAGGCCCCCAAGGACAGCAGCAGCCTCATCGGTCAGCAAATACAACAAGCCAGCAACAAGAGACCAGACAGCTAGACAGCAGCCAGCAGGAAGAGTGCCAGCGAGCATAACAAAGAAGGAGAGTGGACGTAGGCACACATGTGAACTATGCGGGGACCAGCATCAGCTATACAGTTGCGGCCAGTTCAAAGAGCTAAACCTGTCTGCAAGAAGAAGCTATGTAAGGAAGCAGGAACTTTGTGAAAATTGCCTGAAGAGAGGACATGGCATATACGAATGCTTTCAGGATCCGTGCCCCAGATGTCCATGTAAACAAATGCACAATAGCGTACTGTGCCCGATGTTAGTGAGCAGCAAGTCAGCACCAGTGATGAATGCCTCAGCATTCAAGTTGAGGAAGCGGGAAGCCGAATGACTGACCGAGGCCCCATTGGCCAAGCGAAAGCGGACAGCAGCAAGGAAAAGGACAGCAAAATCAGCAAAATTAAATAAGGATAGTGTTAAGAAATCGATTAAGCTAGAGAAAATAAAAGATACTCAAAGATACCCCTTTTGTATAAATTATTTTAAGCAAGTTATTTCAGCGGGACAGGGTACTCTTCTACCAACAGTGTTGGTGCGGATTCAGGTAGAAGGCAGGATACTCGGGCCAATAAGGGCACTATTATTCTGTTCGTCGTCGAGTGCAGTCGCATAATCAATTTAGCTCCGCAATTCAACTTTTCCCTTTGTTGCAATTTTTTTCGCTTGTGCTTATCAACCCAAAACAATTTTTGTTTTTTGTGCCACTTACACAACATTTTTTTGTTACCTTGACTGACCCCCTTTTTCGCGAGTGTTTTTCCACTAAAGAGTGTGTGACCCTATTATTAATAATTATGTCGCATTGTTGTGATTTTGCCCAGTGTGCAGACTTTGACCATAAAAATGCTGACCAAGTTGCGTGTAGAGGTGTTTGCGGTAAACGCTTTCACCCCCTTTGCCTGGGACTAAATAAAAGGTCTAGTATGTATTTAAAAGACTATATGGCGAATTTTTTCTTCTACTGCGATGATTGCAAAGATATATCTTTATCGCACGTTATGCTTGCCATTAAATGTCTCAGCGACTACAATACCACTATCCAGGCCGATATTAAGCAACTACATAAAAAAATTATTTGTCAGATGCAACCGTTAGATGATCTAGTTAAAAATTTCGATGATCTCAGAAACGCTTTTGAATGCTCGGATAGACGATCTGCTTTGAAATATTCTTCCTTTGAAAAGCAACTTGCCGCGTTAACGGTATCAGTGTCCAATAGCTCTCGCGATGACCAAATCGAACAAAAAATTATATCGTTTAAATCCGAACTTACAAAACTATTGAATAATTATCAAAAAGCCGGCTCTATTGAAAAACTAAACCAAAACATTGAAACTATCCGCTCCGACCTTGATTTGCATATGCAAAATTCCTCCAAAATTGTGATTCCTGGTTTACGTCATCCTCTTGCTCTACTTGAAGAAGTAGTAAGCAAAATAAACCAAATGAATAGTGACCTTTTGGAAGCTCGGCTTAGTAATGGTGATATACAAGAAGACATCAGAATGGCTAACTGCAAAATCGACAGCATTCCAGACCAACTCCAACAAAGCCCATCTGCTTACAACAATTCAATTCTGGCCGAAATAATGGATTCCACGCCCTATATACCTCTATCACTCTGTCAACCACTCCCACCTTCGACTCAAGCATCTTCCCAGGACGAAGCTGTAGATATTGCTCAAAATCCTACAAAAGACACTTCCAAGGTCTCAATATCTTCTTCTACACCAACGCTTCTTCTGCCAACTGCAACCTTACCACCTCTACCAGGACTCCACCATTCTCTTCAGCCGCCATCTACTGCGACATCATCGCAATTACCAGCTTTTCAACCCCCTCTCTCACCAGATATACCAACTATCAATCGTTTTGGAACTACTTGGACCATGTCTGAATGGAATAACAGACTTAGGAAACTCCACAACAATGCCGACTACACTACATTTTTTGTTAAAGGCGCTCCCCATCTTGCTGACGCGCGTTGGTTAATGGACATATTTTATAAGAAGTTCAACATTTCCATCAAAGAATGTCAGAAGATCTCTGCAACTCGCTCTAAACACCAAAGTTTTAAAATTAGCATTCCATCAAAGTACCAATGGCTCTTTCCCTCAAGCATTGAAGATGTTCTCCAACTAGGAAAGATGACCATAACAAAATGGACTGAGAAGCCACGGAATGACACCAGAGCTGCCTTAACGAGACCCAGCAAGAAGCTTTTAAATACAATTCACCCAAAACCCACACCTAAGTATAAACCAGCCTCTCTTCCTCGTTCTAACTCTAACTGGAGTTATAAGACTAATGTTTTCCCTTCTTTCAATCAACGCAATCTCACTTATAATCCTGTTAAGCGTGTATCTTTTGACCTTAATCCTAATGAACAAGTCTCTCAAACCATTCCATTTCACTCCGCGCCCGCTTCTCAGACATCCCCTAATAAATTATATCCAAACTTTGCCACTTGCTCTGCTCCACCTAAAACATTGTATCCAAATTTTATTCACTCTCATACTCTTAATCCTTCTTCCTCTACTTCTCACTTATCTCAATCCAAATCTTATCCTACAACTCATCCACATGATCATTTGACTGCCGCTTGCTCTGCTCCTCCTACTCTCAATCCTTCTTCCTCTACTTCTCCCTTATCTCAATTAAAATCTTATCCTGGAACTCATCCCCATGTTCCTACCCCTCTTGATTCTCAACCATCCCCAAGGTCAACGTCTTTCATTGATCCTCTTTTCCCCCCTACTGCTAAGCTTACTAAACATCTCGTTGATCAAAACGATGATGGACGTTATGTTCTCTCCCGCCTCCGTGAGCAACGAATCTATTCCAATGTTCGCCTCTACCTTGCTTATCTTCACGACAAAGATAATGTCTGCGTTAATGGTGTGACAAGGACTAATTTAATAGTTTCTATTAATCAAGAAGGGCTTCCCACCGATCATACTGAACTAAAAAAAATCTTTGTCCGCTTTCATGAGAAACTAAATCTCACCTCGTTCGATGTGGATAATGACCTCTCTACATATGCTTCATTTGTCAGCTCCAACAGAATATCTCATCTCCAAAGGACCAGGGCGGACCACAACAAATTTTTTCGTCCCTAATTTACCTTCTAAACTTCCTCTAACTTTTTATTATCAAAATGTTAGAGGCCTTCGCTCGAAAACCCAAAATGTCTTACAGCAATCTCACGCTCTTCCTTTCGACATCTATGTTCTAACCGAGACCAACTTAACTCCAAGCATCAACAGCCAAGAATTGTTCCCACCTTCCTTTAATGTTTTTCGCGATGACCTTAACAAAGAGCCCAATGTTTTCCCTTGTCGAGGTGTGCTAATTGCCGTTAAAAATACCCTAGATTCATCGCTTCAATCAGTTTCTTCCTCATCTAATATTGATTATATATCAATAAAGATTAAACTTCCCCAAAAAACTATCTTTGTAATGTGTTGCTACATTTTACCTGGACAGCCCATTGAATCATATCAACTAGCTATAGATGCAGTTGATCAAATCTTAATTAATAGTGACCCCCATGATGATATTCTTCTTTTTGGTGATTTCAATCTTCCACATTTAAAATGGATTGCATCTGAAGATTTATCACATTTCATTACCTCGGATCAAACTGCTTCAAAAGAATGCCTATTTATTGATCGGCTTACTGATTCAAGCCTTTTCCAAGTAAGTGGTATCACCAACTTTATGAATAGACAACTCGATTTAATCTTCTCAACAGACCCAGACAACTCTAGTGTGTCTCTTTGGAATATTCCCCTTTCAAAGATTGACAGTTATCATCCCCCACTTTTTCTTTCTCTTTTTAAAGAGTGTCCCATCATAAACTCCGATAATTCTGCTCCTTCTTTCGACTTTCACAAAGCCAATTTTAGAGGAATAAATGAGTACCTTAGTAATGTATCCTTCAATTTCACAAATAATTCTATCAATGATGCAACTAATACATTCTATAGAGAATTGTATAAATCTATTTCGCTCAATGTTCCAACCTCAATGCGTAGAACATCACCATCGTCTCCGCCTTGGTATAATCGGAAGTTGCGTTCTTTAAGAAACAGGAGAAATAAGCTATGGGAACGTTTTCTTCGTTCTCGATCCGTCTCGGACTATTCCAATTATCTTGGAATTTATCTCCAATTCAATGAACTTTTCAATATCCTTTATGTACGCTATTTAAATGAAACTCAATCCAACCTAATAAATGATCCCAAGTCATTTTTCCAGTTCGTCAACTATAAGAGAAAGTCTGATGGTTTTCCTCCCTCCCTCTACCTGGAAAGTGAAAAATCAAATGACCCCCAACAGATATCTGACTTTTTTGCCAAATTTTTCAAACAATCCTTCACTGATGAGTCTTTTCAACCTGACGAGACTTATTTCAGGTACCTTCAAAACTTTTCCACTGGGCCTTTTTTTCCTCTTTCTATTGATGAAACTCTTATTGAAAATAAATTAAGTCAGCTGAGTGAAGAATTTTCTGTTGGGCCTGATAACATTCCAGCAATTCTTCTAAAAAGATGTTCTCAATCACTCTCCCTTCCACTTTCTCAAATCTTTAATTTATCTCTGTCTCTAGGCGAATTTCCCTTAATATGGAAAACATCATTTGTAACACCGATTCACAAAAAAGGCGCTAAGAATGATGTTAAAAATTACCGTCCCATTGCAAAACTTTCTTATATTCCAAAAATTTTCGAATGTCTCATTTATGAAGTTATCAGCTTCCGCTGCAGGTCTCTAATATCCCCCAGGCAACATGGATTTCTCAAGTATAAATCCACGACCACCAATCTTATTGAATTTGTGTCTTTTTCTCTCTCTGCACTTGAATCAGGAATGGAAGTTGATGTAATTACCACTGATTTTAGTAAGGCCTTTGATAAAATTTCTCATCGCCTCATACTCTTTAAATTAACAGCCCTTGGGTTTGAACCTATCTCCTTAAAATGGTTGTCCTCTTACCTTAGCCAACGCTCCTACAGAGTGCGTTTCAGGAATTCACTTTCTAACCCATTTATTGCCACTTCGGGTGTCCCTCAAGGTAGTCACTTAGGCCCTCTTCTTTTCATCCTTGCCATAAACGATATTGAAATTGTCATAAAGCATTCTAACATATCATTGTATGCTGACGATACTAAGTTTTTCAAAACGATATCTTCAGCAAATCACTCAACCCAATTACAATTTGATCTAGATAATTTCTCAATTTGGTGTCAAAAAAACTGTATGGAGTTGAATGTAGGCAAATGCCAGTCCATAACCTTTTCTCGTAAGCGCTCAGTACTGCCTCCCCGTAACTATTACCTTTCCAACCAATCTATACCTATCGTAAATTCAATCAGGGATCTTGGTGTGTTGTGCGATCGAGAGCCTAACTTCCTCTCTCACATAGATGAATTAATCCATAAATCCAACTCAGCTCTTGGATTTGTTAAACGATGGTCTAAAGAATTTACTAATCCTTATGTCACCCGCTCTTTATACATAACCTTCGTTAGACCATTACTTGAATATGCTTCTCAAGTTTGGTCTCCATTTCAACGTGTCCATATCTCAAGAATTGAAAGCATTCAAAGAAGGTTCCTCCGTTTTGCCCTCCGTGGTTTACCTTGGCAAAACCCTCTCATACTTCCCGCCTATAATGATCGTCTTCAACTCATTAATCTTAACACTCTTGAAGATCGAAGAATTATTGCTGATATCCTCTTCATTCACCGACTTGTTTCTGGTTCTGTTGACTGTCCAACACTTTATAATTCCATTTCGTTTAATACTAATCCACGCAATCTCAGAAACCCACGTCTTTTCTATCTTCCCTATCACCGTACTTCCTATGGCTCAAACGAACCCCTAACCCGTATGCTTCACGAAACAAATATGAATGTTGACAGTTTCGATTTCAACTTAAGTACTTCGAATCTGAAAATTCTTCTCCTTAACCACCTAAATTCCCGCCCATAGCTATAAGTAACCTAGTTTTAAGTTAGATTAAGTGCATTTGTAGCTTGTTTTAAGCCGAATAAATGGGGGTGTTTGCCCCCACCAAAATTAAATATTGGACTCAGGGGCACACCCCAGTCTAATAACCAGTCACATGGTAAGCGAATACAGTATTGCTACTGCGGTGGCCAGAAAGAAAGTAGTGGGAATTGATGGCGAACCAATTCCGATTAAGAGGCAAGTGAGTGTACGACTATTGCCTTGGTATGATATGGGAGAGTGGGTCGAGGAGGTATTATGGGTACTACCGAAAGAGTCTAAGTGGGAGGTAAATGCACCAGCGAAAGATATTCAGCCAGTGCAATTTCAGCCAGGGGAACATTACGCAGACCCAGCGTATTGGAAGAGCGGTCCAGTGTCAATGCTCTTGGGGGTAAGCGTCTTTGCCAGAATAATAGTGAATGCAAAGCCATATAGTAACAGAGACATGGTTGCAATTCACACAACTTTTGGGATAGTTCTTTTTGGTGGCGAAGAGCCAACTAAAGCAAGCGACGTTTTCAGCATTATGCCAGCAGCCCGTTGTTCTGAGATGGAAGATGTGGATCGGTTAGTGCGACAACTATGGGAAATGGACAAGGTTGGAAGCCACAACAGCAGGACAGCCGAGGAGCAAGCAGTAGAGGACAACTTTACACAAACAACGTATCGGGACGCAGATGGTCGTTTCGTCGATTTATGTATCTCGAGCGAAAACTCACCCGCGAGCCAGAGTTAAGAGAAAAATATGTACAGTTTATGCGTGAGTACGAACAGCTAGGGCACAAGAGGTAAGTGAAAGGACAGCCGCCAGCAGATAGGCCAGCTTATTATATACCACACCATTGTGTGACGCGCAAGTTTAGAGTAGTGTTTTATTGTAGCTGTCAGACGGATAGGCTATATCATTGAATGATGTACAATTGCTAGGGGAAAAGTTACAGCGGGATCTCCATGAGATTGTAATGAGATTTCGGAGGCATCGCATAGCAGTCAGCGCAGACATCAAAATGATGTTTCGACAGATTAGGATAGCACGACAGCAGTGGGATCTCCAGAGGATATTCTGGAGAGAATCGCCCACCGAGCAGCTAGAAGAGTATGTTTTGACGGTAGTCACATACGGGATGACGTCATCCGCCTATAATTCAGTGCGCGCACTAATTCAATGTGCACACGACCTCAATAGCACCTTCCCCAGAGTGAAGCAATTGGTGTTAAACGATTTTTATATGGACGATTGCGTGTCCGGGTGCGATGAAGAGGAAGAAGCAGTGCTTCTTATACAGCAATTAGATATAGTGTTGAGGACAGGGGGATTTGAATTACGTAAGTGGAAATCAGATAGCGATAACATTCTTCGACAGCTAAACTCCGATGAGGAGAAGGTATTAACATTTGAGTGTGAAGGACAAGCAACAGTGCTAGGGTTACAGTGGTCAATAGCGAGTGATCCATTTACCTTCACGGTACAAGCCCATGAATTAGAAACGATAGCGACGAAGAGGAAAGTTTTGAGTTCTATTGCAAAATTATATGATCCCAACGGGTACATAGCACCAGTGGTCATTCTCGGAAAGATTCTTATACAGGATATATGGAGGGTGAGTTATGGTTGGGATGAAGCGTTATCAGCGGAATTGCAGTCTAGGTGGGGAAGATTGCTCAAAGTACTAAAGCATCTGGAGAAATTTAGGATTGACCGATGGTTACACACGGGTCAACAAACAAGGGTACAAATACATGGGTTTTCGGATGCTTCAGTAACAGCATACGGAGTAGTAATATATGTGCGCACAGTGTCGACAGCTGGACAGTATAAGAGTCAATTGCTAACAGCGAAAACGAGAGTGGCTCCCTTAAAGACAGTGAGTATACCGCGATTGGAATTAGCGGCAGCGGAATTGTTAAGTCAAATGCTAATGGACTTAATAAGAGCGATGGAATGGAAAGGGGTGGAGTATATTCTATGGTCGGACTCCATGGTAGTCCTGCATTGGCTACGTAAACTTCCACGGGATATGAAGACCTATGTGGCCAATAGGGTGTCAGCAATACAAAGCCGAACTGATGTCAGCCAATGGCGCCACGTGGACACAAAAGCGAATCCAGCGGACTTTTTAAGTCGAGGACTTATGCCAGCAGAGTTAGTGGAAAGTAAACTATGGTTGCATGGCCCGGATGGGCTATGCTTGCCAGAGCATTCCTGGCCAGCGAACAAGATATCGGAATTTGCACCTGAGGAAGCAAGGGATGAAATCCAAGTGTTCTCCCTGGGAGTAATGAGCGCAAGATGGAATATTTGGATGCCAGACAAGCGTACAAGGATTCCAGTAGTAGAGTATGCCAGCAGCCTCAGTAGAGCGGTCAGCATAATTGGTTATGTATGGCGATATATCAACCGATTAAGAACAAGAGCAAGCGATAAGAGATTGAGCATTCCAGTGAGTACAGCGAAGAGAGGGTATCGTACTACGTCAGCGTTGAAAGCAGAGGAGAGAGCAGCTGCCATCAGAATACTGATAAGAGAAGCACAGTCAGAGAGTTATGGCAAAGATATTGCCGCATTGCGCAAGCGTGGACAGTTACCTGAGAACAGCAGGATTGAGTCACTTAAACCAATCTTTGACAGCGACAATAGAGTAGACGGACGCATACACAAGGCCGAAGCCGTGTACGATGTACGTCACCCAGCGATTATACCAAATAGCACACGTTTATTGTGGTTGATAGTAGATGATGCTCATATAAGAACCAAGCATGGTTCTGCGCAAGTGATGGCGCAAGTGATACGACAGCATTTCTGGATTCCCAGAATCCGCAGCGAGTTAAGGAATTATAACACAAGTGTGTGGTGTGTGTGCGACACAATTACAAGTTAGAACAGCAAATTATGTCAGAACTGCCAGCCGATAGAGTACAGCCCGGCAAGCCATTTTTACATACAGGGGTAGATTATGCAGGGCCATTTATGGTAAGAGTGACGGACAGAAAGGGAAAGCAAGTGAGCATTAGAAAGACGTGGATAGCAATATTTGTTTGTCTTAAGACAAGAGCAATCCACATAGATACAGTGGATGACTTAACGTCAGCGGCTTTTCTCGCCTGTTATAGGCGATTTGTAGGTAGGAGAGGGCGATGAGCAAGAATGTACAGCGACAATGGCACATCCTTTGTGGGTGCGGCTAAAGCGATAAAGCAAGCGTGGGAATTATGGGAGAGCGAAAGGGTATTTCACAAGCTAAGCAATGAGGGTACCGATTGGATTTTCATGGTTCCCGCTGCTCCTCATCAAGGGGGTATATATGAGGCGGCGGTTAAGTCGATGAAATATCATCTTCAGCGAATAGTAGGCCAGCATATATTAGAGAGTGAACAACTCAGAACGTTGTTGATAGAGATAGAGGGCATACTTAATTCCAGGCCAATACATCCATTGCATGATGATCCAGCGGATTTGCAAGCGCTTACACCAGGACATTTCCTGATTGGAGAGCCGATAGTATTGCCTCCTCCATTTACATTAGCCAGTGAAACGCCGGCAAGAGGGGTAAAGTTATGGAAAGAGCGACAGTCAATGCTAGAGCATTTTTGGAAGAGATGGAGGGAAGAGTATTTAGTGACGTTACAAGAAAGGAAGAAGTGGCGAAGGGAAAAGGAGAGTATAAGAATTGGACAGCTAGTGATAGTGAGGAATGAGAATCTCCCGCCAGCGTTATGGTCATTGGGTAGAGTCAGCCAGCTGATATATAGCAAAGATGGAATAGTGCGATCAGTGAAAGTGCAGACAGAGACAGGGCAATTAGCTAGACCGGTGCAGAAATTGTGCATATTACCAGTGGAAACAGATAGTTAAAGCTATATGGTCTTGCAAACCAATAGCGAGCATAATGATAATATTTAGTGATATAGCCAGCCAATCAATAGCGAGCATAGTGATAATATTTAGTGATATAGCCAGCCAATCAATAGCAAGTATAGTAATGATAGTTAGTGATATATAGTAAGCGAACCAATAGCGAAGCGTAGCGACGATAGTTAAATCAATATGATCTTACAAACCAATAGCAAGGCACAGTGATAGTGGATAGCATACAGCAAGTGCTAGTGAATCGAGAGGGCGAAGGGATAGGCAGGATAATCCATATCTGCTTGGAGAAATTTAGGATTGACCGATGGTTACACACGGGTCAACAAACAAGGGTACAAATACATGGGTTTTCGGATGCTTCAGTAACAGCATACGGAGCAGTAATATATGTGCCCACAGTGTCGACAGCTGGACAGTATAAGAGTCAATTGCTAACAGCGAAAACGAGAGTGGCTCCCTTAAAGACAGTGAGTATACCGCGATTGGAATTAGCGGCAGCGGAATTGTTAAGTCAAATGCTAATGGACTTAATAAGAGCGATGGAATGGAAAGGGGTGGAGTATATTCTATGGTCGGACTCCATGGTAGTCCTGCATTGGCTACGTAAACTTCCACGGGATATGAAGACCTATGTGGCCAATAGGGTGTCAGCAATACAAAGCCGAACTGATGTCAGCCAATGGTGCCACGTGGACACAAAAGCGAATCCAGCGGACTTTTTAAGTCGAGGACTTATGCCAGCAGAGTTAGTGGAAAGTAAACTATGGTTGCATGGCCCGGATTGGCTATGCTTGCCAGAGCATTCCTGGCCAGCGAACAAGATATCGGAATTTGCACCTGAGGAAGCAAGGGATGAAATCCAAGTGTTCTCCCTGGGAGTAATGAGCGCAAGATGGAATATTTGGATGCCAGACAAGCGTACAAGGATTCCAGTAGTAGGGTATGCCAGCAGCCTCAGTAGAGCGGTCAGCATAATTGGTTATGTATGGCGATATATCAACCGATTAAGAACAAGAGCAAGCGATAAGAGATTGAGCATTCCAGTGAGTACAGCGAAGAGAGGGTATCGTACTACGTCAGCGTTGAAAGCAGAGGAGAGAGCAGCTGCCATCAGAATACTGATAAGAGAAGCACAGTCAGAGAGTTATGGCAAAGATATTGCCGCATTGCGCAAGCGTGGACAGTTACCTGAGAACAGCAGGATTGAGTCACTTAAACCAATCTTTGACAGCGACAATAGAGTAGACGGACGCATACACAAGGCCGAAGCCGTGTACGATGTACGTCACCCAGCGATTATACCAAATAGCACACGTTTATTGTGGTTGATAGTAGATGATGCTCATATAAGAACCAAGCATGGTTCTGCGCAAGTGATGGCGCAAGTGATACGACAGCATTTCTGGATTCCCAGAATCCGCAGCGAGTTAAGGAATTATAACACAAGTGTGTGGTGTGTGTGCGACACAATTACAAGTTAGAACAGCAAATTATGTCAGAACTGCCAGCCGATAGAGTACAGCCCGGCAAGCCATTTTTACATACAGGGGTAGATTATGCAGGGCCATTTATGGTAAGAGTGACGGACAGAAAGGGAAAGCAAGTGAGCATTAGAAAGACGTGGATAGCAATATTTGTTTGTCTTAAGACAAGAGCAATCCACATAGATACAGTGGATGACTTAACGTCACCGGCTTTTCTCGCCTGTTATAGGCGATTTGTAGGTAGGAGAGGGCGATGAGCAAGAATGTACAGCGACAATGGCACATCCTTTGTGGGTGCGGCTAAAGCGATAAAGCAAGCGTGGGAATTATGGGAGAGCGAAAGGGTATTTCACAAGCTAAGCAATGAGGGTACCGATTGGATTTTCATGGTTCCCGCTACTCCTCATCAAGGGGGTATATATGAGGCGGCGGTTAAGTCGATGAAATATCATCTTCAGCGAATAGTAGGCCAGCATATATTAGAGAGTGAACAACTCAGAACGTTGTTGATAGAGATATAGGGCATACTTAATTCCAGGCCAATACATCCATTGCATGATGATCCAGCGGATTTGCAAGCGCTTACACCAGGACATTTCCTGATTGGAGAGCCGATAGTATTGCCTCCTCCATTTACATTAGCCAGTGACACGCCGGCAAGAGGGGTAAAGTTTTGGAAAGAGCGACAGTCAATGCTAGAGCATTTTTGGAAGAGATGGAGGGAAGAGTATTTAGTGACGTTACAAGAAAGGAAGAAGTGGCGAAGGGAAAAGGAGAGTATAAGAATTGGACAGCTAGTGATAGTGAGGAATGAGAATCTCCCGCCAGCGTTATGGTCATTGGGTAGAGTCAGCCAGCTGATATATAGCAAAGATGGAATAGTGCGATCAGTGATAGTGCAGACAGAGACAGGGCAATTAGCTAGACCGGTGCAGAAATTGTGCATATTACCAGTGGAAACAGATAGTTAAAGCTATATGGTCTTGCAAACCAATAGCGAGCATAATGATAATATTTAGTGATATAGCCAGCCAATCAATAGCGAGTATAGTGATAATATTTAGTGATATAGCCAGCCAATCAATAGCAAGTATAGTAATGATAGTTAGTGATATATAGTAAGCGAACCAATAGCGAAGCGTAGCGACGATAGTTAAATCTATATGATCTTACAAACCAATAGCAAGGCACAGTGATAGTGGATAGCATACAGCAAATGCTAGTGAATCGAGAGGGCAAAGGGATTGGCAGGATAATCCATATCTGCTTGTTCTTTATATTTCACAGACCAGCCAATGAGATCACCGCAATCTTGAGCCAATCAGCGACCAAGTGGGACAGACCAACCAGCCGAGAAGTGAAAAACCTATCGGGAAAACGTTCGTTTTCGCGGGGAGTGTTCCGAATGGGGACCATTCGTAGTAAAAACTACCATCATCTAGAGACGACAGCCCTGGAAAACCAATAAGAAGCAACCCAATACAGACAGCAATCAACAATTTATATAAGAGCTTATGTACTATTATTTAGCATGCCAGCCTGTGAGCGGTACAGAATGTATTAATCTAGTCAGTCATCTTCCAGCGTTCGTATAGTGATTAATAAATTGGGTTTTTTCCGCAAGTCGGTTTTCCCAAAGAAAAATGGCCGGTCTTATTATTTTCTTACTTATAAATTTAGGGATTTAAAGGTGGCGACTCCTATTTTTGGAACAAAAATAAGTCGTGCCTAAACAGAGAGAGTTCTCTATGGGTGAGTTGCAACAGTCTGAGTGGAGAGTTGTTTCTTTCCACTTTGGATCCCTTAGAGTCGCATAAGTTCATGTGTCCAAGGCGACCGAACTAGTGTGGTTCTAAGAAAATTTATTATTTGTAGGATTTAGGTATATAATTGGGTTTTTGTTGTGAGTTAAGAAGGTATAAGGTGGCAAATCGTAACAACTAGATTTGTCTGATAGGTAGGAGAAGTTACTTGACGGTTCATACTCGGTTTCTTGAAGCACATCCTATTTGAAGAGGTCGACTGTAAGGGAAGGCAAAGGGGGATCGAAGTAAAAGATCGAAGAGGGTAAGAACTTGTAGTTCTGTGAGTGGAAAGGAGAAATGAATGAACGACAGGTTGTCTCTTGGGTGACTTGAAGTGTCATAGGTCTCTGACGAACATCAGGGAGGACCTCAAGAGTTGCTGTGACAACTGTCAATCGAGTTAATTGTCTCTGTTGTACATACAGTAGAGAATGGCAGATTCTGGATATACATCACTGATGTGTATAGGGGTTTGTTTCCTTCTTTCAGTATTTAATTTTTGTGGTACAGATGACGCACCATGAAGGGTAAGTTCACTGGGTCGCCACTGGGAATTCTGTCTGTACACTGTGACAATGATAACCAATTCGTTTTGTCCATTGATATTATTTCAAATTTTACGTTACATGCCATGGAAATATACAACACTTTATTTCCCAACGACGGGTCACTACCTGGGATAGTAGGAGCTATCAACAACGTGGAAGTCAATGCAGCAGGAGCCGAAAATGATGCAGCAGGAGCCAGATATAATGCAGCAGAAGAAGAAAGTAATCAAAATCAGCCAGGCAATCAAAATCTACCGCGCACTGCGAGAACATTAAATAGTGTGTTAGAAGCTTTCGATGATTTCTGTGTTCCCTTAAAAAATATAACCATGGAGTCGTTCAAGTACAACACCATCATTCAACGTGGAAAACAACCGTTCTCTGAGTATGAGACAGAATTGCGAAAACAAATCCAACATTGCGAATTCAAATGCATATGTGAAGTATCGTATGATTAACGTATGCTGAGAGACCGCATCATAATTGGAGTTGCAAACAAGAAATTACAACTCAAGCTAGGAAAAATGAAAGTCTTAAAACGGTGATTGACACCTGCAAGGTATTCGAAGCTGCAAACACAAAAAAAAACTCTTGGACAACAACAATCAACAACAACAAATTCATAGCATAACGAGGGAACAGCCAAATAAGTCTATGGATTATCGCCGCCACTGTTATAACTGTTGACATGTACCATTTTCAATGGCATATTTGCGTGAGTGCAAAGCAAATAACATCAATTGCACTTCTTGTGGAAAGAAAGGGCATTTTAGCAAATGGTGCAAGGGGGGTAACAACAGCAACAGATTGTATTCAAAATTGGGAAACAACAACAACATCGTGGATGAAAAGCAACTGGGTAACAACAACAGCAAGGAAAAAAAAGCTGTGAATATTCTTTCGGAGGGAAATTCTTGGAATTCTTGGAATGATTCAGGTAATTTAAATGTATAGCATATTGATGGGATGGAAAATGATTTTATTACGTATTCATGTATTAATAGATTAAGTAGGAATATGAAAAGCTTATCAAGATGGACAAGAAATTTATTATCAATAATATTGAAGTTACCTTTAAAATCGATACTGGTGCAGATCAATTGCATTCCACTTAGTTTAATTAAAAAGTGTCAAATTAATTTGTTAAATGAAGACAACAATTTTTGTGTTATGGATTACAATGGAAATAAAATAAAAATTGTTGGTTCAGTTATACTGCATTGTGTTGATCAAATTTCTCATACGGAACAATCTGCTCAATTTCTTGTTGTCGATGACGCATGTGAGCCTGTACTTCGCTTAAAAACATGTATTGAATTTAATTTAATAACTCGATTGGATATAATCTCAATCACTTTGCCCAAAACAGTTGAGGAATTTTTTGAGGAAAACGAAGATCTTTTTGATGGGTTGGGCGAACTTTCCGGTAGCATTCATATTGAATTGATAGAAAACGCAATACCGGTACTGCACTACAAAAAACGTATTCCTTTAAGTTTAATTGAAAAATTGAAACTCGAACTAAAAAAAATTATCGAAATGAAAGTTATTTCGCCGGTTGATTATCCTACTGAATGGGTAAACAATTTTCAGGTAATTGAAAAACCTAATGGAAAGTTGCGTTTATGTTTAGGTCCAAAACCTTTGAATGCGTGTTTTAAAAGGGAACATCTTTTAATTCCCACTATAGAGGATTTTATTAGCAAGTTATATGGGAAACGTATTTTTACGGTACTTGATCTTTCAAGTGGATTTTGGCATATGAAACTAGAAAAAAAAGCTCAGATCTCACAACGTTTATGACTCCCTTTGGTAGGTACAAATTCAATCGGGTACCTTTTGGCTTAAATTTTTGGTCCAAATTTTTGGAGTCATTCCTGGGGTGGTGATTTATTTTGACGACATAGGAATCGCAGCGGAGAACGAAAGGTAACACGACCGAATTTTAAAACTAGTAATTAAACGGGCACGTGCGAACAACATTAAGTTCAATGCAAAGAAAATTCAGTATTGGAAAACACAAGTAAAATTAATGAGACATATTTTGGAAAATGGGAAAATAAAATGTACAGAAGCATATCGCTATGCAATTTTAAACATGAAAAAGCCGGAAACAAACATGATGTTATGAGAATATTAGGTCTTTTTAAGTACTTAGGGAATTTTATACCAAACTTATCACCGAAAACAGCCACTCTGCGTAATTTAACTCGGAACGATTGCAAGTTCTGTTGGACTCAAGACCATGAAATTGAAATGAATAATCTATTGAAAATTGTTGCATCTGATCCAGTTCTTGCTGTCTATGACCCACATAAATGTGTGACTGTTCAGACGGATGCATCTAAAGATGGCATAGGTTGTGTCTTGATACAAGAGGGTCATCCAGTCGCATATGCATCGTGACATTAAGTAAATCTGAAGAAAAGTGGGCACAAATCGAGAAAAAACTGTTAGCAGTTGTAGCTTTCTCATGTCAGCGATTTCATTTTTTTCTATATGGGCGTGATTTCATCGTTGAAAGTGATCACAAACCACTCGAGGTTTTAATAAAACGTGACCTTGATAACGTATCACCACGTTTACCAAGATTGTTTATGTTCTTGTTAAAGTATCCTTTAATGCAATTAATTTATAAACCAGGAAAGCAAATGTTGGTAGCGGACTGCCTTTCACGGGCTCAATTATGCGACAGTTCCGAATTCAGTGATTTGTCGGGTGTCATTCACATGGTAACAAAATCAGCTTGCTTATCGAAAGAAAACTTTGATTACTATTTGTTAGTTTTAAACCGAGATGAAAATTACAAAATTTCACCAACTCGATAGTTTTTCTAAAATTTTTTACAAATATAAAGATGACCTACATTGTAAAAATGGAATTTTATTCAAAGACCACCGATTAGTTATCCCATATGAGTTGCAGGAAAAAATAATAAAAATGGTCTTGGTCTCCAAATAATATTCGTCCTCCTTACTCTCATAGACTTGCGTTAGTTAAACTTCCCTCTATCACCCATCATAGGCAATACCTTCAGTTTTGCTTTATTACTAATGTGATGAATGGCTCTATACTATCTCCATCAGTTCTAAGTAGATTTAACTTTAGTTTCAGTCGTACCAGCATAAGATAAGTAGATCAAACTATGGTGCCAATAATCCAATAAATCAAATGGTCTTAATCTTTAATAAGTATTATTTTCTTATAGTTTCAATAAATGATAATTTCAAAAGCGAATCTTTCAAAACTTTATTTTATAATGCCTTAGCATAAATGCAGGCTTTTATTAATTAATTGTAATTCATGATAATTTTGTACTTTGTAATAATGTAGTTCATAAGTTTGTAAACGTTAGTTATTAACGACTTAAATAAATAAATGATTCATGGTCCACATCTGGACATCGAAAAATCACTGTCATCAGCAAGAATAAAGTACTTTTGGCCAGGAATGTCAAATCAGATGAAAGAAATGGTTTCGTCTTGTGAAATCTGTGAAAAATTTAAACGCAATAATCAAAAGGAACCATTGTTACAGAAAATTTCGCCTGAATACCCATTCCATATAGTAGCAATGGATTTGTTTTAATACACCGGTCAGGATTTCATATCGTTAATTGATTCATATTCCATTTTCAGCTATGCAGAAAAACTTAAAAATAAAACTTCGAAACATATCATTGAAATTATTTCGGAACTATTCAATATTTTTGGTTTCTCTACAATCATTAAATGTGACAACAGTCCATTCGGTTCTTATGAATTTGAATTATTCGCTAAGAAAGATAGTATTTTCTTAAAAATCTCAAGTCCTTGCGATATGCCCAAAGTAACGGACTTGCAGAAAAAGGGGTAGCTATTACTAAAAATAGGTATTTTAAAACGATGTGCGGAAATAGACGAAACTGACCAATTCAAATATAGAATCTTAGAATACAATTCGACTCCGGTAGCAAGTATGCATTATTCATCATCTGAGTTATTTTTCGGAAGAGTAAAAAAAACAAAACTACCGATCTCAAACGCATTACTTTGTCGGAACATTGTAAGTAAGCAGATTGTTCAAAATAAAATTGAAAAAAGAAACGAAAACAGAAATACTATCTGTTCTTAATATGGGGGATCAAGTTATATTTAAAAAGAATGAAAAAGAGTGAAACTATGGCATGATAATTATTATAGAAGATATCGCAGGTTTATAGCTTAGACATCAAAGAAAGGGTTTGACGTAAGTGACTTTTTAATTGAAGAAAATGTAAACAAACCGTTAAAAGATGTTAAAGATAATAAGTTAAAAGATATAAATATTGATCCTAGACCCAATAGTTCTAAATACTGTGAAAATATTGACATAGAAATCAATCCTAATGTGAATGTGGACGAACCCAAATCATTGTCTGGAAATTCTGAGCAGAATATTGAATCTGTAGGTGATTTGGACTCCGAAACATCTGATAATAATGAAATCAAACCAATAATAAATGTAAGTGAAAACTATAGTTTAAGAAGTGGTCGCATTATTCGCCCACCTAATCGATATGGTTATGATTAGAATAAAGAAATGCAGTAATGAATTAGTTTAAGTAAAATAAGGCTTTTACATTATATATGTTTAAAAAAAAGCCATGTAATAAATGTACATTATTTATTTTTATATAAATTATTTAGTCCTGGTAACCCCATGAATATTGCTAGTGAATACAAACTACACAGACAGAATTGTAAAATCTCTTCAGTCAGTTGAAGTTTGCCCTTAATAAAGAACAGTGCTTAACTAAATGCAAAGTGTGTTTTATTCTTATATAATATACATATTTATATATAGTACAGGTGGTTTCTTACATCAAATAACCAACAAAAACTTTACATCTTACAATTATCTTTGCATCTTAAAATTCTAATTAACGTAACGTAATTTTAACTTTATCGTATAATAACGTCAATTTGTTTAATGTACAAAATGGGGTTTTAACGCGATTAGATTAGTTTTGTAGAATTTTGAAAATGAATTTAAAGTACCGCTCCTTTCTGTATCTTCGAAAATAGTTCATTAAATAATTCACGCTTCGAATCCCGCGCGATAGTTGTAGAGTAGTAGGAAAAAGCCTATTTGAGACTTCTCCTCAATTTTGTTTCTTTTCAATTTTTCTCGGAAATAGTTTTAGTTGGAAAAGCGTCTGAACTCGTCCATAATACCTCTGTTCGCGTACCCAAATGAAACAGTTTGCATTCGATTTCATACGTTTACATTAACACAAAAAGCGTTCGCGTACTGAGAGATGAACGAAAGATGAACGAAAGAAAATAACAGCTGTTTTATTCTTTCGTTCATTTATTTGCAAGTTTTTGCCCACTGAAATTTCATCTGGTAAGAACTTGAACTCTGTCAAAATCGAATGACGTAAACATTTGTTGTTGCAGATGACCCTTACCGCGAAGAGTTAACCAATCAAAAAATTCGAATTTGACGTTTTTCAAGTTTTTACACAAAAAGCGTTCGTGTACTTTTCGGTAAGTGAGAGAAATTTTTCTCTCATTTGAGAAATTTTGACAGTTTTCATTTTTTGGCACAAAATGTACGCGAACAGAGGTAATGTTTCGACAAGTTTTGGAAACACATCCAACATTTTGTCGAAACGTTGTTTGTGTGCGTGAGTGTAAGTTTTGGCAAGTTTTGGAAACACATCCAACAACTTGTTGAAACCGTGTTTGTGTGTGTGTGAGTATGTTTCGTTCGATCCCACCACGGTTGTTTTCTAGGAGAGCATCAAACTTCCAGAAAGCCGTGACCGATGATCTCGAAACGAATGGTTGTGTTGTATCGTTGTAGGTATGAGTGATTGACTGGAATGGACGAGTTAAGAAAGTTGTATATGAAAATAAGCTTGGAAGGCACTCTTGGGAGAGCCTTATAAGCGCATACAAGAAGAAAAAGTAAAATCGAGAAATTTTGGGGAAGGAAAAAAAATCGAGGAGGAGTTATATTTTTATGTTTATTTTGGATCGAGGATTTTTGGAATTGACTAGAATCAGGATTCGAGACGTGAGGAGTTGAAAAGGAGATACTAGAAAGGAGTTATTACCAAGATAAGATAAGTAGTTTGTGTTAGATTGTGAATATAAATATATATTTGAAATTCTAAAATATATATTTATATTTAACGTGTATACAAGTTTTTCCCTAAGAACCCATTTTACTTTCTTTTTTTTTGTCTTTTTGATCTACCTGTTATTACACTTTTTTTTCTCTTCCGTGTCCTTCGTTCGTGGAAGACTGAGGAAACAAATTCTTAATTCGTGTCGTGCGTTGCCGCCGTCGGTATCGGTGTACAATTACTTTTTTTTTTGTTTTCTGAAATTAAATTGATCGCGTTTTAAAAGATCGATCAGATTAATAAATTAATTAAATTACCCCTTTTCTTCTATCGTGTTCGCGAATTAAAAGTGCAATAAAGTAGCGGCCAACGTGGGGCCCAAAGTGGAAGTTTTTTTTTATTGTATTTATTGTGTTTTTTTTTTCTTTCTCATCAATCTTTTGATTGAAAAAAAAAGTTATAATAATTCTTTCTTTTTTTCTATTGGTGTAGTTTTTCCTCTTAAAAATAAAAAGTTGTTGTGGAACGGAAGCAGAAAAAAACAATGACGAGGGATTCCAGTATCCAACAAAAGAAGCAGTGTAGCAACCGAAGTTTTTTGGTGATATTTTTTTATTATTAGTGTTGTAAACTTGTTTTTTTTTTTATTCTGTGTTGTCTACTGTTTTTTTATTATTTCATACATCCCAAATGTTTACTCTTGTTTTGTGGTGATTTTTTTAAGTTTTTTTTTTGTTAGTAGGTATTGTTTTTACTTGCGATTATAGGTACTATAAGGCAAGTTATGGATTCGTGCAGAAAAAAAAATTTGAGATGACAATCACACATGACATTACGATGATGGAGAAGTCGAAAAAAGTGGGTCTGGAAATTCCGTCCGTCTGTCCGTCTGTCTGTCTGTATGTCTGTTCGCGCCTCTGGAGGCTGAACGGGTGGGCCGATTTGCTTCAAATTTGGTATTTAGGATTTATTTGGCCGTCCCTCGGGACAAATTTTTTATTTTTGCACTAGGTCCAAAAATAACGGCACCTGCCATACAATCTTGAAGACAAAAATTGATTTTCTCAAAAACGGCTCTAACGATTTTGATGAAACTTTCAGAATGCTATTTTTGCAAGAAAATCTATCTTTTGGTTTGAATTTTTTTTTCAAAATTTGTCTAATAACGGTACCTCTCATAGAACCAGTATTTTCAAATCAAAATTTCTCGTAAACTATACATTCGATTTCAATAAAATTTTGGCCAAAGGAAGTCATTCATAATTTTATTAATATGGCATTTCAAAATTTTCGAAAAACTTTTTTTTTATTTCTTTAAATTTTTTCAAAAAATTTTTTGGTTTTCGAAATATGTTGGAAACGGGTACATTGATTTTTTTTTTAATTATTTTTCAAATGTAAACTACAGATGGGCATATATTTGCATACTCAAATAAATTTCAAAATATTTTTTGAAAAAGTTTTTCAAAAATAACCTTTTAAAAAAAAAACTGGTCCAACGATTTTCAATATTTTTTTCCTAGATTGACGTATAGCTTTGAAATTTTATTGCATACTTAGTTTTTCCGAGAAAACTCTTAAACTAATTTAAAAAATAAAAGAATTTTCATTATTATATAATTTTTTTTTAATATCCATATATGCACCCACTACGCAATTGCTTATCATAAGAGCAAGTTCGTGCGACCCAGTCGTGCATTTTATTTTTTTCTCGCGTGGGACAGATAGCTATCATGAAATTTTTTTTGCGTGTTTTGCGAATCGAGTGGAATTAAAGTGCGTTCATTTCAGTGATAGGTGATAGTTTTTTTTCTTATTTCTTTTTTCTCGCGTGAGATTTTTTACTTGCGATTATAGTTACAATAAGGCAAGTTATGGATTCGTGCAGAAAAAAAATTGAGATAACAATCACACATGACATTACGATGATAGAGAAGTCGAAAAAAGTGGGTCTGGAAATTCCGTCCGTCTGTCTGTCTGTCTGTTTGTGCCTCTGGAGGCTGAACGGGTGGGCCGATTTGCTTCAAATTTGGTATTTAGGATTAATTTGGCCGTCCCTCGGAACAAATTTTTTATTTTTGCTCTAGGTCCAAAAATACCGGCACCTGCCATACAATCTTGAGGACAACAATTGATTTTCCCAAAAACAGCTCTAACGATTTTGATAAAACTTTCAGAATGCTATTTTTGCAAAACAATCTATCTTTTGGTTTGAAACTTTTTTTCAAAATTTGTCTATTAACGGTACCTCTCATAGAACCAGTATTTTCAAATCAAATTTTCTCGTAAGCTCTACATTCGATTTCAATAAAATTTTGGCCACGGGAAGTAATTCATAATTTTATTAATATGGCATTTCAAAATTTTCAAAAATTTTTTATAATTTTTCCAAAAAAATTTTTGGTTTTTGAAATATGTTGGAAACGGGTACATTGATTTTTTTTAAATTATTTTTCAAATGTAAACTACAGATTGCCATACATTTGCATACTCAAATAAATTTCAAAATATTTTTTGAAAAAGTTTTTCAAAAATAACTTTTTAACAAAAAAAAACTGGTCCAACGATTTTCAATATTTTTTTTTCCTAGATTGACGTATAGCTTTGAAATTTTATTGCATACTTAGTTTTTCCGAGAAAACTCTTAAACTAATTTAAAAAAATAAAAGAATTTTCGAAATTATTTAATTTTTTTTAATGTCCATATATGCAGCCACTACGCAATTTCTTATCATAAGAGCAAGTTCGTGCGACCCAGTCGTGCATTTTATTTGTTCGTGTTATAGGTATATTTCGAAAATTGAGTAAAGATTGAATTGAGTTTTATTTAGTGACTAGCTGACCCGGCGAACTTCATTCCGCCTTAAATTGACTAAATGTCTTTTTCGAAAGTCGAGCCTCTCTTAAGAAAGAATTACGCGATTGATATTAAATTGATTAAAATTAGTTTTATTTAAACAGAAATGATTAGGTCACTCCAACGCTGTGTGATAAACAACGTTGTTTGTTTTTTTTTTTGGCCGGTACATAAACAAACAATGCAGATGGCTTTCCGACACGCGAACACTTACAGTTGTCCATGAGAAAAGCAAGGGAATTCAAGATTAAGGCCACACACTTGCAACGATTGGCCTTGCGATTTGTTAATTGTCATGGCGTATGCGGTTGAATCCGCTTAAACTCGAATGGCAAGTCGACTGGTATCAAAGGAATTCTTGGAATGAGAACTTCTTCGCCTTTGAACTTGCCTTTGATTATTGTCGCTTGGATGACGTTGTTCATGAGTTTCTTCACTGCCAACTTAGTTCCATTGCATAGTTTTGGTTGGTTCAGATTGCGCAGCATTATGATGACAGAGCCGACTTTGAGTTGCAAATTGTGTGGTGGTAGACCGGGAACATCCAACGAATTCAAAAATTCAATTGGATAGTTTGTTGCTTCGTCATCATTTGTTATGCGATGCACCAATTTTAACGGATGCAGTGGAGCTGCGATTTTATTTTGAATGATGAAATTCGAATCATCGACGTCATTATTTTTCGCAGCTAATATCGCGCGTTCACTGAGCCAATCGTGGTTCAAATAATTGTGACCGATGTTAGAGAACACTTTGCTGATGAGTTCTTCCTTCTATGATGTGAATTCACAATTCAGCGGGAACGAACTCAGGCCAGTTGCAGCATCAACGGTAATTCGACCATTTCCAATTGCCAATTGTTTCTTTGCAAAATCATCGGCTGATGGATCGTTCTGCAACGCAACTCGCATGTACGTGGTCAACTGCAGCTTCTTTACGTATCGCCAGAAATACGTTAATTTAGGCAAGCGTTGAGTTCATCTCCAGGCGTTGATCGCGGGATTACTGGTAACATTTGACGGAAATCACTGGCTAGCATAATATCATTGCTCCTCCAAAGCGTCTCATATTGTTCCGTAGATCTTTCATTGTTCGATCAAGAGCCTCCAATGCTCGCTTGTGTGCCATTGTGCATTCATCCCAGATGATAATTTTGAAAGTTTTCAACACTTGTGCCATAGCTGAATTTCTTGAAATATTGCTTGTTGGTTCGTCATTCAACTGCAGATTCAGTGGCAATTTTAACGCTGAATGTGCTGTGCAACCACTTTCCAACAACGTGGCTGCTATTCGAGAAGAGGCAACCGCAAGCGCTATGTCGGATCTTGACCGAATTGAAGTAAAAATCAACGAAAGGAGAAACGTTTTGTGAGAAAGTATTGCGTCCCAATGATTGTCGTTGGCAAACAAATTCATCCGCTGACAGGCTTCTCTAAATGTGGCACACAGCACACCATCAACAGTGCGCAGGTTCTCGTACGAAGTTTGACCAGGCACATTGAACAAAAGCAATCGCAGATAGAAGCAGTCGTCATTTTCTGGATGAACAGCATAGATACGACCAAGCGCATCAGTTTAATACACATCCGCATATCCGGCAACAGCTTACCCTTGTTTTCGACGTTGACATATTTTATACGGCGCATTCCAAATATAATAGCGAGGCATTTCCGAGTAGAGCAGCTCTGGCGAACGGGTCACTTGCACAGGTGGAGAAGAAACTCGTTTGTTTTTGCAATTGAAAAAAAAAAAATAAAAATTAAAATAAAAAAAAACCGGCTCCGTTGTGTGTTTACCTGGTTCAAGACAAATACAACAAAAAATCCTCATGCAAATCGGATAATATTTAGCCAAGTTATGCTTGTACAAAGAACAAAGTCATAATCTGTCGATATTCGTTCCGCAATTTTGTGTTTTGACGATTTTTAAAAATTACCGTCCAAAATTTGAAAAATTCGGCTCCGCTATGTGTTTACCTGGTTTAATACAAACCCAACAAAAAAATACCCATGCAAATCGGATGATATTCAGCCGAGTTAGGCGCGTACAAACAGACACCAATTCATTTTTATATAATGGAATATGGATAGGATTATTTTGGTTATTAAATTTAAGAAGAAGTGATTGGTGTTTACGGTTGCCACCAATGTGAAAAATATCTCTGTAAAAATTTTAATAGAGTTTTTTTATATAAGATCGGGAGGTACAAAAATATAGTTTCGTGTTTTTATTGAATATTTATTGTTTTGAATATTTGTTTTTTTTTTTTATATAAATCGATTAGGGTTGACAGTTTTTTTTAATTTTAAATAATTTTTTTTCTCATGGTTGTTTTAAATTAGTTTTTTTTTTTTTAAATATGAATATAGGGAGATTAGCGCAGGACGAGCTGGCCTATGAGATGAAGGTCAGGGGTTTGAAAGTAGGGTCAGTAGATGAGATGCGAAAAGCATTGAGGTCATCGATTTTGCTCGTTAAGAGAAACTCGATGGAGGTTAGTATGGTGTACCCGTTTACCTATGAGGAGGATAAAGATGCTATAGAAGCAAAAATTGAGGAGATTAAGAGCCTTCTTAAAGTACCTCCGAAGAATCGAAAGTCTTCGGAGTACATTAAGATTGTAACAAAGATTGAATAATGAGTTAATGTTGAATGGCGTGAAGTTCGATAAATTAACAATTACAATTAAAACACCTTTTTAACTTCACTTGAGTCGATGCACTTTTGTTCACAAATTACATTTAACAAAAAAATTATTAAAAACAATTAAAAACAAACGCGACACGTAGCTACCTGAATGCATTTCGAAGCAGTTGCGCTTCATCTTCAGCAATCACGACTGTGATTGCTGAAGATGAAGCGCAACTGCTTCGAAATGCATTCAGGTACGTGTCGCGTTTGTTTTTAATTGTTTTTAATAATTTTTTTGTTAAATGTAATTTGTGAACAAAAGTGCATCGACTCAAGTGAAGTTAAAAAGGTGTTTTAATTGTAATTGTTAAAGATTGAATGGTGTATAGGTAGGTTAGCTAGGACCCCTTGTGAGGCAGACAAAGAAGAAGATGCAATTAGCTCACTTCGTAACAAGGGTTTGTGTTTGTTAGAAGATCTAACTGGTGATAGTGAGAATAATGATAAGGAAGAAGAAGTTGAGAAAGAAAAGACTACAGTTAAAGTGCAAGCCCAACTTCAGGTACAAGTTGGTCAGACCCCAAGTGGTGTGTGGTCTGCGTTAGGATTAGCTGGTGGGTCATTGTCTGAACCAATGCGTGTTGGCAGTAGTCCATCAGTCAATGATATTAGTGTTAGGGTCCCATTGGGACATAGGGTTGATAAGGGTAACACTTTTGTTGACCAAATGGTCGTTCAACAGAAGTGCACTGAACTTGTAGGGAAGTGGGAAGTGAAATTTACTGGTGACTGTAATGGAGCATCAGTGAATTCATTCCTGGAAAGGGTGGAGGAACTTCGTCTGGCTAACGATGTTCCGGACTCCCACCTTTTCAAATCTGCTTCGGAGTTTTTGTCGGGTTTGTTGGGACCAGAATGCGGTTACCAACCGGGTTCGTCTGGGCAACACCGAGTTGCGGCTGTTGCTCCAGTCCCAGAGAACCCTTTTAGACCGGTTTTTAGGTGCTACAATTGTAACAGGGATGGGCATTTGGCACAAAACTGTTCAGCGAAAAGAAAGTGTTTCGGTTGCGGGGCTGTAGGTGTTTATCGTAGGGACTGTAGGCGGTGTTCGGGAAATGGGGAACGGGCTCTTGCGACAGTAGGACAGGAGACCCGTCGGCGTTAGTTAGGTTGTCTGCTGACGATCAGATGGAACGTAAAATTCACTTAAGTTCCACGTTAGCGGCAAGCGGTAGGGACACTAGACCATATTTAGGAGTTAGGGTTTATGGAGTCAAATTTTTGGGACTTCTTGGTTCAGGAGCCTCTCGTACCATTGTGGGTGGTGACGGATGGAAAGTTTTGAAAGACTTAGGGCTTAGATTAGAAAAGAGTAGTGTTGGGTCAGTAGCGTTAGCAGATGGGGCAGGTGTAGAAGTAGCTGGGTCTATTTCTCTACCAGTTTAGGTGAAGAATAGATCCATTTTAATAGAATGTCTGGTAATACCGAATCTCCGACACCAATTGATCTTGGGTGCTGACTTTTGGGCATTATCGGGAATCCCGGATTTGAGATCTGGTATGTTAAGTTTTTCAAACCAGGAAATGGTGGCTTCGGTAACAGACATGGTAGCAATTAGGGAAAAATCAGATTTTGACGATTTAGAAAATAAGAAGTTAGAACACTTGTTAGGAGAACTTTTTAAATCAATGACCGAGGGATAAGGGTAAGGGTGCACCAACTTAGTTGAGCACAAGATTAGGACGTCCGCAGAACCAATTAAACAACGATATTACCCTGTTTCGCCCGCGATTCAGAAACATATCGATCAGGAACTCCAAGATATGTTGGAAGCTGGAGTGATCGAGAAGTCGAAGTATCCTTGGGCATCGTTTATTCTCCTCTTTAAAAGAAAGACGGCAGTTATCAGTTCTGCGTTGACTATAGGAAATTAAATGAGGTTACTGATAGGGATGTCTATCCACTTCCCTTTATTTCGGCAATTTTGGACAAGCTTCGAAACGCGAAGTATTTGTCCTCATTAGAAATTAAATCTGCTTATTGGCAGATTCCAATAGAGGAAGAATCGCGTAAGTACACAGCCTTTACCGTACCAGGGAGGGGTCTTTTTCAATTTTGTAGGATGCCATTCGGGTTTCACAATTCACCAGCGACATGGCAAAGGTTCTAGGTCCCGATTGAGAACCGTTCGTCTTTGTGTACTTAGATGACATTATCATTGTCACCGATTCTTTTGAGAACACTTAGAAATTCTCAAAGAAATTTTTAAAAGGTTAGGAGAAGCTGGTTTAAAAGAAGATAGGTAAAAGTGTAATTTTTGTAGGCCTTCTTTTAAATTTCTAGGTTATGTAGTTGATAGGAACGGGCTTCATGTAGACCCGGAAAAAGTGGAGAGCATGATGAGGATTCCTCCAGCGAAAAACGTGAAGGAAATTAGGAGTTTTGTAGGGACAATTTCTTGGTATCGAAGATTCGTGCCAAATTTTGCAATTTTAGTTAGGCCTCTTTTTTTTTTTTTTTTTTATAATGCACACGCGCTAAAGGGGTTTGTTATAGCCCTTTTAATGATAAGTCACAGCGCGAGCGATAGGAAGTTAGGAAGGAAGGGAAAGGAGGTGTCGATGAACATTGATCTTGAATGTTTGAAGATCAAAATGGCAAGGAAAAATTGTGCCAGGCAATCCATTCCGCATTCGTGTTGTACGGCTAAAGAAAGAATCTCTATATTTCACGGTACTTCCGAAATTGGGCTCTAGTGTAAACTGATGAGCGTTCCTAGCAAGACGAGTATTACGGGGGAAATGTTTAAGGGGTGGAACGCAGCTGGCTCTTACTGATCTCTTAAAGAAAGGTAAGAAATTTGAGTGGACCCAAGAATGTGAGGAGAGTTTTAGAAAAGCCAAAGAGTGTTTGGTTACGGCACCGATTCTGACATGCCCGGATTTTTCTCGGCCGTTTGTTGTTCAAACAGACACGTCAGATTTTGGTATCGGGGCCGTTCTTTCCCAGGAGTTCGAGGATGGCGAAAAGGCCATTTGTTATTTGAGTCGGTGATTGAATAGGAATGGAAGGAACTATTCTACGACCGAAAAGGAATGTTTAGCGGTTCTTTGGGCGATCGAAAAGTCACGGCCGTATCTTGAAGGTGTTCGATTTACAGTCGTGACTGATCATCACTCACTGATCTGGCTGAGCAATCTTGAGGGTCCGCAGGGTAGGCTAGCTCGTTGGGCCATTCGGCTCCAACAATTTGATTTCAAGATTATCCATCGAAAGGGCAAAGAACATGTCGTTCCTGATATGTTGTCGCGAGGAGTCCCCGAAGTAGCCGGTGTCCCTGAAGCGGATTCGGACCCTTGGGTGATCAAAATGAAATCACAGGTAGAAAAGAGCCCGTTAGAATACCCATCCTGGCGAGTTGAGGATGGGCGGCTCTATAAACATGTTAGGGTGAACCATATTGTTGTTCACAACGAGAATGAGGAATGGAAGTTAGTTGTAGGGAAAGGTGATAGGGCAAAGATGTTAAACGATTGCCATGATGCTCCGCTTTCAGGACACATGGGCGTTAAAAAGACTTATGCAATGGTAGTAGAAAAATATTACTGGATCAAAATGAGGAGTGACATAACAAAATATGTTAGGTGTTGTAAGACTTGCCAAAAAGTGAAACCGGTGAATGAGAGGCCAGCTGGTCTTATGACTGAGAGGGTGGGACATTCCCAACCGTGGGAAATGATTTGCGTGGACTTAGTTGGTCCACTTCCGAAGTCGTCGCGCGGTTTAATATATATTTTAACGGTCGCCAATAACTTTAGTAAATTTGCCGTGTTGTTCGCGTTACGTTCCGCAACGGCGAAAGCGGTTTGTTGAGAATTGGAAGAAAACGTTTTTCTTCTCTTTGGTGTTCCAAAGTGAATCGTCTGTGACAACGGTCCCCAGTTCCGTAGCAAAGAACTGAAGACGCTTAGTGAAGCGTTCGGGTCACAACTTAGGTATACGGCGCATTGCCATCCGCAAGTGAATCCTGCGTAGCGCATAAACCAAATTATTAAGACTACGCTCCGAGCGTATGTCTCCGAAAACCAGCGGAGTTGGGATATGCAACTGGCAAAAGTGGCCTGTGCTATCCGAACTTCGCAACATGAGGTATTACGTGTTTCGCCATATTTTGTTAATTTTGGTAGGAACATGGTAACTAGTTGCTATGCTGTAGGGCTTAGAGATAGTGAAAGGGACCAAGACAGAGGGGATACCGTTAGACAGTTTCAGAAACTGAGACAGGAAATAGCTAGGAAGTTGGAAGCGGCGGGAAATAAGACCGCTAAAACTTAGAATTTGAGGAAAAGAGACATACAGTTTCAACCTGGTGATCTCGTGTGGCGTAGAAATTATGCTCTGTCCGATGCGCTGAATTACTTTGCTGCTAAATTAGCGACCAAATTTGTTGGTCCATTGAGGGTCAGAAGGAGGATGTTACCTTGGACATACCTCCTGATAGAAGATAAAGGGAAGGATCGGGGAACATGGCACGTTAAGGATTTAAAGCCATTTATTGATACTTAGTCAAAAGTCCCTTAATCTTTCTTTTAAATCGTAATTTTTTTTTTTTGGTAAATTGTCCAATTTTATGTTTTCATTTCATGCCACTAATTATGTTTTTTTTTTCTCTTCTAATCTGATGGTAACCCTATGTTGTGTTGTATACCCTGTTCTCTTACCCTCCAATCCCGGCCGAGCTTAAAGAAATGGTTTATTTTTCTAGAGAAGTAAACACATTTCTTGGGAGGTAAGGGTGGAATTTGTTACGGTAAATTTTACCGCAACAAAAACTTCCCTTCGGTTGTTCTTTTCATTTTCTTTTTTCTCGTTGTGGCTGCAAAATATTGGCGAAGTTGAGGCCAACCATGGTCTCATCAACCAGTGGTGTACCGAACCTTATTTTGCAAAAGCAACAAAAGCAGGTGTTCGAGTACGTTCCAAAACGAGAAGAGAGCCGGCGGATGAGCCGAAGAAATAACGAGTCAGGTGGACTCTTGCATCAAATAACCAACATAAATTATACATCTTACAATTATCTTTTCATCTTAAAACTCTTATTAACGTAACGTAATTTTAGCTTTATTTAAAAATTACGTCAATTTGCTTAATGTACAAAATGGGTTTTTAACGCGATTAGATTAGCTTTGTTGAATTTTGAAGATGAATTTAAAGTAACGCTCCTTTCTGTATCTTCGAAAATAATTCATTAAATAATTCACGCTTCGAATCCCGCGCGATAGTTGTAGAGTAGTAGGAAAAAGCCTATTTGAGACTTCTCCTCAATCTCCTCACCACGGACCAATATACAGACCGCCATCTCGTACTCCTCTTGCCTGAAACACCCTCGAAATATTTTTTCCTGTCTGTAAATACGTGTACATCTCTCTCTGTGCATTTTGTAATGGCAACTATACCTGCGCATTACATTTATTTTGTAGGTGTGTTTGCTAAATGGGTTTTAAAAGCAAGGGAGAGCGTCACACTCTCAAAATAAATGGCATATCAGCTGATTTTTACCTTGTAGGCAAAAAGAGAAACCACACAGTGAGTTGGCGGTCTGTATCTTATTGGTCCGTGCTCCTCACATCAAACAACTTGTTGAAACTGTGTTTGTGTGTGTGTGAGTATGTTTCGTTATATCCCACCACGGTTGTTTTCTAGGAGAGCGTCAAGCTTCCAGAAAGCCGTGACCGATGATCTCGAAACGAATGGTTGTGTTGCATCGTTGTATGTATGAGTGAAGGAGTTATTACCAAGATAAGATAAGTAGTTTGTGTTAGATTGTGAATATAAATATATATTTGAAATTCTAAAATATATATTTATATTCAACGTGTATACGAGTTTTTCCCTAAAATTTTCGAGACGCGCTTTCATTGTTAAAAAACCCATTTTGCTTTCCTTTTTTTTTGTCTTTTAAATTGCTTTTGTTTTTATTTAGCTTCAATTCCTTATTCATTTTGTCTTTGAGCCAAACGGCCATTTTAAAATTGTACAATCCCCTTTTATTTGAAAAGACTTTTGTGTTTTAGTCCAGGGATCTTCTGTCCCGTGGTTTCCTAAAACAATAAAATAACTAATTTTTTTTAAACATAACTTTCTTTTTATTCCATTTATTCGGTTCTTTACGTTCTATAATTAGTTTTGGAATTCAGGTTTAGAAAAAATTCCTGGCGCCCACTTTTTGTGCACCCTACTGTGCATACCTAGATGTTCTCTTGATAAGCTACTTTGATACGATTAATCAATAAAGTTTATCAAAAGAAGCCCAAAAAGTCTTCCACCGAATTCACCCCAGCTGAGCAGCCGTGGTGACAGCTATTTTTATTTTGATCTAGCTGTTATAAAACTTTTTTTCGCATTCTCTTTCGTGTCATTCATTCGTGGTAGATTGAGTTAACAAATAATTAATTCGTGTCGTGCGTCGCCGCCATCGGGAACGGTGTACAATTACTTTTTTTTTCTTGTTTTCAGAAATTAAATTGATCGCGTTTTAAAAGATCGATAAGATTAATAAATTAATTAAATTACCCCCTTTCCCCTATCGTGTTCGCGAATTAAAAGTGTAATAACTTTAGTGATTCGATTACTAAGATTCTTCGATCGAACTACAAATTCTTTCACAAGTGTTCCGGGAGGCCAAAATTAAGTGTCGCAGACAGAACCGAATTATGAAGGAGGAGTAGTTATCCTAAAACATGACACAAAACTGTCAGGCTTGCTGATTTTAGTGCATTTTATAGATGACGCACTTGAAATGCAGTTACAAGTTGCAAGTCGGGATACAAATCCAATTTGGGCTTTGGAACGTAATCTATTTTTTTTTGGGAGCTGCAGAAGCGCTGCTGTTATCGGTATTTGAACTACTCGATACAGTTTTCGGTTCAGAACAGGACGGGTATGTGCTTGGTGATACACTGGGTGGATTTTTATCGGGAAGTGCAATGATTTCAGTGGGTAAATTTTCTTCCTGAAGAGAAACAAGTGGCATTTTGTATGTGGTTGCACTATAATTTCGTGAGTTTGGGCGCTTCGGGGCCGGGAAAGGTGTTGTCGAAGATGGTGTCCCTTCTCGTCCCCTTTTGTTACAATTTTTAAGATTGGTTCTGCTTTGGTGAACTAAGAAGTAGAAGAAGGGGCGTTGCTCGTGGAAAAAGGTGAAAGATGTGCAGAATCATAATCAAAAGGCTCTATCGACGTTGATTTATTCGCAGTTTCAATTGGGGGAGATAAAGAAGACACATTAGTTGTAATTAAATTAAAAATTTTGGACAAAACATCAAAGTTCTTAGCGATTTTAAGAACTTCATCTATAAGAGCCGACATTTTAAAAGTTATTTCTGAAAGAGATACTTTAGTACAGATTGTACAATACCAAAAAACAAATTGTGAAGAATTGATATTTTCGATAAAATTATTCGTTAAGCCTAAATATTTCCCATGGAATAAAATCGTAGATTCAAAAAATGCAACCGCAAATAAAAGAACAGATTTGAGATCTGATCTCATAAGAATGAGAAAAAAAAGAGAACATTTTGGACCGGGTTAGGATTCGAACCAGGGGCAACACAACAATTTTGAGGGATCCCGTTCAGACAGCACCGACTTTATGGCTTATATTTAAGACGGCAGCTATTATGTACTTGTTTAATTAAAATACAAAACCTTACAAATGTTATGATTAATAGAAGAAAGAGCTTATTGCAGGATTTAAAGCTTTAATGAACACTAGAAAAAAAAGTAA
Organism: Platycheirus albimanus; assembly: GCA_916050605.2. Taxonomy (NCBI): domain Eukaryota; kingdom Metazoa; phylum Arthropoda; class Insecta; order Diptera; family Syrphidae; genus Platycheirus; species Platycheirus albimanus. The sequence goes on from OU696696.1 coordinate 209,034,283, forward strand.
AATGGGGGGGAAGTAAACAGCACATAACAAAATGAATCAATGAATTTATAATATAATAGAATAATATTACACAAAACTAAAACACTACACTGATCACTAATGCTTTTAAATTTAAATATGAGATATTAAATTGTTGCAAAATGAAAGATTTACATGCAAAATAAATAAAAATATAGGAGCTTGAACAAAACACAACTGAACAAGTGATGGCTGGATGGACAAGGATGGCTGCCAAACTCAGACACATTTCTTGTAAACACCAAACTCAGCAAAAATCAGAAGATAAACACCGAATAATGAAGGAGGAGTAATTATCCTAAAATATGACACAAAACTGTCAGGCTTGCTGATTTTAGTGCATTTTTTAGATGACGCACTTGAAATGCAGTTACAAGTTGCAAGTCGGGATACAAATCCAATTTGGGCTTTGGAACGTAATCTATTTTTTTGGGAGGTGCAGAAGCGCTGTTGTTACTGTATTTTTAGCGATTTTAAGAATTTCATCCATAAGAGCCGACATTTTAAAAGTTATTTTTGAAAGAGATACTTTAGTACAGATTGTACAATACCAAAAAACAATTTGTGAAGAATTGATATTTTCGATAAAATTATTCGTTAAGCCTAAATATTTCGCATGGAATAAAATCGTAGATTCAAAAAGTGCAACCGCAAATAAAAGAACAGATTTGAGATCAGATCTCATAAAAATGAGAAAAAAAAGAGAACATTTTTGGCCCGGGTTAGGATTCGAACCAGGGGCAACACAACAATTTTGAGGGATTCCGTTCAGACAGCACCGAGTTTATGGCTAATATTTAAGGCGGCAGCTGTTATGTACTTGTTTAATTAAAATGAAAAACCTTACAAATGTTATGATTAATAGAAGAAAGAGCTTATTGGAGGATTAAAAGCTTTAATGAACACTCGAAAAAAAAGTAAAATGGAGGGGAAGTAAACAGCACATAACAAAATGAATCAATGAATTTATAATATAATAGACTAATATTACACAAAACTAAAACACTACACTGATCACTAATGCTTTTAAACTTAACTATGAGATATTAAATTGTTGCAAAATGAAAGATTTACATGCAAAAAAGGAGCTTGAACAAAACACAACTGAACAAGTGATGGATGGATGGACAAGGATGGCTGCCAAACTCAGACACATTTGTTGTAAGCACCAAACTCAGCAAAAATCAGAAGATAAACAAAAGGACAGTCTAATCTGACATCGCTCAATTGTTTGATCCTCTAGGATTTTTGGGACTAATCATGATAAAAGCAAAGATCTTTCTTCAAAGACTTTGGACACATGGCTTTGACTGGAACACCCCTCTCCCAAAGAAGTTCAAACAGAGTAGATAAGCTACCGTGATAATCTAAGCTATTTACGAGATGTCAAGATTGACCGGCATATATTTGCACATAGGAGACCCGATTCCATAGAATTTTTTTTTTTTTTTTTATAATCCACACGCGCTCAATGGGTTTGTTATTGCCCTTTTAATGATAAGTCACAGCGCGAGCGATAGGAAGTTAGGAAGGAAGGGAAAGTAGGTGTCGATGAACATTGATCTTGAATGTTCGAAGATCAAAATGGCAAGGAAAAATTGTGCCAGGCAATCCATTAAACATTCGTGTTGTACGGCTAAAGAAAGAATCTCTATATTTCAAGGTACGTCCAAAATTGAAATCAAGTGTAAGCTGATGAGCGTTCCTAGCAAGACGAGTATTACGTGGGAAATGTTTAAGGGGTGGAACGCAACTGGCTACCTCGAGTGAGCATTTTTTTAAAAAGAATCTGTAAAATAAGGAAAGACATGAAACATTTCTACGATGTTCAAGGGATGGAAATGTTTCCATAATGCTTCTCTCTCCTATCAATTTTAACGCTTTTTTCTGAACTCTGTCGAGCAGGTGAAGAAAAGTTTGAGAAGCACCTGCCCAGAGATGGGAGTTCTACTCGAGTTACGGGCGTATAAACGCTTTGTAAATTGTAGCCAGATCAGAAGGGGTGAAAAACTTCTTGCATCTATTAAGGAAGCCTAAGCATCTTGCAGCATTCTTGGCAATGTAAATTATGTAGTAATTTCAACGAAGGTTGTCACTGATACACATACCGAATACTGATAGCCCTTCGGCGTCTTCGATGCAAGTACCATTCATGGATAATGGCATAGGGGGTATGTTTAGCTTCAACGACAAAAGACAGCATTGAGTTTTCGACGCATTAAACTCCAAACGATTTCTATTACCCCAATTCACAATGCTGTTTTAATCGGAATTTAATGAGCTTATCACACGATTTCGTTGTAATAACACGTCCGAAGGCGAAGGCCATGAATTATCAAACGTATATAAAAAGCTGAGGGTTCAGTCGTCAGGAAAACAATTTAATGGATCAGAAGTTACAGTCAAGAGATCATTTATAAAAATGAGAAAGAGAGTAGGAGACAGAACGGAGCCCTGGGGCACATCAGCATTTATTTTGTGGAGATCAGACTTGAATACAACTTGTATTGAACGGTCCAGAAGATAGCTTCTAATCCAACGAATAAGAGTATCATCGATACCAAATGCACGCATTTTCGATAAAAGAGCTTCATGCCAAACTCTATCAAATGCCTTTGAAATATAATCTTGCTTCCGCCAAAGCGATGCACAGATTTGTTCCACTGTTCGGTGAGATATGCCATCAGATCACCAGTGGAACGATTGCTACGAAAGCCATATTGCCGGTCATTTAAAAGCTCCCGATCTTCGAGATATTTCTTGAGCTGACGATTTATCAGCGTTTCCATGACCTTGCAAAGAAGGGACGTAAGTGCAATTGGTCGGTAGGAGGAGGGGGAGGAGGAGTCACCTTTTTTTGGGACGGGCTGGACAAATGCCGTTTTCCATCTACTAGGAAAGATTCCTGAACGATAGGAGCGAAGGAAAAGCTTACGCAGTGCTTTTGCCAGCGATGAAGAACACCTCTTCAGAAGAATATGGGGTATACCATCCGGGCCAGCAGGATTTGTGTATATCAAGATCTTGAAGAACTCTTGCTACTGTACGAGTGCGGAAAAATACCTGTCCCATAGAAAAATTAACGTTCTCAAGTACAGGAGGAGCATTTTTGCTTGCAGGCAACGTAGAACTTGCAGCAAAATGAGCTGCGAGCATATTCGCCTTCTCTGAGGAGCTGACAATTGGTTTATCGTCGACGATGAGCGTTGGAACTGATGATGACGTTGAGTTCTTGACGTTTTTTACAAACGACCAGAAGTTTTTACTGCCTTTGGGACATTGCAGAATTTTTTGCCGTAACTTCTGGTCATGTAAAAATTTCGTTTTGTGTATAACGGAGTTGCACGAGTTCCTAACTTGTTTGTGTTTCTTCCGATTTTCCTCAGTTGGGTTGGCTTTGTAGGATCGGGAGCTTACTTCTTTCAACCTGATAGCTTCTTTACACTCTTCGGTAAACCAAGACTTTTCTTTTGGTTTGATACATTTTGTTCTGTGAGGGACAAAAGTTCTCATTCCAAGAAAAATCACTTCTGTAATCATTTCAGCACTGGCATCAATGTCATCATCGAGGAAGCATAATGACCAGTTAAAGTTGCGAAAGAAATTGTTCAGACCGTCCCAGTTGGCTTTCTCGTATTGCCAAACGGTCCTAGTGGGAATTTTTTCTTTAACTGGATGGTTGGGGATCGAGAAATTAGCTGAAGTGACACAATGGTCCGAGGTGCCAAATGGAGAAGTTACTTTAATAGTATATTTATCAGGATGGGAAGTAAGTAACAAGTCAAGAGTATGGGCGGAATGCCCATCAACATCCGGTATACGAGTAGGCTCATCGACAAGCTGGGTAAGATGGTTATACTCAGCAAAGATCTCGGTATACCTTCCTTCGAGTGTTGTCTGGCCAGAATAGCCGAGCCAACTTGAATTGTGTACATTGAAGTCGCCCGTAATCACGACTTCAGTGTGAGGATAATGGGAAACAATTCGGGAAATTGAATCTGACAAAACATCTAACTCATCACAAATAGACATGCTGTCAAGATTCGGACTCCTGTAAAGAAAACATTAATGAATGATATGCTTGCGGACAGTGAATTTGAGCCACAGGAAATTAAAGTCCGTATTAGAACAATGCCCATATTGGGGAAGGCTCTGGCAAGCAATATCATTCCTAACATAAACGACAAGACCATGGTGGGAAAAAAGTAATGGCACTAAGTTATATCCAAACAAACAAAATTCTAATAAATCAGTATTCTGTCCAACCTGGGTTTCACTTAATGCCAAAACAGCTGGCCTGTATTGCACAGTATGGGCGTACACAGAAAAGAAATTCTTTCTTAGCGCACGAACATTTCAATATACAACACAAAAATCACTTACCATTTTGAAAAACTAAACACAAAAAATTCAACTTTGACGAAACTAATTTCAGCCGTGCAGTATAGGCCCATATTAATTCCAATTATAAACAAACTGTCCTAGGTGTTATGCCCATAAAACAATTTGCAAACGGGAATTAATATAGAAAAAAAACACGATTGAAATATACATCAAATGTTACTCACCTATCCAGTGCAAAACCTCTTGGAATAAGCCTTACAAAAGGCTTGCACTGCATAGAAAGCAACAGTTATGGGTGGCGCGGGTGGAGAGGATGGGTATTGTTGGATGCTGTGCTGCGAATGCGAGCGAGGTATTTGGTGTATATTTTTGTTTTCCTTTTCTTTTTAATTGGCGCTGATTCTATTTATTTTTTCGAGTTTTGGGCTGAATTTAATTTATGGCTTTAGATTTATTGCACTATTTATGGTATGTATGGTATGGTTTTTTTTTTTTTTTTTTTTGTAATATTTTTTTGGGTGACACACGCGCACAGAAACAACGTGACCGCACACGACGAGTACTTATCGCCGCAATCAAACGTTTTATAGGAAGATAAGGCAGCTGTCAAAACTTATACTGCGACAATGCCAATAATTTCGATGGTTCCAACAATCAACTACAACAATTAACCAGAATCATCCACACCGATCAGTCAAAAGAGCAAATTCATAATGTCTTCAGTTCAAGAGGCATAGAGTTTCATTTTATACCACCAAGAGCTCCTCATTTCGGAGGCCTTTGGGAAGCCGCGGTAAAATCGGCAAAATACTCATTGTTACGATCTTTAGTGTCGAGTTCATTAACATATGAAGAACTCGAAACAGCAGTAATCGAAGTTGAGGCGATCATGAATTCCAGACCAATCACACCAATGTCAGCGGACCCCAACGACTTAATAGCACTCACACCAGGACACTTCATCATAGGAGAACCACTCACTAATCCTATTGATCCGAAAGCAGATCCAAGCAGGGGAAATCTTTCACAAAATCTGACAACAATTGCAAGGATAAAAGAAGAATTCTGGAAACGATGGCAAAATGAATACCTAAACGAACTGCAACAAAAACACAAATGGCAGCAAAAATTCAAAAATCTGCAACCCGGAACAATGGTCTTCATCTAGAAAGATAATTGTCCTGTCATGAAGTGGCCATTAGGAAGAGTACTCTAGACATATCCTGAAGCAGATGGAATTGTCAGAGTTGCCGAAATTCAAACAGCCAACTCTATATTACGGAGACCAATTCACAGATAAGCCCCTTTGCCGATTCAAGAAGAGGAACCAGAGGGAACTACAAATCAAATATCAACACTCTCTGAAAATTCCCAGGAATTTGAAACGGTGAAATGGAACAGGATGAAAATAGGATTTACGTTTACACCTTGCTATTAAGCATTAAATTCCACGGCGAGCCTACTCGCATACAGAATCAAATTGGGACTACACCAGAGCCCTAAGATCTACTCCTTGATAAAATCTTAGTACCAATTTTATGGAGCATGTTGAGGTATGTCCACACTCTATGCAAAGGGGCGAGGTCTATCTTACACTTCTTGCATTCAGAAATAAAATATGTAGATAATATAACCCAATGCCATATGCTTCCGCTTGGAGTAAACACAGCCACCACGATACTCAAACAAGGGGGCTTACCTCATAGATAGTCTCCCAGCTGACTCGGCCACCTAGGTTGGCACTATCTCCCGTGTTACCAGAATAAAGCTTCCGGTGGAGCCTCGCAACCATAGGGTCACTTCCAGATGAGCACCATCAATACTCAAGGCCTGGCAGTCTTAAATATGCGCATTCAACCATTTCCCAAGGTAGAAGCAAATAGCCAAATACGCACATCCAGCTTTAATCTCTTTGCCGCATACAAGTTTTACCTTGCATACGTTACCGGTAAAGAATCAATACTTCAAGGAAATACAGCTGCAGATACTCACTCCTATTTTATTTACAACAATTTGCCTGGCATTCATATTGTTCCCGGGTTGCCACACGGAGGCGGAGAATAGGCACGTCTATGCCCTCTCAAGTTCCAACTTCCATCTCAACCACATTCATGACTGGATAGAAGCCAGCTTACAAAATATCGTCAATGCTAAGCCCGGCAGGTACCCTAAATACGAAGAGGTGCCGCAGCCTCTACGCTCCAAGGATCTGCATGGAACAGAAGGAGTATTGGGATTTATATATGCAGCCTTGGCTAAGCGTTCAAAATACTTAAAAGGGTCATAATTCAACCCCGCCCCGGTGAAATGGAACAAGATGAACCTGCCAGCCCACCAAGAAAAAGGGTAAAGAACAATCCGTATAAAGTGTGTCATCTAGGGCGCTGGCCGTCCTTAGTAGCCATATTAATAATATTACTTATAGCCGTGTGCGACAAGGTCACAATATCACCTTTTACCACAACTCCAGGAATACATTTTGAAAATCTGGGAAAAGCTAGGATCACATCTGACAAATGGAGGCATAGTAAAGTATTTACTATGAATTTAAATCCTATTGGAAAGAATTAAAGTAGCTTAACAAACTAAAAGAGTCTTGCAAAAAGATGACAAGGGCTGACTCTTGTTTAACGTTCGTTCAAGTTTTTCAATTCGTTCTTCAAGACCTCGTCCAAAGACTCGTCCAAAACATGGTGCTGTCAACATAGTTGGAAATCTGGCTAATTCACTATTCGGAGTTTTCGATTCCAATCATGTCCGAAACATGTCTACTGTCATATCAACCATTCTTGTAAACGAAGATCATTTGATGCATCTGATGAAAAATCAGACATCATTAATCAATTCAAATGCAAATATAATGTGCAATAATGAAAGAAGACTAGAGAAGCAATTTCAATCGCTGGAGAGAGAGCTCAACGCGATAACAAATCAGCTTAAAAAGACAAATGATCTTGAATATCAGTTAACACTATCCCAACTGATTCTCTCACCGTATTTTCAAATATTCGTATTCTACACTAACCTTCAAGAGACGCAAGCCCTTCTTCTGGACCTAATAACAGACGTTCATCATGGAAAATAAGTTCCAACCTAATACTCCCAAATTAATTAAGGCAAGAAATGACGAATATTAAAAATAATCTACCACCAACATTGCGTCTATCAGAGACAACCAGCCACATTTTATTACTCTATCAATTGATAATGACGGAAAGACGCATCGTTGATTCACACATAATATTCAAACTATCAATACCGCTTGTCACAACCGAGCAGTATTAAATATACAGCATAATCCCAGTTCCAGTCTTGGTTAACGCATCATTAATTGCAATAGGACCATCTTCCGATTATAAAATAATAAACTTGCATAGAACGCAGTACTATCCATTAAAAAAGGCAAAATTCAACTCCTGTACAAGGATTTTTGAAAAGGATATCGTCTGCCACCAAAGGCATACTCTTTAAAAGAAGGGCTCTAATATCAGTCTCAGTGAATTCAGTCTATTGAACCAGGCTCTAAAACACTCTTTTTGGGAAATGGAAGACTTTCCAGATGAACTGTTTTGGATACAATTGCACTAGTCAAATCACTGGGTATATTCGCTTCGACATCAAACCTCTATCAATAGCGTTTTCAAAGGAAACCTTAATCAAATCCAGCTAAACAACTCAGGAGTCCTAACAGTTGCAGTTCATGATACACATCATCTGGAGAACAAAATGTGGCCGAAACTTAAAACTAAAAAACTTCCCGATACCAACTCCACAACAACAAAATAGCCTCAGAAATGACCCGAACAATACTCCAACACCAACTTTTCGGCATCAAGACGCCTTCACTTTTCATGTTTGAACAATTGAACAATAGTTCAAAGCGGAGAATATGTTTACACTAACGTCCATCAAGTATGTCAACATTTAAAATAATTTTATTGCTTACTTGCACTTTCTTACTTCTTTCCACCTGCATTACATTTAATTATACTAACCTACATTAAGTCTATTAACATCCAAAATAACTTAATTGCTTAAATGCACTTTTTTACCAATCAACACTCAAAATAATATTTATTTGCACTTCCGCATTTTTTGTTCTTTCGTCAAACCAAAGGCCACACAGCTTTTGCCCAAGAACTTTATAAATTCATGCTTCCGCTTACTTCACAATGTTGTGTGACATAAATTATTTGTAAAAGTTTGTAATTTTATTAAAGAATATGGTAAGTATATAAGGAGAATAAATTCATTTTCATTTCATTTTATTAAAAAGCGAGCGTACAAGTAAGGCTTACATCTTTTATAGTACTTAACAATAATTGGATAAATGGCAATAAATTACTTAATCTAAATAATGAAAGGCAAAAGAGAGAGGGAGAGAGAACTGAAAATATAAATTAGCTATAAATACTCAGTATACATAGAGAGTATTGGCATTGAATTTATGTTTAAAAAAAAAAAATTAAAAATTAAAAATATATTTAATTGATATACATATGTAGATAGAAATCTTTAAGAAAATGCTGTTAAGAGTCCCGAAGAAAATGAACAGAAATTGCATTTTTAAAATTTGTTAAACTAATTATTTTCTTGATATACATGGGGAGAGAGTTCCATAACTTTATTGCATAGATCATAAAGAGCCGCGAAGAGTTTAAAAAGTTAAAATTTGGTACCATAAGCGTAACAGATCTATTGGATTGAGCGAATCTAAGTTTTTCATAAATATAAGGAGGTGTTTTACTTTGAATAACTTTGTGCAAAAACATACAGCACCTTGCATCAAGATATTGCTGAAGGGAACATCCAACGGTAAGCCGATGATAATGAGATATGTGTTCGTGTCTCCGGATTCCATATACGTATCTTATCATATCATTCAAAGCAATGTTGCAAAATTATTTCTTTTGAAAGATACCCGAATTGAAAATTAATTTATGATGAGAGAAATTATTAAGACGAAAAAAATAAACCGCGTAACTTTGGATTATTTCGAATCCAATAATATTATTAATCAAGACAAATGAAAAAGAACGATTGTAAACAAATAATGTGCAACCTGCACCGCGCAAAGAAATTTCGTTTATGACGGAATGTCAAAACAAACAAGAGAGAGAACTGATAACAAGAAATATTGCAACAACAACTGCAAAGATATATGCAGTCTCACCGGCTAGTCAGCAATGGGGATTCGTCAAATAAAAAAAAAAAAAAGGTGTGTAAGCAAAGCGACCGTGTGTAGGTATATTTTATTACAGGAATCAAATTAAAGGAGATGCTTGAATTAATTATTGTGGGGTGGAACGTAAATATAAGTGTTTACGTTACAGGGTGGGCGCCAGGAAACTTTTATGGTGTTTGCCTTACCAATATAAATCTGAAAAAAAATGTCTTCAATTGCAAAGAATAAGACGGAAGAATTATTAATCCCAATGGGAAGTTAGAATCTTTTATTGATCGGGAAGTTATTGGTCTGGGAAACCGTGGCAAATGCCGGGATAAAAACTCAGAGTCTTTTCAATCAACACAAAAAGCAAGAACAATAGTTTTTCGAGATTAGCAGAAGGCTAGTTCTCGAAAATAAAATAGAAGCAAATAATAAAAAGAAGCAAACAATGGTTTGTGTCAAATAGACACAAAGAAAGATCACAATGGTATAGAACAAAGGTCACGCGTCCCACAATCTTGGGAGAAAACGAATAGTCAGCGAAGGCCTACGTTATCAACAATTTATTTGCCCCACACAGGGTCACAAATAAAAACAAATTAACGCAATTTAAACAACCAAAAGACAAGCTAAAATTCTGGTCACAACCAGACACAAAATACTTAGCTTTTGCAAATCCTCCAACCAAGATATCCTTCTCAAGGCTTTTCCCAAATTAAAATCGAGATTTCTTCAAATGGTTGTCTTCTTTACTCCAAGTTTTCTTCCAAATTTCGCAAAATCTTCTCGGTATAGTTTTTCGCTTCTCTTTTAAAATTATTTTTTTAGAAAAATTATTCCTTTCTTTTCAAAAATCCAAAATTGAATTGTCATTCAAAATGGAGGCTTGGCTTGTCCACTTTGCCCCGACCATATAGCCATCCTCTTCGGATCTTTTGCGTGGTGGTGTTCTTGTCTCAGTCATACAGCAGCATCTCGCCTATATATGCAGAGACGTGCGACTGAGAGCGGTCCTATGCGTTGAGGATGCGATTCTCGTAGGCTCAGTGGACGTGTTCAGCCGTATAATGTCAATTATATTTTATTTCACAAGGCAAGTGAAAAACTACGACACAACGCGCAAAGTCCCCAGCCCAAACCGGCCCAAACTAATTGCTTTGAGAAGAATATTTTTTTTGGAAAGAATCCCAACCATTTTCCAACTAAAATGGTGGGATTTATGAACAAGAATAATCTTCAATCCGTAGACCTCCGCGCAGATAATATTTAAAAAGGGCAAAACACATCATTTTGATCTTTCTTTGTTATCAGATACTTTACGGTGGACACTCGGCCATTCTAAATTTACGTCGGTGTGATTATAATTCACACATTGTTTTGTTGTTGAGGACTCCTCTTTCGTTCTTGTTGGAAAGCTTGCCAATTCTTAACGATGCGTGCGAGTCTCCAGCCCGTCCGCTGGCTCGACACGATAGACTGATGCGTGTGAGTCTACAGCTCATCCGCTGGCTCAGCACGAAAGACTGTTGCGAGTGAGTCTCCAGCTCATCCGCTGGCTCAACACGCTGGCTCAAAACGAAAGATAAGGACCTGTTTTGTTATCTTCTTTGAGTTACTCTCAAAACTCTTAGAGGACAACTTACTCAAAATGTGGGTCAAAAAATAGGAATGGATAGGATGGAGCGGAAAACAGGTTTTAAGAGTCAGACCGTGACCAAAACAACACGATCAGAAAGAGGTTTGAAGAACCACAAAGGAATAGCTTTTGTTGCGGTAAATCTTACGGTAACAAATTCCACCCTTACCTACCATGAAAGAAAAGAGGCTTTCAGAAATGAAAGCGAAGTAAAACGAGCAACAAAAGGTTAAACAACACAATTTTGGAAAACAAACATTACCAAACAATACAACTAAATCTCAATCGCTCTAGGCGAGAGTTAATAACCATCACAGAGCTGTTAAGCTCTCAGTTTCTCTTAGCGCAACTCGTCCATGCTACGCGACTAAATTTAAGATCTTTCTTCAGGGTCATCGCTATAAGGTTTGAGGTCTTTAACGTTTCAGGTACCTCTATTTTTGCCATTGTCATCCTCGAGTATATAGGTCCACGCAGATAATCTTTTTTTGATTCGAAACGGGCCTACGAACTTAGGCGCTAGTTTCGCGGTGTAGTGATTCGCTGCATCAGATAAGATGAAGTTTCGTCGCCAAACCAATTCGTTGGGTAGGAATTGGACATGCCTTCGGCGAAGATTATATGTTTTTGCCGCCTTCTTGCTTGCTAACTCTAACTTCTGCACTATCTGTTCCCTAAGCTTTATAAAAGACTCCCTAGTATCATCTGTATTATCGCTCCTATCATGCGGAATGGTGGTTTAGGTTCGGCCAAAAGTCACCATACCTCGCCCGAAATTTGCGTAGTACGGCGATACACCTAAAACTTCATGTTGTGCAGTACGAATACTACAAGCTACCTTCGCTAACTGAGCGTCCCACGCTCTATGGTTCTCAGAAACATACTACCTAAGTGTCGTCTTAAGAATCTGGTTAATCCATTCTGCTGGATTAGCCTGAGGATGGTAATGCGCCGTAAACCTAATCGTCGAATCGTAACTATCGCACAAGGTCTGTAACTCCTTGCTTTTGAATGGAGGACCGTTGTCACAGACAACAAATTTGAGGACACCAAACAAGAGGAAGACATTATCTTCTAGCTCCTTACAAACCGACTTGGCCGTTGCAGAACTCAAAGGAAACAACAAAGGGAACTTAGTAAAATAACCCACAACAGTCAGAATATACACGAAACCCCTACAAGATTTAGGAAGTGGACCAACTAATCAACGCAAATCATCTTCCACGGATCGGTTACCCCTTTCCTCTCCGTCATCAACCCAGCCGGTTTATCGTTCACCGGTTTCACACTTTGGCAAACTTTACAATTTTTGACATACCTAGTGATATCTGACCTCATTTTGGGCCAGTAATATCTTTCTCCTATCCTAGCAAAAGTTTTCTTTACCCCCATATGCCCTGCTAACGGATGGTCGTGATTATTTTCTAAAAGTTTTCTCCTATCATTTTTGGGAACAACTATTTTCCACTCACTATTTGTGTCGTGGACTAAAACATGACTTGCCTTAACAAATTAAAATAATTTTCTATCTTCTACTCGCCATGCTGGAAAAGACAATGGCTTTTTATCTATATCTCCTATCATTTTTGCTATCCAAGGATCGGTTGTGGGCTCTGTAATCCCGGAAATAACCGGTTCACTTCGAGAAAGCAAATCTAGCACCACATGATCCTTTCCTTTGCGGTGAACAATGTCGAAGTCGAACTGCTGCATACGTACAGCCCATCGTGCCAGCCTACCTGCCGGATCCTTAAACTTGCTCAACCATATTAGAGAGTAGTGATCGGTAATGACCGCAAACCTCACTCCCTCTAAATATGGCCGCAACTTTTCTATAGCCCACAGAACAGCTAAGCACTCTTTTTCTGTGGTCGAATAGTTTCTCTCACATCTATTTAGTGATCTGCTTAAATAGCAAACCACTTTTTCTCCTTCATCCCAATATTGACTCAAAACAGCCCCAATTCCAAAGTCCGAAGCGTCTGTCTGAACGACAAATGGCTTCGTAAAATCCGGATACGTTAGGATGGGTGCTGCAACTAAACACTCTTTAGCTTTTCGGAAGCTTTCCTCACACTCACTATTCCACTCAAACTTTTTGTTCTTCTTAAGAAGATCGGATAACGGCTTAACCAAACTCGCAAGGTTTGGTATAAATCTCCTGTACCAGGATACCGTTCCGATAAAACTCCTAACCTCTTTTACATTTTTGGTTGCAGGAATCCCTAACATGCTTTCTATCTTTTCTGGGTCCATGTGTAAACCGTTTCTGTCTACAACATATCCCAGAAATTTCAAAGATGGCTTAACGAAGTGAAATTTTTCCCTACCTACTTTTAAACCTGCCTTAACTAATCTTCTAAAAACCTCATTTAAAATCTCCATATGTTTTTTGAAAGTGTCTGTAACCATGATGATGTCATCGAAATAGATAAAAACATATGGTTCTAACTCCGGTCCAAGGACCGTATCTATAAATCTTTGCCATGTTGCACGAGCATTATGCAATACAAATGGCATCCTCAAAAAATGAAACAAACCCCTACCTGGAACAGTGAAAGCTGTATACTTTCGAGATTCCTTTTCGACTGGAATCTGCCAATATGCAGATTTAATATCCAGCAAACTCACAAACCTAGTGTTATTCAACTTATCTAAGATGGCCGTAATATTTGGGAGGGGGTATGCGTCCCTATCTGTTACCTAATTCAACTTACTATAATCTACACAAAACCTATACGTACCATCTTTCTCCTTAATCATGACAATGGGAGAAGCCCATGGACTGTCAGATTTTTCGATGACTCCATCTCGGAGCATCTCTTCTTACTCCTTATCTATAAACTTTTGAATAGCTGGCGACACCGGATAGTACCGCTGTTTAATCGGCTCAGCTTTTGTCCTAATTTTGTGCGACACCATCTGTGTGCACCCTAATCCCTCAGGCATTTCTTGAAAAATCTTTTCTAAAAAACTATCTAATTCTTGTTTCTGTTTCTCGTCTAAATCTGTCAAGTGTTCCGCAACGGACATCGAAGCCAACGAAGTTTGGTTCGAAAATGTCCATTCCCCTGATTGAAGATCCGGGACTACACCCGAACGAGCCCAAAAGTCTGCTCCTAAAATCAATCTATGAGGAAGGCGAGGAATGACGAGGCACTCCACAAGAACTACTTTTTCTTCTACCCTAATTGGAAGTGAAACTGATCCTTCTACTTCTATTCCTGCACCATCCGCTAAAGTACCCCTATCAATATTGGTTTTCCCTAAACTAATCCCTAAATTTTTCAAAATCTCCTATCCGTCCCTACAAATTATTGTGCGTGAGGCACCTGAATCTAAAAGCCCTAACATTTGTATTCCAAAAATCTCAACGCCTAAATATGGCCGTTGATCCCTACCATTTTGCGAGAGTGTGAAACCTAAGTGAATTTTAGCCGACTGGTTACCAGTAGGCAACCTAAAAGATTTTAACGACGCTCTCGTCCTACTGACCCGAGAGTGCGTCTCACATTTCCCGAATTATTATTTCGGCCCATATTCCCCGAACACTGTTGACAGTTACTTCGAGTAACTCCAACTCTACCACAACCATAACAACGCCTAGGAGCGGAACACCTATTTGCTAAATGGCCTTCACCATTGCAATTGAAACACCTAACAACCGGATCCGATCTTCTATTACCAACTTGGGAGTTTCTAGAGAATGGGTTTTGGTTTCTAATCTGCGGCTGATTTGAGATGGGTGCCTGTCGATCAGTTTGGTTGCTCTCAGTAACAACCGAAACTGTTGGAGCTTCTAAGCCTACGTATGCTAGATCCGGTTCTAGCAACGTCCTATTCCTAACACTGGGAGGTGGAACATAAGATTCCACGTTGGCTCTAACTGCTTCTAAATCTCGACCTAACGTCACTAAATCAGAAACGCAATTTGGTTTAGCCAAACCAAGTTGCATCTGGTAGAAAGGTGTCAAGTTCCACTGAATCATTGACAGCTTCCTCCGTTCTGATATCTCTTCAGAAAGCCTACCGAAGAAGTTTTGCATCGTCGCCACATAGACGCCGATGGACTCATCTTTTCCCTGCGTGCGATGCCTAATCTCTTCTAACAACGAATCGTCATAATTCCGTGGTAAGAACTCCAGCTTCAACTCTCTGATAAGTTCTTGCCACGAATTTACCGAAACCCTAATCGCCCTATACCAAATCAGTGTTTTCCCTACAAGTAAATCTACCGCTGCTCTGAACAATTGAGATTCCGTCACACCCCGCGCACTACGGATCTCTTCTACTCTTTCTAAAAACGCGTTCACTGAGGCACCACAGCGCTCGCCAGTGAATTTAACATTCCATTTTGACAAATTCTCAAATCAAATTCAAAATGGAGGCTTGGCTTGTCCACTTTGCCCCGACCATATAGCCATCCTCTTCGGATCTTTTGCGTGGTGGTGTTCTTGTCTCAGTCATACAGCAGCATCTCGTCTATATATGCAGAGACGTGCGACTGAGAGCGGTCCTATGCGTTGAGGATGCGATCCTCGTAGGCTCGGTGGACGTGTTCAGCAGTATAATGTCAACTATATTTTATTTCACAAGGCAAGTGAAAAACTACGACACAACGCGCAAAGTCCCCAGCCCAAGCCGGCCCAAACTAATTGCTTTGAGAAGAATATTTTAGTTGGAAAGAATCCTAACCATTTTCCAACTAAAATGGTGGGATTTATGAACAAGAATAATCTTCAATCCGTAGACCTCCGCGCAGATAATATTTAAAAAGGGCAAAACACATCATTTTGATCTTTCTTTGTTATCACACATTGACACATTGTTTTGTTGTTGAGGACTCCTCTTTCTTTCTTGTTGGAAAGCTTGCCAATTCTTAACGATGCGTGCGAGTCTCCAGCCCGTCCACTGGCTCGACACGATAGACTGATGCGTGTGAGTCTCCAGCTCATCCGCTGGCTCAGCACGAAAGACTGTTGCGAGTGAGTCTCCAGCTCATCCGCTGGCTCAACACGCTGGCTCAACACGAAAGATAAGGACCTGTTTTGTTATCTTTTCTGAGTTACTCTCAAAACTCTTAGAGGACAACGGACTCAAAATGTGGGTCGAAAAATAGGAATGGATAGGATGGAGCGGAAAACAGGTTTTAAGAGTCAGACCGTAACCAAAACAACACGATCAGAAAGAGGTTTTAAGAACCACAAAGGTTTTTAGATATCGCAATTAGTTGGGACTTGGACGGGTTAAGTGTAAGACTATTTTGTAGCGACCAATCATATATTGCAGTTAGATCTTCATTTAATCTACATACCAAATCTTCCTGCAAACCAATGGGGCGTGATATAAAAACTTGTACATCATCTGCATAAAGATGCACCGTAACATTTGAACAAGATTTTGGAAGGTCATTTATGTAGATGCAGAACAGTATCGGTCCCAAAAAAGAACCTTGCGGTACACCCATTTGTTAATTCAAAAACCCTGATTGTAAATCACCTAATTTAACTCTTTGGCTACGGTTAGAGAGATAATTTTTAACGAGGGATACAGCTCTGTCATGGAATCCAAAATAATATTTTAGTTTTTTGCATAATATGTCATGATTAAACTTGTCAAAAGCCTTTGAAAATCTAGTAGACAGACTATAGTTACATAGTCAAGGTCATATTGCACCCTTATTTCATCCAGCACCTTAATCATAGCTGTTTGACAACTATGATGTGAACGAAAACCAGACTGTAATGGTGACAATAATTTACAATTATTTAGGTGATCAGATATCTGTGAGGCTAGAATTTTCTCAAAGACCTTCGAAAGACAGAGAAGAATGCTAATAGGACGGAAATCCGAGCAAGAGCTGGCATTCGATTTTTTGGCTACAGGAATAACCTTAGCTCTTTTCCAGCTCTCAGGAAATGATGAGGAGATTATGCAAAAATTAATCAAGTGTGTCAAAGCACTTAAAATATGTGGCAAGATTATTTTCAAAAAATTTATTGGCACTCCATCTTCACCGGAAGCATCAGATTTGATAGAGGGAATGCTTTCAAAGGCATCGTGTTCATGCACCACTTCAAACTCAAATTCAGTTGATGGTTCAAACAGAATTTCACTGTTGGGCACGAAACTGTGTTGTTGGACGTCTCTCAAAACAAAGGTCTCGTTTAGTTTATTGGGATCAGGGAAATTATGGCAAATCCCTTTTTTACCGATTCCAATCGAACGTAGATTACTCCATTACTTATGAGACGGCTGATTAACTTCTAGCTTAGACATAAAAAAACATTTTTTCGCTCTGCGCGTTACAAATGTGGCATAGTTACGATAACGGCAGTAAGATTCCCAATTGGCACTTGTGGGGTTAAGCTTCCACTTAGAGTAGTATTTTCTACGATTTTTGATGGACCTATGAACATCAGATGTAAACCAAGGACAGTTTTTGTTACGAACTGAGACCGTTTTGAGAGGAACATGTTTGTCAAATAAATCAATAACCAGTGATTGAAAATAATCAACTTTATCATTGGGATTTGAGAAATAATAGCATACATGCCAGGGCCAATTGGTTGCATCAGCTTGAAGAGCAGGAATATAAATAGATTTGAGGTCTCTGAACTGAAAGGTGAGAGGGACTCTAGAAAAATCAATGTTGTACGTACAAAAAATTAAATCATGGTCTGATATTCCATCCAATAACGTTTGAGATGTCAGAAACGATCATAAGATCAAGTAAACTGGGAGTAGAGTTAGGCGCAAAACGAGTGGCATAAGAATTCGAAACGAAAAGTCCATTAGTCGCGATTGCATCCCTTAGTTGTTTGGCTCGACTATCCATCAACAAAAGATCTGCATTAAAATCACCACAAACTATGATATGTTCATAAGATGCAGAAAACTGTTGAAGGGCAGAAAAATAGGGTTCCGGAGAAAAATGTCTGTTGGGATTGTAACCAGCACCTAAAATAGTTTTTATGTTACCATCTGAAATCTCCAAGATCAAAAACTCGATTCCACCTAACCCAGACTGTGCCAAAACTCTGCTTCTAAGCGATTTACTACAACAAACTGCAACCCCACCCCCACAAGTATTCGTGATTCTATCGTTACGGATTAAATTATATTTGTTAATATTGATATCATATGTGCTACTAGGAATATCTGGTTTGAACCAAGTTTCAGTAACACATATGACATCTAATTCAGATTATTCGAACACATACTTCATAAAATTCAGCTTTTCCAAGTTTAGGCTACGAGCATTAATACAGCATACCTTAAAACCTTCGCGAGCTCGAGAAAGTATCTTTAAAACCGATTTAACTGAGATGTTACCCACCATGTTGCAAGAATGAAACAAGATAACAAAAATAAAAGAAAAAAAAAAGAAACTCTCAAAACAGCACCTCTGATGAAAATTAAGGAAAGCAATAGAAATTTTAAAAAGAAAGAAAAAAGGAAAAAAGTATGTATATATAATAAAAAAAAAATTTAAGAAATCAGAATCGAATCAGCAAAAATGCATATAAATAAATAATACTGATCATAGATAATGAAAAGCTCCATTTAACATTAAGTCGAAGGCAAGATGAGTGTAGAAAAAGTGCTTGAGTCAATCTTCATTTCCTCATCATCACTGGTTTTTTTACAAAAACAAACCCATTTTTCGTTCTTGCCAAAAATAATAAGCCCTCCTTGCGAAATTTAACTGCATGCCGCATCAATGAGCTATTCAACGAAGTTAAGCTTTCGTTGATATATATACGACGATTTGGGATATTGAGGTTGGAACGTGTGTTGTTTGCTTCATCATAGTCGTTGAAAAGCTCAGACGTTGATAAACCATTTAGTGAGTAGAATGCAGTAAGAAGATTTGGTTTTTGAGCAGGAGAGGAAAGCCGAATAAGAAGAGGGCTATCATTACTGTGGTTTCTTGTGTTTAAACGAAAAGCATCAAAGTGAGGAGTGAGTTGATGATTCAGTTTGGCGGCCAGCTGTTTTGCAAGATTGACTGGATTAACATTCTTGGGTAGACCACAAACAATAACATCACTCAAACGATGAACACGCTGATGATCTCCAAACTGCTCTCTGATTTTATTATTTTCTTTTCTCAATTCCGTTATTTCGTTCTCGCACTCAAGCAAACGTTCATGCAGCGATAATATTGTTTCACTTATATGACTCTTAATTTTATCTTCAAACTCTTTCAATGAAGCTGTCAGATTAGCCAAGAGACTTGTTTCAAGTTCACGTAGATTATTATTTTTATTTGTATTATTGTTGTTAGCAGTTAATCTTAAAGGCGTCAATGTAATACTAGAATCTTTGGCAGGCAATTGCAACTTAAATCTATCGGGTTTAAGAACTTTAGATTTATCATGTTTAGTAGCAAACCTTGATCGGGTGTTTTGTGAATTAGAGGTGATAACGATTCCAGGGGAAACGGTGGTTTTTGTTGAAGAGCTCGAAGTAGTCGTTTTGCTTGTAGATGTAGAGGCAGCGGCGGCTGTTTTGTAGGTGGTAGCTGAAGTTATGGCGGTGGAGGCTGTGGTGTTGGTGGCGTTAGTGGTAGTAATAGTGTTGGTGGGGGTTGCGGCGGCGATTATGATAGCGGTGGTGGAGGCGGGTGTGATAGTGTTTGTATTCATTGTAACAGTGATCGACAAAATAAAAATTCAACCGATAGAGCAGCACTCAATAACAAATTCTTATGATTTAAATTTAAAATTTTTAGCTATTATCACTTTAACGTAATATTAGTGTGAATAAGAAAATGACACAAAAATCTTTTTTAGAATTATTTTCTAATGCAATGTAAAATTTAAAACGGATTTAATGGCTTTAAATGATTTAATGTTAAGAGCTGATCAAAAACACGTCTATTCCATCGTGTTTAAACTTCTTCTTGAGATTGAATAAAAATCACTTATCATCAAGCCATCAAGCCAATTGTTTTCTTTTTTTCACTGACTTCCCCCCACCAGAGGTAAGGAGTCCGTTGAAACCTCCAACCTACAACTACAACACAACCAGAATTGAATTCACGAATTCAAGCTACAAAACACGTCGTATAGCGATATATGCCAGTTCATGCACTGGAAGCATATCACATCTTTTAGGTGATACACCCTAATCGATATTTACGACTTTAATCGTACAAAGCTTTTAACCTTGATAACGAATAAAACAATTATGAGTTATAGGGTAAGAACAGAAGAAACTGGTGTCTTAATCCAGGTAGCTAGGGAAAACGCTTTGAGAATATTTATAACAGGTTTAAACCAACACATGAGCAATTTGGTTTTTTCACTGTGTTCAGGGGATCTTCCCAATGCTTTAACGAGAGCGAAATAAATTGAGGTGAATCAATCTCAGAAGCATAGCGAGAATGGTAATCCACAAAGAATTGACTATATCATCAATTTAATAGGGTATTACCTCAACAACGGGTACAACGCACTCCAAGAGTTGTCAAAAAAACCTAGGTTTTACCGTTCTCAAAAAACGCATTAGGGCTGCTGATTGTATATTTTTCCAAACGAAAATATGAAAAATCAAATACAGAAGAAAAACACACAGGAAATGCTTGACAGCAAAAGTCACGTCAACAGCTGACTCGTTACCTCAACTCACCTCAGCTAAATACCAAGATTGACTTCAGGGTTACTTCAGGGCGACCCCAGGTTTCAAAGAACACAGAATTTTATTTTAAGTGCGAGTTGAGGTATTTAAGAAAACGAGTTGTGGTGACCCCAAGTTGACTTCAGGGCTCAACAAACAAATTATTTGTCTGGTTTGCTAAATCTGAAACCCAATGGCAATGCGAGAAAGCCAACTGGGACGGTCTGAATAATCTTTTTCTCAACTTTAACTGGTCATTATGCTTCCTGAATAATGACATTGATGCCAGTGCTATAATGATTACAGAAGTGAATTTTCTTGAAATGAAATCTTTTGTCCCTCACAGAACAAAAGGTATCAAACCAAAAGAAAAGCCTGGGTTTATCGAAGAGTGTAAAGAAGTTTTCAGTTGAAAGAAGTAAGCTTCCTATCCTATAAAGCAAACCCAACTGAGGAAAATCGGACGAAACATAAACAAGTCAGGAACTCGCACAACTGCGTTATCAAAAAAACAAAAAATTCTGCAATGTTCCAAAGGCAGTAAAAACTTCTGGCAATTTGTAAAAAAAATGTCAAGGACTCAAAGTCATCATCAGTTTCTACGCTCACCCTCGACGATAGACCAATTTTCAGCTCTTCAGAAAAGGCGAATATGCTTGTAGCTCATTTTGCTGCAAGTTCTACGCTGCCTGCAACGAAGCCCCTCCTGTACTTGAGAACGTTAATTTTTCTATGGGAAAGGTATTATTCTGCATTCTTACAGTAGCAAGAGCTCTTTAAGATCTAGATATACATAAATACGCTGGAACGGATGGTATGCCCCTATACTTCTGGAGAGGTGTTCTTCATCGCTTGCAAAAGCATTGCGTAAGCTTTTCCATCGCTCCTATCGTGCAGGAATCTTTCCTAGTAGATGGAAAACAGCATTTTTCCAGCCTATTGTTAAAAAAGGCAATTCCTCCTCCCCCTCTTCCTACCGACCAATAGCACTTACGTCCCTTCTTTCCAAGGTCATGGAAATGCTGAATAATCGTCAGCTCTAGAAATATCAAGAAGATCAGAAGCTTTTAAATGATCGACAGTACGGATTTCGCAGCAATCGTTAAACAGTTGATCTGATGGAATATCTCACCAAAAAGTGGACAACATTTTTACATCGCTTTGGCGAAAGGAAGATTATTGCGCTTAATATTTCAAAGGCATTTGATAGAGTTTGGCATGAAGCTCTTTTATTGAAAATGCGTGATGATTCTCTTATTCGTTGGATTAGAAGCTATCTTTTGGACCGTTCAATGCAAGTTGTATTGGACGGTTTCAAGTCTGATCTCCACAAATTAAATGCTGGTGTGCCCCAGGGCTCCGTTCTGTCTCCGACTGTCTTTCTCATTTTTATAAATGATCTCCTGTCTGTAACTTCTAATCCGTTAAATTATTTTCCTGACGACTCAACCCTCGCCTTTTCATATACATTTGATAATTCACGGCCTTCGCCTTCGGACGTGTTATTACAATGATACCTTATGATAAGCTCATCAAACTCCGATTTAAACAGCATTGTTAAATTGTGTGGTGTTTAAAGCGTTGAAAACTCAATGATGTCGTTAAAGCTTAACATACCCCTTTGCCTTTATCCATGAATGGTACTTGCATCGAAGACGCCGAAGGGCTATCAGTACTCGGTATGTGTATCAGTGACAACCTTCGTTGAAATTACTACATACTTTACATTGCCAAGAATGCTGCAAGATGCTTAGGCTTCCTTAATAGATTCAAGAAGTTTTTCACCCCTTCTGATCTGGCTACAATTTACAAAGCGTTTATACGCCCGTAACTCGAGTAGAACTCCCATCTCTGGGCAGGTGCTTCTCAAACTTTTTTACACCTGCTCGACAGAGTTGAGAAAAAAGCTTTAAAATTGATAGGAGGAAGAAACATTATGGAAACATTTCCATCAATCGAAAATCGTCGAAATGTTTCATGTCTTTCCTTATTTTACAGGTTCTTTAACAAAAAATGCTCACTCGAGGTAGCCAGCATTTACGCATTTCTCCCTTAATACTCGTCTTGCTAGATACGCTCATCAGCTTTCGCTTGAGCCCAATTTCGGACGTACCGTGAAGTAAAAGGATTCTTTCTTTAGCCGTACAGCACGAATGTTGAATGAATTGTCAGGTACAAGTTTCCCTTGCCATTTTGATTTTCAAACATTCAAGACCAATGTTCATCCACACCTCTTGTCCTTTTCTTCCTAATTTCCTATCGCTTGCGCTGTGACTAATCATTATATTATAAGGGCTTTACAAACGCCTTGATTGCGTGTGCCGTAAAAAAAAACAACGAATGGATTTGGGAAGCGGAAATTTCCGCCCAAAACCACCATGCAATAATAATGTTAATAGATATTATGGTAATACTAATAACCAATATAGGGACCAACGATTTAACAATTAAGTCAGAAACAACAATAACGCGTTTAAGCGTGACCGGCCACTTAGTGACCAGGTTCCGGTATCAAAAACTCCAAGATTAAATAATCTGAATGAGGGGTATAATTTTTTTAGAAAAAAAGAACGACTTGAACCTTATTAAACGAACGGATCCTAGGACAGGTCGTATTTTTTATATTTTGAGAGATACTGTAGCGACACATAGTTATGTCAAACTAGGAGAATTTCAGAGTAAAAACATAGAAACGAATACTATAGTTAGAAGTGTCCATGGGACAAGTATTATTCAAAAATTTCATGAAATACATTTTCGCATATAAGGTATTAAAAACACATTTTATGAGTTTAAGTAACTAAGCGATCCCATTATTGGAATAAGACCTCTTAGAAAAATTAAAGGGAATGTAAATATAAATATATTAGACAGTACTTTAGAATGCGAAAAAGGCATAATACTTTTATCATTCAATGATGAGTTAGTGAACAGTTTAACCATCTGCATGAGCACAGAGGAAACCTATATACAAAGATTAAAGGGAATATTGAGGAGATTTCAAGGAATTTTTACAGGTAAACCAAGTTATCTACCATATAATACGAATATTATTGCAACAAAAGAAACAACTAAGGATAAAATAATATGGTCAAAGTCATATCCTTATCCGCAGGCAGTGAGCGAATTCGTGAATAATGAAGTAAACGGTTTATTATAAAACAATAATATAGCACCCAGTGGATCAGCATATAATTCACCAGTGTGGGTGCTAGATAAAAAAGGAGTTAATGAAGATGGATCAAAAACATTAGATTTACAAAGTGGTTTCCACCAGATTATGATGCAAAAAGGAGATAGGGAAAAAACAGCTTTCAGTGTCAACAATGGGAAATACGAATTCCTTCGTATGTTAACTGCCGACAGCAGTCACAGTAAGAGAACGAGACACAATGATTCGGCAATCCCTCCGATGTCCGCAAACAAAAAGCCGAAGACGACAGGCAAAACAAGCACACCGGAAATGATAAGAGAAAGGCTTCAGGTGGCCGCTATCAATGAGGGGAGCTCCGAAAAACGGCTGAGCCAAGAAAACTGGGTCAAGGTTGAGGAAAAGCTACTCGAGTGTGTAAACGACGAACCTTAACCAGCACTCTGCTGAGATTCGGGCCCTTGTCGAAAGTAAAGGATTTTAAAACCCTCACTTGCCGTGATGAGTTTACATCGAACTGGCTCAAAAGTAAAATAACCGACATGAGCACATTGATAGAAGGGGCAACACTAAAAGTTGCTTTTGAGAATGACCTCCCTACCAGAGCCAAAGTCCGAATAAAAATTCCGGGCCCTCGCATGACGAAAGAAAGGCTGGAGCTCTTCCTAAGGAGACTTAACCCCGACTTTCCGAGTTCCGATTGGCAAGTCATGGAGATGGAAGAGCCTACTGAAACAGGCCAAGAAGCTATAATCATGCTTAACCATGAAACAATGGCTTTGCTTCCATCAAAAGGGTTCAATCGTTGCCTTGTCATTAATGCGCTTAAGATGAGGCCGTTAATGGCTATCAATTTACCTAAAAATGACAAAAAAAAAAACGACGACGAAAGTGCTGTAACTAAATCTGCAGCACAGTTAGTTGGCCTCTGCCATCTTATTTTTCAAAGAATGGCATAGAAAAAGCCATTGTAAAGGACCCATGGATTAACAGCAGCCTTATCTGCAGACTCAAATCCAAAGATTACATACTGTACTTTAACAAAGGGTCTACAGAAGGTAACTATCGCACATGTATAATAGCGAAAAAGAATGCAAATCCCTTTCTCCTATCTTCCCATTGGAGTATAGACATGACAACAGTGAAGCGTGAAAGAGACGGGGCCCAGCCCTTGATCCTTACCCCCATCTTTTTGCCGGGCGACAAAAAATCAAGCCCGCCATCGCCAGCTGTTGAGGAACTGGTCGCGGAAGCAGGTATGATCGGATGAAGGCTACTGATAGGTGCCGATGCAAAAAAAATACAAAAACAGAATTACCTATGTGAAAAGAGCACCCTGGAAAAAAATTTGTACAGACATCAATTCCACAAATGATGCTGCTCAGGAAAGTGATGTCAAAGGCCCACACTCCTCCAGATTTCCTGAAAAGACCGGATGATACCTGGAGTGACTAATGCTCTGAAACTCTAGAGTCACTAATGAGCACTCATATATCAGGTTGTGCTAACATGACATCTCTTATGGACAGAGGCTCCCACATTAATGCTGCCTCCAATATTGGCAATCAAATCGTAGACAGTAGGAAGGTGGCGTGGGCCATTAACTCTTTTTCAGCAAACAAGTCTGCAGCGCCTGCTTCAAACAAGACTTCTTAATGCAGAATTGGGTGTTAGCAAGCTAAAAGTGAGCATTTTCAGAGGAACACCACAGTAACGGGCTATAGCTCCGATGTTTTGGCCTCTGGTTGTCAACCAGATTTAAAGAAAGGTAAGTCTTAGCAGTATTAAGGTCGTGGCATGTGCCGATCACATAGTAATAATGGCCTCAGGTAAATATATTCCCATACTAGGTGATCTCCTTCAAATAGCCCTAGACAGGCTCAGTAATTGGGACAGTAGCTGCGGACTTAACGTCAACCCAACAAAGACAGAACTAGAAAGACCCGATCACTATGAAAAGAACACCGCTCTAGATTTCAAATGTGGCAAAATATTTTGGAGTTGTGCTAGACCGTAAACTAAACTAGAAAGGAAACATAAAAGAAAGAGGGCAGAAAGCATCCATAGCATTCTACACTTGTAGTAGAATTCTTGGTTAGAAATGGGGACCCAGCCCCTAGAATATTCATTGGATGTACCATAGTGAGACCAATCGTGAGATATTCATGTCTGGTCTGGTGGCCAGACCTTGAAAAGGCGGCAAATCTCAAAACCATGACAAAAATACAAAGACTTGCGTGCATTCACACAACCAGTGCAATGAGAACTACATGAAACCGCAGCCGAAGAAACATTCCTTCTACTAGTTCCACTCGATCTATCTATCGATCAGCGGACAAAAGTGCATTGCGACTAAGATAATGCTCTATTACGTCAATCAAATGCTACAGCGTTAAATCGAAGATCAGAAAGTGAAGAAGATCGTGTTCGACGAAATGAAATGGAAACACAACGACACAGACGGAGAACGCACTTGGTTAATAGTGAAGCACCAAGAAACCGTCGAGGGCGTACGTCCGTTTATGATATACGTCAAATGGAACGCGCGGCTTTCAATTACGATGCCACCATTGATTACAGCATGCATGCCAACAGATGAATATAGAATGTATACATTGCAAAGCATTTAAATTCAAAAACGAAACGCCTTGCATGTGCTATGCTGGTGGGAAAGTCAAATTGCCAGTGCTCGAACTTCCGCCAGAACCTTTGCTTTCATTGGTTTTTGGCAATTCACCAACGTCGAAGCATTGCCTCTCGAATATTCAAAAATACAAATGACATCTTTTGGAGCTACAAATATTATAAGAAATGGATTTATTCCGACGTTTAAGGTAATTTCTTCGTGTGGAATAAGCAATATCATATTTAATTCATGTGCCGTCCCTGTGTTCGATGGTTTTACAAATTCAGATCCGTCATCTATATATAAATCCCGAACGTTACAGATTCAAGGTCAAATATACCATAGAGCTGGGTCTTTGCAGATGGTGATCATCAATTTTTGCAAATATATTTTATTGGTGATGAGAATCGTTAATTAAACCAGCGCTGTGCAATTTCGACGAATACGAGAAGATCAATCGTGAATGAATTGCAAACATTTTTCCATCAACACAATGAATTGCTGAAATTGTTTAAAGTGGCACTCGATCGGATGCCCACCGATAGCCACAAAATCATAATAAAAGCAGATAAAACACCTATTGGGGAGCACGCCAGACGATTCAATGTACCAACGATTGATGAAGTAGCCATTGTTGTGGTTGGTGAACAGTTTCGGCTACGAGATATTGCTTTGTTTCGTAGAAATGAGCAATTACAACGTATTTCAGTACTCCATCGCTGTTATGATGTATTGCAATACCCCATTTTGTTTTGGAGAGGGGACGATGACTATCATATCATCATACCAATGATAAATCCAACAACGGTACATACACATTTGATTTTTGTTTAAATATGATTTTAAGATCATTATTATTATTCGCTAATTAATTTTTGCATTGCAGGTCAAGAATCAACGAAAAAAGTTAGTGCGATGAATTTTTATTCGTATCGATTGATGATTCACCCTCAAGAAACCAATTGTATTTTGCGGTGCAATCAACTTTCGCATCAATATTATTGCACTTTTTTCCGCGACACGAACACGATAGGGGTAGGGGGGATTTATTTAATTACAAGTATTTATGTCAACGAAATTTCTATCGCGAACAATTCAATTAAAACAAATATTAAAAAGAAAACAAGATTTGAACGCGCACCGACGGCGACACACGACACGAATTTACTAATGATAACTAATAATAATAATGATCGACCACGAACGAATGACACGGAAAGAGAATACGAAAAAAAGTGCAACTACAGCTTGATAAAATAGCTGTCACCACGACTGCTCAGCTGGGGTGGGTTCGGTGGAAGAATTTTTGGGCTTCTTCTGATAAACTTTATTGACTTATCGAATCAAAATAGTTTATCAAAAGAACATATAGGTATGCACAGTAGGGTGCAAAAAAAGTTAGGCGCCAGGAATTTTTTTTTTCTAAAACTGAATTAGAAAATTCCAAAACTAATTATAGAAAGTAAAGAACCGAATAAATGGAATAAAAAGAAAGAGTTATGTTTAAAAATGTAATTATTTTATTGTTTTGGGAAACCATGGGACAGAAGATCCCTGGACTAAAACCCAAAAGTTTTTTCAAATAAAAGGGTAATATACAAAGAAATATGGCCGTTTGGCTCAAAGAGAAAAAAAAATTAACAAGCAATGTAATTCAAACTAAGTAAAATAAGAAGATCAATAAAAAGAAAGGAACAAAAGCAAAAATGGGTCTTTAACAAAACCAAGCGCGCCTCGTACACGAATAGGAAGAATATAAATATATATTTTGAGATTGCAAATATATGTTTACATTCAAAATTTAACACGAACTACTTATCTTATTTTTGTAACGTCTCCTATCTCCTATCTCCTTTTCGTCTCAATCTTTACACGTCTCGAATCCTTAATCCAAAATGTTTACTATCCACAATTAAAACAAATGTCTCCTCCTCGATTTTATTTTTCTTTCTTCAAATTTCTCGATATTTTTCTTTATAAAATTTTTGTATTCCTGCTTGTAAGTCTCTCACCAGAGTGACTTCCAAGCTAATTTGTATCAACAACTTTCTTCCCTCGTCCATTCCAATCATTCACTCATACATACAACGCTACAACACAACCATTCGTTTCGAGATCATCGGTCACGGCTTTCTGGAAGCATGACGCTCTCTTAGAAAACTACCGTGGTGGGATCTAACGAAACATACTCACACGCACACAAACACGGTTTCAACAAGTTGTTGGATGTGTTTCCAAAACTTGCCAAAACTTACTCTCACGCACACAAACAACGTTTCGACAAGTTGTTGGATGTGTTTCCAAAACTTGTCGAAACATTATGGACGAGTTCAGACATTTCCAACTAAAACTATTTCCGAGAAACATTGAAAAGAAATAAAATTGAAGAGGAGTCTGAACTAGGCTTTTTCCTACTACTCTACAACTATCGCGCGGGATTCGAAGCGTGAATTATTTAATGAACTATTTTTGAAGATACAGAAAGGAGCGTTACTTTAAATTCATTTTGGACATTCTACAACACTATAATCTAACACGCGTTAAAAACCCATTTTGTACATTAAACAAATTTACGTTATTTTAAGTTAATGTTAAAATTACTTTACGTTAAAATGAAAGGATATTAAAATTAAAAGATAATTATAAGAAGGTGTATAGTTGTTGTTGCTCATTTTATGTAGGTAAGTAAGAGTCCACCTGACTCGTTGCTTCTTCGGCTCATCCGCCGGCTCTCTTCTCGTTTTAGAACGTCGTACTCGAACACCTGCTTGGGTTGCTTTTGCAAAATAAGGCTAGGTACACCACCGGTTGATGAGACCATGGTTGCCCTCAACTTCGCCAATATTTTGCAGCCACAACGAGAAAAAGAAAAGGGAAAAAG
Organism: Platycheirus albimanus; assembly: GCA_916050605.2. Taxonomy (NCBI): domain Eukaryota; kingdom Metazoa; phylum Arthropoda; class Insecta; order Diptera; family Syrphidae; genus Platycheirus; species Platycheirus albimanus. Next base: position 209,063,733 of record OU696696.1, read on the forward strand.
ATAGACCGAAGGAAAGTTTTTGTTGCGGTAAAATTTACCGTAACAAATTCCACCCTTACCTCCCAAGAAATGTGTTTACTTTTCAAGAAAAATAAGCCATTTCTTAAGGCTCGGCCAGGATTGGAGGGTAAAAGTACAAGGTGAACAACACAACACAGGGTTACCATCATATTAAAAAAAGAAAATAAAAAAAAAGAAAAAAAGGGAATTAGTGGCACGAATTGAAAATATAAAATTGGACAATTTACCAAAAAAAACAAACAAAATACAAAATAAATTACGATTTAAAAGAAAGATTAAGGGACTTTTGACTAAGTGTCAATAAATGGCTTTAAATCGTTTACGTGCCACGTCCCTCGATCCTTCCCTTTATCGTCTATCAAGAGGTATGTCCAAGGTGACTCCCTCCTTCTGACCTTAAATGGACCAACAAACTTGGTCGCTAATTTAGACGCGAAATAATTTGCCGCATCGGACAGAGCATAATTCCTACGCCAAACAAGATCACCAGGTTGAAACTGTATGTCTCTTCTCCTCAAATTATAAGTTTTAGCGGTCTTATTTCCCGCCGCTTCCAACTTCCTAGCTATCTCCTGTCTCAGTTTCTGAAACTGCCTAACGGTATCCCCTCTATCTTGGTCCCTATCACTATCTCTAAGCCCTACATCATGGCAACTAGTTACCAGTAATTATTTAGTAAGTAATTAGTAATTTAGTAAGTAATTCATTTATTTCTACTTTTCTTAGCATAGTTTAACAAAAACAATGAATTTAAAAGCTATGGCTTTGCCGTCAGCTCGGTTAGCAATTATTATCTTTATATGCAAATAATTATTTTAATTAAATATTGAATAAAATAGTAGAAAATAGTTATATAAATTCGGATATTAATAACATTCTATATTTATAAGTATCTCTCAAAAAGGTGTAAAGAGTTTTCCAGTCAAAACCATTCAGGATGTTGATAGTTTCCTGTAACGTTAATGTTCTCTTCCCGAAGTATGACAGGCGTTGTGACGAGAATATGGGACATATGCTGACGAAATGGAAACAGTCTTCTTTGGATCTTAAATTGCACAAAGAACAGAATTGGTTAAAACTGCCATTGTAAGGGCTTCCGTTTAGGCTTAGAAGTTCACATCTCACTTTAAATATGAGCGATATTTCTCTAAAGTTTAGCTGGTCGTTAAAGTAGTTATTTTGCAATAGAGTGGTGTTAAGTTGTGAATATAGGATTCTATTGCTGAATAATGCGGTATAGCTGTTCTTTGAGAATGTTAAAGTTTCCTGGATCCATGGAGAGAACTTCGCCGTAGTTACTTCCTAAGCTTTTCCATTTTGACATCCACCAGTCCTCGTTTCTGAACTCATATAGTACCATTTTATTAGAAAGTCGTTCATCTTGGTAAGATAGAATCTTCACAATGTAATCTGCCTGTAGTTTTAGCGTATGTGTAAATAGTTTAGGAAGACCAGTTTCAAGATATAGTGCATAATTAGGCGTTTTCAGTGGTAGATTAAACAGTTTTTTTATGAAATTCCTTTGGAATTTTTCAATATCCTCGTATTCGTCAATTCCCCACACCTGAGCAGCGTAACACAGAGTAGACTTAACCACGGCATCAAATATTTTATATTTTGCTGAAAGTTCGATGCGTTCATTTAAGAATATATTTCTCCATGAGACATTGATCAGACTTTGCGCACTTTTTGATTTATCTGAAAGATGTTTCTTAAAATCAAGAGTACTGTTCAGTTTCACTCCCAGATACTTATACTCATTGGCAACTTCTAATCTAGATCCATTAAAAGACCAATTATAAGTGTTCCGACTTCTTGCTGATCTTGTAAACACCATGACTTTTGATTTATCTGAGTTAATGACAAGACTCCATTTAAGACAATATTCCGCTAATCGATTAATCATCAATTGAAGGCTTTCCGGTGATTCTGAAAGTACCACCAGATCATCGGCATACAGAAGGACATTGATGTTTAAATCAGCAATACGAATTCCTCCAGGGAGACAAGCTACAACATCGTTAATGAAGAGTGCAAACAAAAGTGCACTAAGAAGACATCCTTGTTTAACGCCACTATTCGTCTCGAACCACTCGGAATAGATTGACCCATCCCATACAGCTGCTTTTGACCCGGTGTATAAATCTTTTATTACATTGATGAAGTTTGAAGACAGTCCTAGTTGTGAAAGCTTATAAAATAGGGCATTACGATTTATAAGATCAAAGGCTGCCTTGAAATCCACAAAAAATGCATATACTTTTTTGTTTCTGGCTTGGAACGCTTTAATAATTGAAGTGAGTGAGAAAATATGGTCAACTGTTGAAAATGTTTTTCTGAATCCAGCCTGAAAGTGTGATAAGATGTTGTAGGTGTTAACCCACGTTTCTAGTCTGTTGACAAGCACACCACAAAACAATTTTGCCAGGACATTCATGAAAGAGATGCCTCTATAGTTTTCAACACAGTTTAGGTCTCCTTTTTTGTGGATAGGAAAAATCACAGATCTTTTGAATGACAATGGGGCTTTTTCTCCAAAGATTATTTTATTAAACAACGATTGAAGTTGGAAATGCAAAGTGACAGTTGCATTCTTGAAGAACTCGTAAGGAATCCCGTCTTCACCAGGAGCTTTTCCATTTTTGCCTTTGAAGATTACAGTACTTATTTCCTCTAAAGAGATTTCAGAATCAAGAATCTCATCAAGAATCATCGGCTCCGCATAAGAGAATTTCACATCTGAATTAGTGTATAGCAGACTTTTGAAGTGGTTTGACAGGTCTTCAGTAGATAATCCTATTCCTATTGCAAAACTCGATCCATTAATCTCCCTGACTGTCTTCCAAAATTCCTTGGAACTTTTTATCTGGCCGAGTGAATAAGCTTGATGGTTCTCAAATTCGGTTTTTTTCCTTAGACACAATTTCTTATAACGTGTGTTAGCTTCAAGGTACCTCTTCTTCAGGATTTGACTGTTAGAGTTTCGCAACGCATTTAACAGAGCAAATGATTTTTTCCGGGCTATCATACATTCTTTGTCATACCACTTTTGTTTGAAATTAGGACGGTTTTTTGGAGAAATATTATCTGTTGCATTTCTAATGCAAGATACTATTTTGTTAGCACTTACTTCGGCAGTATCGGTCGTAACATTTAAACTCGCTAGGTTTTCTTCCAATCTTTGCTGATATACAGAAGCTGTTTCTTGCTTCCATTTCAATCGAGGTAAAAGTTTCATATCTGTGCCCTTAAGTGTAGTATCATCAAGCCAGTCTACAACTATTGGCATGTGGTCGGAGTAGTTCTTACACTGGATTTCAAATTTTTGCACTAAATCATTCCAATCGTTATTAATCGCACAATAGTCTATCACAGATTTGCCTTGTCCTCCTAGAAATGTAAAGTGTCCTTCGACGTCACCATTCGTACAGCCATTCAAAATTGTACAATCAAACAGCTGGAGAAGATCTAGAAGATGTGTTCCATTTTGATTTGAAACTCTATCCATTGATGTTCTTTGACTATAATTTATTAGAGTGTTTGTTGCACTTTGTACTGTTTTAATTTGTAAATTACTGGTTCTTGCATTAAAATCACCAATAACTAAGACGCTTTTGTTTCCAAACAGATGCATGATGTTGTTAAATCGCTCGAAGTCCTCACTCCACTTGTTGCAGTTAATGTAGAATGGAATTACGTACAAATTATTTTTACGCAAAAGTTTGACTACCGTAACTCCTTCATGCTCATCAAAATCATAAGTTGCCAACATCGAAGTTTTAATCCCATACAGAGTTCCACCACTTGCACGTCCTTTCGTATATGTTTTTACTGCTTCATACCAAACTAGTTTAAACTCACCAAAATACTTTGTAAAATTTTTGAAATTTTCTTTAGTTACATGGGTTTCGTACAAAAAAAATACATCAAATCTTTTAATATAATTAAAAAAATCTACAAATAAAATTTTATTATTAAGTCCTGACACATTATATGACAAAATATTACTAGAACTTAAATATAATGAACTGACGGCATCACAATTTCAATTATGTACTATAGTACTAGAACTTGCACTATTTTGAGAAAGTGGCATCCCTGGTGCAGCATCATGAACTGGTCTAGACGATTCGCTATGACGTCTGTTTGACAACGATATGAGTTTGACAGGTTCGAAGTCAAGTTCGCCAAACATTTCTCGTAGTTGTTGTTCACCATCATCATTTTTAGATTTAAGATTATTGTAATTATTTAAATAAAATGTTTTTTCTGCAACCACCAGCGAATTGTTTTTAATTTGTATTTTTTCATTCGGTTTTTTGGTTTTAATTACTTTCCTGTAGCTAAGAAGTATTCGGCGTTTGAACTGCATTCGTTTTGACAGGTCTCGTTGCAGGAAGGCACCTGAGCCTTTGAGTTTCGATGAGTCTTTTAACATTTTCATTACTTTTTCATTTGACCCGGTGTTGATTTTTAATTTTATAACAGAGTTATTTTCGCTTAATTTAATTGTTTCTGTGAGTTGGTTTGGGTCACCAAGCAGAAGTTGGCTGATGTTTTGAATTTTTTCTTGAGGGTCAACATGCTCATTCGGGATTGTGAGAATGATGTTTTTGCTTCTCAAAATCTGACTTTGCATCTCAAGCTCTTCCTCTAATGCATCACACCTGTTTTCAAATTGTTGTATTTTTCTGGTCAAATCTTCATTTTGTAAGCGCAAGGAATTAATCTCAGTGTTTAACCTGTGAAGATCATCCTTCGTAGCTAGTTTGGCGGTAGCTATTGCGAGCTCCTTGTGAAGTGATGAATCGACGATTGTTTTTATTTTCTTAAGATCAGATTCAGAAATTGACATTTTGAAGCGAGAAATATTTTCTTCATTCGCTGTATTTGCAAATTTGAATTTTGGTGTAGTGGAATTGTCGGGAGAAGTTTGGTCAACTTTTCTTTTCTGATCGGTCATGTGACACGGTTATCAAACAATTATTTAGGTTTTAAGCTTATTATCTATTGTTACCTGAACAGTCACAACTTTGAGAAGATAATTAGGACTTTAGAAACTTCACAGGTAAGAATTTATGTTTTTTTTTGAGTGAAATACTATTTAATTTGAATATAAAAAGGAGCGATATAAAAAATTGAACCAATCACTTTGAAAGCAGTGTTGCCAACCAGTTACCATGTTCCTACCAAAATTCACAAAATAAGGCGAAACACCTAACACCTCATGTTGCGAAGTTCGGATAGCACAGGCCACTTTTGCCAATTGCATATCCCAACTCCGCTGGTTTTCGGAGACATACGCTCGGAGCGTAGTCTTAATTATTTGATTGATGCGCTCCGCAGGATTCGCTTGCGGATGGTAATGCGCCGTATACCGAAGTTGTGACCCGTACGCTTCACTAAGCGTCTTCAGTTCCTTGCTACTGAACTGGGGACCGTTGTCACAGACGATCCACTTTGGAACACCGAAGAGAAGAAAAACCTTTTCTTCCAATTCTCGACAAACCGCTTTCGCCGTTGCGGACCGTAACGCGAACAACAGGGGAAATTTACTAAAATAATCGACGACCGTTAAAATATATATAAAACCGCGCGACGACTTCGGAAGTGGACCAACTAAATCCACACAAATCATATCCCACGGTTGGGAATTTCCCACCCTCTCAGTCATAAGACCAGCTGGCCTCTCATTCACCGGTTTCACTTTTTGGCAAGTCTTGCAACACCTAACATATTTCGTTATGTCACTCCTCATTTTGGGCCAGTAATACTTTTCTGCTACCCTAGCAAAAGTCTTTTTAACGCCCATGTGTCCTGAAAGCGGAGCATCATGGCAATCGTTTAAAATCTTTGCCCTATCACCTTTTCCTACAACTAATTTCCACTCCTCATTCTCGTTGTGAACAACAATATGGTTCACCCTAACATGTTTATAGAGCCGCCCACCTTCAACTCGCCAGGATGGTTATTCTAACGGGCTCTTTTCTACCTGAGATTTCATTTTAATCACCCAAGGGTCCGAATCCGCTTCAGAGACTCCGGCTACTTCGGGGACTCCTCGCGACAACATATCAGGAACGACATGTTCTTTGCCCTTTCGATGGATGATCTTGAAATCAAACTGTTGGAGCTGAATGGCCCAACGAGCTAACCCACCCTGCGGATCCTTAAGGTTGCTAAGCCAGATCAGTGAGTGATGATCCGTCACAACCGTAAATCGAACACCTTCGAGATACGGCCGTAACTTTTCGATCGCCCAAAGAACCGCTAAGCACTCTTTTTCGGTCGTAGAGTAGTTCCTTTCATTCCTATTCAATGACCGACTCAAATAACAAATTGCCTTTTCCCCCTCTTCAAAATTCTGAGAAAGTACGGCCCCGATACCAAAATCTGACGCATATGTCTGAACAACAAACGGCCGGGAAAAATCCGGACATGTCAAGATCGGTGCCGTAACCAAACACTCTTTGGCTTTCCTAAAACACTCCTCACACTCTTGTGTCCACTCAAACTTCTTACCTTTCTTTAAGAGATCGGTAAGAGGTCTAACTAGAATTGCAAAATTTGGCACGAATCTTCGATACCAAGAAATAGTCCCTACAAAACTCCTAATTTCCTTCACGTTTTTCGGTGGAGGAATCCTCATCATGCTCTCCACTTTTTCCGGGTCTACATAAAGCCCGTTCCTATCAACTACATAACCTAGAAATTTCAAAGAAGGCCTACAGAAATTACATTTTTCCCTACCTACTTTTAAACCTGCCTCTCCTAACCTTTTAAAAACTTCTTTGAGAATTTCTAAGTGCTTCTCAAAAGAATCGGTGACAATGATAATGTCATCTAAGTACACAAAGACGAACGGTTCTAAATCGGGACCTAGGACGTCGTCAATAAACCTATGCCATGTCGCTGGTGAGTTATGGAGCCCGAATGGCATCCTACAAAATTGAAAAAGACCCCTCCCTGGCACGGTAAAGGCTGTGTACTTACGCGATTCTTCCTCCATTGGAATCTGCCAATAAGCAGATTTAATGTCTAATGAGGACAAATACTTCGCGTTTCGAAGCTTGTCCAAAATCGCCGAAGTAAATGGTAGTGGATAAGCATCCCTATCAGTAACCTCATTCAATTTCCTATAGTCAACGCAGAACCGATAACTGCCGTCTTTCTTCTTAACGAGAAGAATCGGCGATGCCCAAGGACTCTTCGACTTCTCGATCACTCCAGCTTCCAACATCTCTTGGAGTTCCTGATCGATATGTTTCTGAATCGCTGGCGAAACAGGGTAATATCGTTGTTTTATTGGTTTTGCGGACGTCCTAATCTTGTGCTCAACTAAGTTGATGCACCCTAATCCCTCGGTCATTGATTTAAAAAGTTCTCCTAACACGTGTTCTAACTTCCTACTTTCAAAATCGTTCAAATCCGATTTTTCCCTAATCGCTACCATGTCTCTTACCGAAGCCACCATTTCCTGGCTTGAAAAACTCCACATACCAGATCTCAAATCCGGGACTATGCCCGATAGTGCCCAAAAGTCGGCACCTAAGATCAATTGGTGTGGGAGATTCGGTATAACCAGACATTCTATTAAAATGGATCTATTCTCAACCTCCACTGGTAGAGAAATAGACCCAGCTACTCCTACACCTACCCCATCTGCTAACGCTACTGACCCAACACTACTCTTTTCTAGTCTAAGCCCTAAGTCTTTCAAAATTTTCCACCCGTCACCACCCACAATGGTACGAGAGGCTCCTGAATCAAGAAGTCCCAAAAATTTGACTCCATAAACCCTAACTCCTAAATATGGTCTAGTTTCCCTACCGCTTGCCGCTAACGTGAAACTCAGATGAACTTGTGGGACCAGTTGATCGCCAGCAGACGACCTTACTAACGCCGACGGGTCTCCTGTCCTGCTGACACAAGAGCCCGTTCCCCATTTCCCGAACACCGCCTACAATCCCTACGATATACACCTACAGCCCCGCAACCAAAACACTTTCTTTGCACTGAACAGTTTTGTGCCAAATGCCCATCCCTGTTACAATTGTAACACCTAACGACCTGTCTAAAAGGGTTCTCTGGGACTGGAGCAACAGCCGCAACTCGGTGTTGTCCGGACGAACTCGGTTGGTAACCACATTCAGGTTCCAACAAATGCCTACCTCTACTTGGTGGAGTAAAACTGTCCACGTTTACCTTAAGGGTATCTAGTTCCCTACCTAGGATAGCAAGTTCCTTAACCGTCTTTGGTTTGGCACTCGCTATCTGCACCTGATAAAAGGGGTCTACATTTTTCCTCAATATCGAAATCATTCTTCCCTCTGACAAAGGTTCCGACAATCTTCGGAACAATGTCCTCATAGTGGCAAGGTACGCGCCGAAAGTTTCATCCTTTCCCTGCGAACGCCGATTAATTTCTTCCAATAGAAGATCATCGTAATTCGCAGGAAGGAACTCCGCTTTGAGTTCCTTGACGAGTTCCTGCCAATCTCCTAAATCTTCCCTAACCGTCCTATACCGCATAAGGGCCCTACCCGACAAAAGCTCCGAAGCGGATTTGAAAAGGTGGGAGTCCGGAACATCGTTAGCCAGACGAAGTTCCTCCACTCTTTCCAGGAATGAATTCACTGATGCTCCATTAGAGTCACCAGTAAATTTCACCCCCCACTTCCCTACACGTTCGGTGCACTTCTGTAGAACGACCATATATTCAGCAAAAGTGTCACCCCTATCAACGCTATGTCCTAATGGGACCCTAACATTAATACCACTGACTGAAGGACTACTGCCAAAACGACTTGGTTCAAGCAATGACCCTCCAGCCAGTCCTAACGCAGACCGCACACTACTTGGGGTCTGACCAACTTGTACCTGAAGTTGGGTTTGTGCTTTAACCGGAGTCTTTTCTTTCTCAACTTCTTCTTCCCTATCACTATTCTCACTATCACCAGTGAGATCTCCTAATAAACATAAAACTTTATTACGAAGTGAGCTGATAGCATCTTCTTCGTCTTCTGCTTCACAAGGGGTCCTAGCTAACCTACCTATACACCACTCAATCTTTGTTACAATCTTAATGTACTCCGAAGACTTTGGATTCTTCGGAGGTACTTTAAGAAGGCCCCTAATCTCCTCAATTTTAGCTTCTATAGCATCCTTATCCTCCTCATAGGTGAACGGGTACACCATGCTAACCTCCATCGAGTTTCTCTTAACGAGCAACCTCGATGACCTCAATGCCTTTCGCATCTCATCTACAGAACTTACATTTAAACCCCTGACCTTCATCTCATAGGCCAGTTCGTCCTGCGCTAATCTCCCTATATTCATATTTAATAAAAAACTAATTAAAAACAACCACGAGAAAAAAATTATTTAAAATTTAAAAAAAACTGTCAACCCTAATCGATTTATATAAAAAAAAAACAAATATTCAATGCAATAAATATTCAAAAACAACAAGAAACTTTATATTTTAAACTCGCCCGATATTATATAAAAAAAACTCTATCAAAATTTTCACCCAGAAAATTCTCACGTTTGTGGCAACCTAAATTTTAATAACCAAAATAATCCTATCACTTAAAAAAAATTCAATTTACTTAACTCAATTTTCAAAATATATATCACGAAATATCACATGCGAGAAAAAGCAATAAACAAAAACTCTATATCATTTACCACCGAAAATAACTCAAATTAAAATTTTCACTCAAACTTATTTTATCAAGCACGAAAAAAAAAATGTCACTATATAGTATGTAGGTATCCCACGCGAGAAAAACAAACAATATCTAATAAAAAAAACTCTAACGAAGGTAGGTTTACGAACAAAAACGAAAGAATAAAATGAAATTGAGAACAAACAAAAATATATAAAACAGTAGACACCACAGAATTAAAAAAACAAGTTTACAACACTAACAAAATAAATAAAAAAAATATCACCAAAACTCCTTGCTGCTACTACTGCTTCTTTTGCTGGATGCCCTTTTCGCTGCTCCTCCTTTTCTTCACAACAATTTTGTTTCCCCGAGAAAACTACACCAATAAAAAAAATTAATTAGAAACCAATCAAAAGATTGACAAGAAAAAAAAACACCACACAAAACAATAAAAAAACTCTTCCACTTTGGGCCCTTAACGTTGGGCACCACTTTATTGCACTTTTTTCCGCGACACGAACACGATAGGGGTAGGGGGGATTTATTTAATTACAAGTATTTATGTAAACGAAATTTCTATCGCGAACAATTCAATTAAAACAAATATTAAAAAGAAAACAAGATTTGAACGCGCACCGACGGCGACACACGACACGAATTTACTAATGATAACTAATAATAATAATGATCGACCACGAACGAATGACACGGAAAGAGCATACGAAAAAAAGTGCAACTACAGCTTGATAAAATAGCTGTCACCACGACTGCTCAGCTGGGGTGGGTTCGGTGGAAGATTTTTTGGGCTTCTTCTGATAAACTTTATTGACTTATCGAATCAAAATAGTTTATCAAAAGAACATATAGGTATGCACAGTAGGGTGCAAAAAAAGTTAGGCGCCAGGAATTTTTTATACCCTATTCCATAGAATGGGTATGTTGTATTTGGTGTGGAGTTTGTAACATAGAGAAATAATACCGTTAGGTATAGAAAAGTATATATATTCTGACTCAGAATCAAAAGCCTAGTCGATTTAGCCATGTCCGTCCGTCCGTCCGTCCGTCCGTCCGTCCGTCCGTCCGTATGTATACTCTCTAGAGGTCGCAATTTTTGAGCTAGAAAGCTGAAATTTGGTTTATATAATCTTTGGTTCAAGAGTAAGGCTAAGTTCTTGAACCAGTAAAATCCGCCCACAAACACGCCCACAATCGCCATTTTTGTTGAACAACCTCAATTTGGTTAAATTAAATTATGTTTTTTGTACAGTTACGAAAAAAGCATAACGCTAAAATTTTGCACACGCAAGCTCTAGGTAAACCTTCTTCCAATCAAATAAAAATATTTCAGTTTGGGCGTGGCTCACGCCCATTTTTCATACAAAACCATCAATATTGTTTTTATAAAATAACAAATGTTATATTAAAGAAAAAAACATTAAATTTTGTGGGCATTACTTGCACATAAACATCTTGTGTATGAAATCAATAAATTTGATTTTGGGCGTGGCTGACGCCCACTTTTCAATAGAAACTATTAAAAAATTGTTTTTGTAAATAAACGGTATTTATAATGAATCCGAAAGCCAAAGTTTTGCGTCTCTTAGTAGAAACTAAATCGTTTGTGTATGAAAAGAAATTTTTGAACTTTGGGCGTGGCTTTCGCCCACTTTTCCTGAAAGAACGAAAAACGTAGTTTTAAAAATTTAAGGTACTACCAATATTCAATTTAAACCTTTTTCCCTTCCGTTCATTTTATGAAAAATATATCTCTACATTTTCTTGTGTAAATTTTTTCAATACGCCCACTTTTGAAGGCGTGATTTTGATAAAATACCTTTGTTCAGGTAAGATTGTTTAAAAACTACTCGATTCAGCTGTAGTTTTACACATATGCCTAAATACTGATCAAAGCTGAGTTAGTGTTTCAAATTTTTAAGACACGCCCACTTTTAAGGGGCGTTTCCGTCAAAAATTGTATAAGGCATTAATTTTTTAACGATCGGTCACAGTTTTGAAGTAAAAAGTTGAACACTTAGATTTATATTCCTTGGTTACGTAGCAGAGTGTTGTCCAAGAATTGTTAAAAACACCCATAATCGCTATTTCCATTCAAAACCTAATTTTTAAAAATTTAAGTTTTGTCTTGTTTTGTTCAAATTGATCTACAAGAATAAAATTGAATGTCACTGCGCTCATACCAATTGCCTTGGCAGTAAAAAGTTTTAACTTTGGGCGTGACGCACGCCTTTTTTTATTTTGCCAGCACTAATTGAACATCACACCACACGAAATTTATTTATTTACATAGCTAAAGACAATTATGTAATTGAATACAAATTTGACTGAAATTTTGATGAAAAATTTAACGATTGGTGAAATAAGTTATTACATCTATTATTGAGAAGATTAAATAATTCAAACATTTTGTTTAAGGGAGAAAATCGTTCATAATTAGTACGACAGTTTGGGACATTTATGTAGCTAGGTAGATTCCGTAAGTTTCTTTGAGGAATATTAAAATTTATTAGAGACAAATTAAAAAATTAATGTTATTGAATTTTTTTCTGTCTGCTAAAGTAGAATTTTGTTTCTGAAACTGAAACATCGGCTGGCTACGGGAGGCTTACGCATAAACATACAGAAATATAGGGAATAGGGTATCCAACAGTTAGTTGCAAACGTACTGTAGCTCTCGCTTATGTTTTTTTTCTAAAACCGAATTAGAAAATTCCAAAACTAATTATAGAAAGTAAAGAACCGAATAAATGGAATAAAAAGAAAGAGTTATGTTTAAAAATGTAATTATTTTATTGTTTTGGGAAACCATGGGACAGAAGATCCCTGGACTAAAACCCAAAAGTCTTTTCAAATAAAAGGGTAATATACAAAGAAATATGCCCGTTTGGCTCAAAGAGAAAAAAAAATTAACAAGCAATGTAATTCAAACTAAGTAAAATAAGAAGATCAATAAAAAAAAAGGAACAAAAGCAAAAATGGGTCTTTAACAAAACCAAGCGCGCCTCGTACACGAATAGGAAGAATATAAATATATATTTTGAGATTGCAAATATATGTTTACATTCAAAATTTAACACGAACTACTTATCTTATTTCTGTAACGTCTCCTATCTCCTATCTCCTTTTCGTCTCAATCTTTACACGTCTCGAATCCTTAATCCAAAATGTTTACTATCCACAATTAAAACAAATGTCTCCTCCTCGATTTTATTTTTCTTTCTTCAAATTTCTCGATATTTTTCTTTCTAAAATTTTTGTATTCCTGCTTGTAAGTCTCTCAACAGAGTGACTTCCAAGCTAATTTGTATCAACAACTTTCTTCCCTCGTCCATTCCAATCATTCACTCATACATACAACGCTACAACACAACCATTCGTTTCGAGATCATCGGTCACGGCTTTCTGGAAGCATGACGCTCTCCTAGAAAACTACCGTGGTGGGATCTAACGAAACATACTCACACGCACACAAACACGGTTTCAACAAGTTGTTGGATGTGTTTCCAAAACTTGCCAAAACTTACTCTCACGCACACAAACAACGTTTCGACAAGTTGTTGGATGTGTTTCGAAAACTTGTCGAAACATTATGGACGAGTTCAGACATTTCCAACTAAAACTATTTCCGAGAAACATTGAAAAGAAATAAAATTGAAGAGGAGTCTGAACTAGGCTTTTTCCTACTACTCTACAACTATCGCGCGGGATTCGAAGCGTGAATTATTTAATGAACTATTCTTGAAGATACAGAAAGGAGCGTTACTTTAAATTCATTTTGGACATTCTACAACACTATAATCTAACACGCCTTAAAAACCCATTTTGTACATTAAACAAATTTACGTTATTTTAAGTTAATGTTAAAATTACTTTACGTTAAAATGAAAGGATATTAAAATTAAAAGATAATTATAAGAAGGTGTATAGTTGTTGTTGCTCATTTTATGTAGGTAAGTAAGAGTCCACCTGACTCGTTACTTCTTCGGCTCATCCGCCGGCTCTCTTCTCGTTTTAGAACGTCGTACTCGAACACCTGCTTGGGTTGCATTTGCAAAATAAGGCTAGGTACACCACTGGTTGATGAGACCATGGTTGCCCTCAACTTCGCCAATATTTTGCAGCCACAACGAGAAAAAGAAAAGGGAAAAAGAACGACCGAATGGAAGTTTTTGTTGCGGTAAAATTTACCGTAACAATATATGTACGTCAAAATTGAAAGTGAGCGATTTAATTTCATCCGTCACAATCAAGCCCGATTAAGATCAGAGGAATACATAAATTTGCGTGACGCAATGATCAATGATGCAAATTTGAATGATATCGTCCGTTTAACGCAATTGCTGGTGCCACATTCAATTCGATTCTCACTGGCAAAGCAAAAGGTGAAATTGTACTAATACCGCGCATCCCATTAATACCAACGGACATGCCATTTGAATTCAAACGCCTTCAATTCCACGTGCGTTTATCCTTTGCTATGATTGTGTGTGGTGTGAATTTGGAGGAACCGTGCTTTTCACACGGACAATTATACGTAGCATGTTCCAGAGTGAGAGCTCCAAAAAATTTATTTATACATGCACCACACCATCAAACAAAAAATGTTGTATACACTATTGTATTGAATTGATTTACAACTTTAGCATTATAAATAAAATATTTTAAAATTATCGCCATCGAGTTGATTTATTACAAAATACATGTTTTTTCTTGGGCGTAGCAACGCGCGCCGGGTCCCGCTAGTATATATATATATATACATACATGCACCTAGGTGGGCAAGAAAGAAGAAAATTATTAGGCGAGATTAGACATATAAAGTACATACATCCGTTAGTGTCGCTGCTCTCCGATAGAGGGCTCAATGCAAAAAGGCAAACCAAGATTTGGGGTTCTTGCATAAGCTTACTATTACCTATTACCGAAGACGCGCTCACCATCAAGTGTATTTTCCCATGGTAATGCTGCTGAGGAGTTATCTAGATTAACAAGATTTCGATATTGCAACTCTGCACTATAATCAAATCCTCATATCACTGAGATAACATTGCACAACCTGTATTTTCATGAATGACTATGAGTCTCATCCTAATATCTCACCCTTCATATCCTTCTTATTCATTTCTCATATACAGACATATCCCGCCCATACCCCATACGCTCGCCACTTGGTTGTCCACACACTTGCTTTAACTTTATCTCTATATGGGTGCCGAGATTTATATTTTTATGTAATAATCAAAGAGAGGGTGTACGGGAATATATATATATATATAATATATGCATATCTC